>CP139501.1:29704513-30031146 GCA_021014915.2 Artemisia tridentata subsp. tridentata | reverse complement strand
CATTATAAAGAGAGGGAAGAGCTCTATGACCAATAAATGCATTTCCTTCGACTGATAAATTCTCGTATCTTACTTCAATCTTTGATGTCTCAGTCCCAACACTACACACATCATTTTGGGTTTGTCAAACAAACGGCCGAGTGGATTAGTTTATCAGGGCCGTCCAATGGATTTCGGAGGCCCTGTGCGGTAACGATAAGTAGGCCCCTTATGTTTGACGAATTCTAATGTAAAAAACAAAGAATGGTCGAGTTTTTCATTCTCAAACATTCGCCACTTGATGTTTTCTTAATTTTGTATTTTTGCTATGATCACATAACATTGTTCCATAATAAACTTAACTAAGGACTTAAATTCATGCATATGTAACTTGATAATATATAAAAGGGAGGCCTCATAAAATTGGTGGCCCTGTGTAGCCGCCCCACTTGCACAGGGTGTTCACGGGCACTGTCCCGAATACATTTTTGAGTAAACTGAATAAACCATCCATGTGGCTTTGTCTAAATTGCAAGCGCGTGCGGCTTTATAACTTCAAAAGTGAAAGTGTAGTCTTTGTGGGGACTTTCACTTTTCGTCTCCGAATAAAGTGGAATGACTGAAATTATAGAGACTGCGTTTACAATTTGGACAAACCACAAGACTGGTTTTTGCAATTTACTCTATTATTTTTATCTAAACTTAAAAAGTTGATAAAAGAAAATTATTCCTTAAATTGTCAACCTATTAATTCAAGGTCATTAATCAATCTAATAGTAAAGCCAAACAATGATATAGTCCATTATATATTAGTTATAAGCCATCTTCTAGCCCAGCTTATGTGAATCCAGGCCCAATCTAAAATCGATATTTCAAAGACAATAGAAAGGGCTTGCAATGGATTTTGACTTACAAGGTGCCCAAGAGAGGTTTTCATCAGTTATCAGGTTGCTCTGTTTATTCGGTTCGATTAGTTCGGTTAAAAAAAATTTCTGAGTAAAACCGTAAACCGAACCGAACCAAAAACTGGTCTAAATAACCCGAAATACTTAAATTTAATTAATTAATTAATTAATTATTTATTTATATAAATTTTTTAGAAAAAAAAATAATAATAATAAAAACAAAAAAAAATTCAAACTTAAAAAAAATGTTATATTTATACTATTAGTTTTAATGGTCATTTTATATACATAAATATATAACAAGGGAGACTTTCTTGCGAGAACCATCATATCTGCGAGAACTGACAGAACCACAAAAAACATACATGCACGCCTTTTAAAATAAAATAAAAATACATGCAAATCATCAATAATCGTAAGTATCCACCTATGTTCTTCAATATCATCATGAACTCATCCTCTTTTTTCACAAAAACCTTACACACGGCCGCAATATTGTCATTGCACGCCTTATAAGAACATACATGCACACCTTCAAAGAAAAATTTTGTATTTCCAATTTCTTATCAAATTCTTTAGAACAACCATGTTTTTTTTAAAACATATATGTTGTTTTTAGAACATATGTGCAAAAATACAATTACTGAAGGCGTGCATGTATGTTTTGGTGGTTCTGTCAGTTCTCGCAGATAAAATGGTTCTCGCAAGAAAGTCTCACTATATAACAACATCTATATTTATATAAATTTGTTTTCGGTTTAGATTGCCAAAATCATATCCAAACCGAAAACCAAATATTTAATACGGTTCGGTTCAGTTTGACAAATTCGATTTGATTACAAATCGAGCTTGATTTTTTCGGTTTGATTCCATTTTTAGTTCCTGTGAATATTACCCGAATTTTGAACACCCCTACGGCCCAACCCATCCACAACTAATGAAATATAATCAAAGGTCATGCTAACAAGTCAAAGATGCATTAAACATCATGTTCATATGTTACGTGTAATGAAATTTATCACACATATTGTCTCTCCAAAACTATATTCATATGACGTGTAGTGAAATATATCTTGCCCCAATTATAGTTATGCAAAGGCATCAAAGTCACGATTTATTTACAAATAAATGGAAGACTTGAAATTGTAATCGGGTTATAGTTATACTTTGTGCCAACAACAATATAGATTTCCGAAATTAAAAAATAATTGATCTTATTTGGATTTCACGTTTATTATAGCCCGGAAAAATGATCTTGTCATGTGTCCGAATCTTATTATTAGACATAATTTTAAACATATTTGTTAAAGTATGAGAATCATTTCCAATTTTTATTTTCATTTCCATGTTTCTTCTTACAATATCAGTTTTTCTGTTTTATACTTTTTATCTTTTAATACTTAGAGCATGTTCAATCATAACGCACCTAGTGCGTTAAAGTTCCAAATGGATGCGTTAAAGTCGAGTTAAATGTTGAAAGGTAGCTGCGTTAACGCAGCGTTAAGGGGCTGCGTTAACGCAACGTTAAGGGGCTGCGTTAACCCCTTAACGCTGCGTTAAGAGTAGTTTCTGTAAAATAATGATAATAATAAAAAAAAAAAAAAAAAAATCACTTTCCCCCCTTCCCAAGCCTAAAAAAATTAAAAAAAAATATTTGATTTAAAGGTGAGTTAAGGTGAGTTATGATTGAGAGTGTTTTTTTTTAGTTAAAGGTGAAAATGTTAAAGCTGATGTGGCGCTGACGTGGCAGTGTGTTAAAGTTTAACCCGTGTTACGGTTGGGAGTGCTATTAAAACACATAAGATACATTTTGACTTTTGAGCAATTACATTAATATTCGATGCCCATTAATACAACCATCTTATTTGTAGTATATGTCGCTAATCAGATACAGTTGATAAACGTTGCAAAATCATTTGAAACAGTTTTAGGCTATCAGTGAGCTGTGAGCTGTGAGCTGTGAGCAGTGAACAGTGAGCTGTGAGCAGTAGTCACAGCTCACCGCTCACAGCTTCTTAAAGAAGCATTGAAAAAAATGAGTTTTCCCAAAGCTCACCGCTCCTTTGCCAAACGAACAATAAAAATCAAAAAGCTCATTGCCCACCGCTCATCTCTCCAAAAAGCTCCAAAAAGCTCCGCGCCAAACATAGCCTTAGTGAAAGTACTAATTAGGCAATCTACCCTTATAATGCATGCATATGCATTTTTAAACTTAAAAGAAAATTTGAATAATGTTAATTGCCTATAATTTCTTTTACAAAATAAGTTTAAAGGAAAAGTTTTACTTATTCTAATTAATTCGGTTTAAATGGGCAAGTTTTTAAAATACGCTTAATTGAAATGGTAACAATATCCCCTATTAAATTAATAGTTTAAATATTGTTTGATCGTAATTCGTTATAACCAATAGACTTTTTTTTAGCAACGACTACAAATTAATCTCGTAAGTGTGCATCAACGGTCACACCAAAACACAAGTTCGCATATAATTATTTGCACCCGTCTCTTTGCACGAGTATTCATCTGGTATAGTTTCAAAAGCAAAATTTTAAGGTCAAAACTTTCATAATCATTTATTTTAAGCTAAATCTTACATTTAAGTTGAATCAAGATTTTACACTGTCATGCAATATAAAATAAGGACGTCATAAAACGTTTAATTTTGATGTATTGAATCTTTTTCTTGATGCACTTAATTAGTGTAACAAACGCTTAACTAGACTTTCTTGTTTTTTTTTTTTTTTTTTTTTTTTTTTTTTTTTTTTTTTTTTAATATTCGACCATGGCAGCTAGAAGTTATCTAATAAATTAACACAGATATATATATCGATTGCAAATCTTATCTCAACAAAATCTTAACATATTAATTGAGTGATGGTCGACGGACATGTCGGTACGTAATGTAGGAAAAGATATTTATGGATGCTGTACATGATAAAGCATGCATGCAGTTGAGGAAGTGAAGTTAATTTTGATGTCTCTAGATCATTTAATGACTCTGTGATTCATCTAATTTTATCTCCATTCCATTCCATGTAAATCCAATACTGTATTATTTTGTTAACTGTCACAACGTTTTGCTAAAATACATGTAAATTTCCGCTAGGTCACGTAGGTGATGGTTAAAGCTTTTGTTATTACTCAAAATTTATATTGCTATTTCGGTACATAATCTTATGTTATGATATTACTCAACTTTAGATCTTAGTAGACGTTAATCTTTGCTTTTCAGCTAGTAAAAAATAAAACGACAAGCTGATTATGCGTGGCCAAAATGTACGTGCCAGATCCACAAGTACTTTAATCATACATCGTTTTCGCTATAGTTATTCATATATTGACTAATAAACCTATGCAGGTCCCCGTTGGCCTTTCATATATTGACTAATTACATAATAAATGTATCATAAATCAAATTAGTTGAAGGAAACAATTTCGCTATAGTTATCCATGACTCTGTATACCTAAACATCCAAATGTACCTAAACACATAAATATTGTACGTTTGCTTATAAAGACCATTAATAGACTTCTTAATTTCAATAAATTAAGAGTCCATACGTCTTTTCTACGCAAGAGTTTATTTATATGAGAATAATATACGGAGTATATAAGATATAGGTATCAAATTTTTTAGCATCATCAATGAAAATGAACGAATTATCTTTCACTAATTAATCTACTATTATTACTCACTATTCACTCCTTATAATTACATATAAAAGGTGATACACACGTTTAAAAGTAACAATTGACATGCTCAAATTCAAGGTATTTCGAAAACCAGGGTCATATATTTATACGTACTAACGTACGTTATAGGCTCGATCAATATAGTTGCCTAAAAGGAAATTAAATTAAGTTTGTTTCTTCTAGCTAGTTTTGAACTATTTACATGAAGCTCTTTGATACTTTTCTATATATATATCTCACTATAATTATATCTACTTCCATTTTCTAATAAGAAAGAACTTAAACTCATGATGTATTAATCTATACAAAAGGAAAATAATTACTTTGTGACATAAGAAACATAAACATGCATGATCAACAACTAGAGTTCACCTGTCAATTTTTTCTCGTAATTTCCTTAAGAGCATGACATGATCTTCATCAACAACGTCAAGTACCGGACGATTCATTAACATCTTATCATGCACACCATGTTCGCTCCCACCATTGCTGCTGACTTTTTCATCATCAACTTCATGTTTCCACCAACCATGATAGCCCAAAAGATCACCTAGTTTGGATGAACCACCACCACTACTGCCTTCCATAGCTTCCACTGCATGCCACACCGTGTCGTGAAAACTTATAATATTACGTACAGATATTGATATAGATATAGATATAGACGTACCAAAGAGTCATACATATGAAAAATAAGGTGCCGATTTTAAATAGACAAAGGTAGCAAGTCACTGTCACTTAAAACGAGCTGAGCAAGTTTTGGTATGAAATTAATTTGATGTGATTGAAAGAAATAAAATCTGTAATAGTATTGAATAGTAGTACTAAAGATATTAAATGGAAAACTAAACGAAATTTAATGCAGCGGTGCAATAATGTTTTAATAAAATAGAGTACATGATAATGAGATATAACTAATTAGATATATAAACATGCAATGCATATCATGTGTATGTAGGGGTGCAAACGAGCCGAGCCGAGCCCGAGCTTTACTATACTCGAGCTCGGCTCGATCCGAGCCTTTATTTTTGTGCTCAAGCTCGGCTTGTAAACTTTTCACAAAGCTCGAGCTCGACAAGGCTCGGCTCGAGTAAATAAAAAAGATGTTTTTCACGAGCCAAAGCTCGGTTCGAGCTCACTTTATCTGCTTAAACGAGCTTGAGCTTGATTTGAGCTCGAAAAAGCTATTTTAATGGCACTTAATAATCTAAATATATGAACAAATATGCAAAAATCTAAGGCACGAAGATTAGATAAAGTATTGGGCTTGGTTATTGGGCTGCTATGTTATATACTTATATGTATTATAGCGGGCTGCTATGTTATAACGTAAGACTCGACGAGCCTACTCGATCTTCACAAGCGAAGCTCGAGCTCGGGCTCGATAAGTAAACGAGTTGGTTTTCAGGCTCGAGCTCGGCTCGAGCTCGACAAGGCTCGGCTCGTTTCGAGCTTTTTATCGAGTCGAGCTCGAGTAGCTAAACATACGACAAAAATAAGTTAATTTGTTCACCATGAAGAAACCTTCTATTAATTAAGGAGAACTCTCTCTACTAGAAGTAAGCATTATAGTCAGCACTTAAGAAGAGTATAGCTAATTAATTGGCTTTGCATTGGTCAAAGGAAAAAAGTTGCACAATTTTCAAGTTTTTTTACACTTTTTTTTAACATATACTCCCTCCGTCTCAATTTAATTGTCCATATTTCATTTTATGGATGTCTCAAATTAATTGTCCACTTTCCTTATTTAGTAAAAACTAGAGAATCTAGTGGAGGAATATTTCATTTTAGTAGTTGAAAATTAACGTGGCTCCACTTTTATTAAACTTTGTGTTTTCTCTCTCCTGACAAATAAATTGAGACGGAGGGAGTATCAAATTAGGAATAGAGTAAACTACAAAATACATCCCTGTGGTTTGGTCAATTTCACACGATACATCCCTCCCAAAAAAGTTGCGCCATACACATCCCTCCGTTAGTAAAAGTCAAACACAATACATCCAAGAGGACGAACGGTGCAAAGATTGTCTCGTTAAGTTGGACACGTGGCAGTTATCTTTTTTAGGCAAGGGTAATTTAGTCCTTTCACCCCTCTTCTTCTACAAATCCACATCCAGTAACACAAATCCACAAACACAAACACAAATCAATTCAATTATGATTTTCATTCAAACTATAATCCAAACTACAAGTAATGTATAAAACAAATCCAAAAACATAAATCCAAACTACAATTAATGTATAACAGAAAAATTAAAAATCGAGCCTGTTCGATTTAAAAGAAGCAACCACAGTTAAACCCAAACCAAAATAACAAAAGAAGAAGAAATGAAGATAAAAGATACGTTTGACCTCAGATATGTATCATCATTGATCCATTCTAAGAAAAGAAAAAGACGAGACTAGACTTAACCAACAAACAACCTCATCCCACTTTCCTAACCCAAGTCATAACTGAAACAACAAATAACAAGATCTCATATTATCTCTTGCTACTATAGACGATTCTTCTTTAAAAAGACAACCATACAAGAGGCATCATCACAGATCTATCATTACCCTCAACCAAAACAACTACCTTAACCCACACTCCATTTCACAATCAAGATACAACAGCCAACAACAAAAACCAAAACAATAGTGTTTTTTCTTTCGCTTTCTTTCAGTTAACGAGATACAACAAACAAAAACAAAAAGTGAAGACCTCAGTTTGTTCAAGATTTATCAAAGACCTTTTAAAGATCTTAATTGAGTGAACATAAACCATCATCGATCCATATAGAAGAAAATCTTCTTATAACAATCCAAAAATTAAAAGAAGGAACAAAGCACCATCGGTTTCATCCTTACCTTTCATTCGATTAAGACAATAAGAAGAAACGAAAATTAAATCGGATCTCAGTTAGTTGTTTCTGGGTTTTCAACCAATGCACCATCATTCTTGAAACCTTTAATTTTGGGTTTTGGTTCATTTTATGAATTAGGGTTTGTAAATTAGGGGTTTTTTGTATAGGTTGAATTAAGTGATTCTGTTTCTGGGTTTTGTAATTGGGTGTATTTGTGACGTGGGTTTTGAAAATTGAAGGTTAGTTTTCTGGATTTGGATTTGTGACGTGGGGTTTTTGTATTTGTGTTTGTGTATTTGGATTTGTGTTTCTTGATTTGGATTTGTGACGTGGGGTTTTTGTATTTGTGTTTGTGTATTTGGATTTGGATTTGTGTTTCTTGATTTGGATTTGTGGATTTAGATTTGTGTTTGTGTTTGCGTTTTTGTGTTTGTGGTTTGTGTTTCTGGATTTGTGTTTGTGTTTGTGGATTTGTGTTACTGGATGTGGATTTGTAGAAGAAGAGGGGTGAAAGGACTAAATTACCCTTGTCTAAAAAAGATAACTGCCACGTGTCCAACTTAACGAGACAATCTTTGCACCGTTCGTCCTCTTGGATGTATTGTGTTTGACTTTTACTAACGGAGGGATGTGTATGGCGCAACTTTTTTGGGAGGGATGTATCGTGTGAAATTGACCAAACCACAGGGATGTATTTTGTAGTTTACTCTGGAATATATACTAGTTCTAGTATAGTGTATTAATTTGAATCTAAGAATTTAAAATTTTGCAAAGGTGGATGAAACTAAAATAAAAAACATGTTTCTCAATCTCTCGATCTCTAGATAATACACACGTAACGTTAACGAGCTTCGCGAAACGGTCTCTCAACAGATTAAAACCGGCACTATGAGCCAAACTGATCGATCCTCGAGAGGTAGCTCCCGGGACCACAGTAATGCTGTGAACAAGCCACTTGAGTGACTATATCGGTCTCGCATACTTAGGTATTAGTAATCAAAAGTCAAATCTGATACAATTTGGTTACACTCTTGAACAGGGAGTTGAATAAGTTTAAACGACAAGAGTTAGCTGAAATTGTTGCCAATTAGAGATAAATGAACCAACAAGAACAATATCGTGATTAAGTTGTCATACATAACGTGCATAAATAGTTGTGTTTTAACCATAATCATCGAATGAACGTTAGCAAAACCTTTTTTATAACTAAACATTTTTTAGACCGACACTCCTGTAGTAGTTGTTATATTAGCAGTCCAAGTGCAAAACATGAAACATTAAACTATATTCATATTAATTTTCTCAATCTTGTTGACAAACTTATGGTTGTAAAACATGCATGGTCACAAGCAATCCATGTTAGAGAAAGTTGACCACACAAAAAATCCATGTGAATTGTGACACTAATTAAGTTGCTAGACGATGCCAACTCGCTCTCATCTTTGTGATAGCTATAACAATATTTATGAACCAGCCAGAATTGAATGCTAACATTCTTGTTTTTTCTATTTGTGGTCCTCCTTAATTTGCTTTCTATCGTAGCGGGTACCATCACCATGTAACTAAAGTTTCAGTGATCTAATGTTTTTATGATACATCTTTGTGACAATGCGACGGCGAGTAAGAGATCAATAGTTTTACAAGGTCGCGGTGAGACGTAGTCATGTAGATGCAATCATGCAAGCAGATAGGAGGAATTCAAGAAAAACACACATCTATACTTAATTCGTCACGTAAACTTCTTAATACGTTATGTTTGACATGCACACTCCATATTGATCAAAATGTTTTTTGACTTTACTAACACCCTTATGTTGCCGTGTGATATCCTTATAGATAACATAGCGCTACATAAAGTTATTCGTAAATGTTTGAAATTGCTTGTTTTTTAACTTTGTTGTTTGCAGGGCGGAGCTAGTAGAGTGACTAGTGAGTGTTGAGTCTCCCTAATTTACTTATCAAGTTATTATTTTTTTTTTATTTAATTTAGCTTAGTTCCTAATTATTTGTGGTGTTAAGTTAAATCATGAGTTAAGAAATATAGATTCATTTTTAGAGCGATATTTATTGTTATAATTTTTAAGTTAAGTTCGACTCTCTTTAATTTCAAATCCTGGCTCCGGCCCTGACTTGTTTGTCACAACAAAAAAAAGTCCTAAGCAAAGTAGGGTTATTGCTAGTTCTATAAATGCAAGTTATACGCGTTTATATTAAAAATGTTTATTTCATAACTAAAAGACACTACAACAAAAGAGAGGACGGGCGACCAGAGTTTTGGTGGGGACGCTTCTGTCCTCGCCGAAAGTCGCTAAACGACAAAAAATGTGCTGAGCTGGCACAAAGTCTCGCTGACCATTTACAAAATTTTCAACGCGGGCTTTTGGCGGGGACGAGTCCCCGCCGAAAATGTTTCACATATTTGCCAAACTTTGACCAAACTTTGGAGCGCTTAATCGTTCGCGCTTTTTTTTTCCCTCTCTACCCATGTCCCCGCCGAAAGAAAAGATGCATATTTTTCGTTTTTGGCGGGGACATGTCCCCGCTGAAAATGTCAAACATTTTGGCTCTAAAAAGGTAAGTTTATCGTGCCAAAATTTAGTGGCTTTTTTGCGGGGACATGTCCCCGCCGAAAGTATTTCCCGCCAAATTTTCCTTTTACCCCGCCAATTTTTTACTTATATATATCGTATAATGAAATTATCACAAAACACGTAAATTCTCACAAAAAACACACATAACAATGGATGGTTTAACGCCGGAACAGGAATGGTCAAAGGCTTTATCACACGAGCTCCTGTATAATGAAATTATACTTCATTGGGGTTGGGAAATTTTTGATGAATATGGTTCTTATGAGAACTGTGCACCGTGGCAGAGAGACAAGATTCTGGAATGGTTGAGGAGAAAGCCGTACTATAGAGAGTAATGAACTCAAATAAGTACATATTATTACTATTATTTATCCTATTAATTTGACTTGTTTTATTATATTATGTATGAGGATTGATACTTAATCGTTTACTTTTGTAATTCTCAGTTGAAAACAAGCATTTGGTGAAACTTGGCGATTTTGGACTAATTATGGAGCAAAACATGCAAGAAGTTAAGAGTCTACCGAAATGTACAAGATCAAGACTATTCTGCTCCAGATGCGCCACATCTCACTTATGACATGCGCCGCATCACTATCAATATATCACCAGATACGATCCAAGATACAAGAGGACATGCGCCGCATCTATAAATGGAGTTACGCCGCATCTTCTGGCGGTGTACGAATATTCCTGAATATTATAATCTTGGACCCCACGCGAAGTTAAGTAAATGCGCCGCATCTACTTACTAGATGCGCCGCATCTTACCCTCAGACAGAAACTATAAATACCCCAAGACCAGACGAATTTCGTGTGACACATATTATATCCGAAGACCGAAGACCAGAAACCTAGGACGAATTCAGTCAAGGCAGCATCACAAGACACACCCAAATCAAAGATACAAGAGCTGTAAGAAGGTCCTGCATGTGTTTAATTCATTAAGTAGTTTTGTTTTATTGTGTTAGTAAACTTTAATTCATCAAGATTGGTGGCTTGTGTAATGTGACAACGGAAAGATTGCACTCCCTTAAAACTGCTTTCTCATTAATTAAAGTTTATATGTTGATGTCATTGGTGACTTTTATTAGTGCATTGATAACCTCTGTGTCTAGCTGAGCGTTGATCGGGTCGCCATGCCTCTGCCCTCGCCTGTTTATTAGATCGCCTATGCATTCTATGGTCTGTAGAAAAGTAGGAGAAAGATAAACGGGATAGTCATAAGTAATCATTAAGGGTTTACTCGCCGATAAAATTAGAACCAACGAGAAAGGACTTAATCTCGGTGCGTTGCATCGAACTATACACTTCATATAACACTAGCAATAAAACAAGTGACAAACTACTTATCATAAGAACAGCCCTCTTATTGTCTCAAGTATTTATCTGTGTACGTGTGTGCTACTTGCTGATTCGTGCCTATTGGTTTAGTTTATTATTTAATTGCAACCAAATCGTGCCAGTCTCTCAGGCTGAAACCCCCTTGCGTTAGAATAGGTTGTACAGCTAACTTAATATATTAAAATACTGATTAGAATAACGAGATAATACGTTCCACTCTTAGTGATCGACACTCTACTTACCATTATATTCATACTGACCGGGTACACTGCTCGTTAAGTGTGTGTGTTATTGATAAGTCGGCTAAATATAAATTTAAAACTTGAGTAGGCATTAAAACTGCTAAACCGCAACGACACACGCTACGCATCAAGTTTTTGGCGCCGTTGCCGGGGAGTGAATTGTTATAATCTGTTAATTAGATTAGCATTTTAATTAGGGTTTTTTTTTTTTTTTTTTTTTTTTTTTTTTTTTTTTATCTAACCGCTAATTTTGTTGTGTATTAGATTAATTTGCATTCATTGTACTATTTTGCATATTTTCTGTTTTTGTGTGTTATTTGTTTGCTTTTGTTTGTGTTTATTTTCGTGTGTTTTTATTTGTTTTAATTTTTCGTATTTTTTGTTCTGCTATCGTTGTACTGAGCTAAATCAAACGATACGGCGCATCTGATCTCTCAGATACGGCGTATTGCGTTTAATTTTTATAAAATACAACGCGTTTAATTAATTCGATACGACGCATCTTTTCCCCAAGATACGGCGTATCTGTTTTTAATAAGAAATTTTTTTTTTCTAAACTTTAACGCCATACGACGCATCTGCTTTAGCAGATACGGCGTATCTATTTTAATTAAAAACAGTTTTCGAATTATTAAACAGATACGGCGCATCGATCTCTGTCGATACGGCGTATCTTCTGAATCAAAAATCTTATATTTTGAAACGTAACGAAAATACGGCGCATTAACTTTTGTTAATACGACGCATTTAATTTTAAATAAATATCGATTTTTGATTATTAAAATTGATACGGCGCATTCAAATTTCTAAGCGGCGTATCTATTTTCTGAATAAAGTCTGATTTAATTTTAACGATTATAAGATACGGCGTATCCAACTTTTTGGATACGGCGCATCGTCTGCAGATATCAGCTATTTGTATTCTTATATCCGTTTCTATATTCATTAATTTCTCTTCTAGCGAACAAATCCTACTGATGATTTTACCTTTGATGACAGGTTTTGCTATGGAAGACATGTCAGTTAACGGATATCTTGCTAAGGAATGCTTGCTTTCAGATTCATTCAATGTGCTCATGATCGATGCAGATTTATTCTCTTGGGAGACCCCTCTTGAAGCTGCTTTTAAGGAATTCATGCGTTTATGCAACGTTGACAAAGGGGTATTCTCTTATGATGTATTTGTGAGGTACACTAGAGATGAATTGTCGCTCTTATGACCTATCATTGAATCCAAAGGATTGAACTGGACTACTATCGAAGAAGATGATGGGAAATTCTATCTTGCATACATGGACTCAAGCAACAAAAGCTGTGGTGGAAGCAATACCCAAATTTCTTACATGCCTTATTCTGAACAGTACTGGGGATTAAATGAGAACTATCTGGACGATGACAGAATTTATGTTGTGGCGGAGTTACTATTTCATGGCAAGTTGGTAAGATTGATGGACCTCTCCCTCAATGATTGGCTTGAACTTAAATATGGTAGTCCGAAATTTTCCCCTGCAAATGAAGTCAAGCAGATTATGACATCATGGTTGACACGGAGTTTTAGGGAGCAATTTAACGAGCTCATGGAGATAAAGAGGAAAATGATTGAAAAGACTTGCTTTGACGTTAACCACGATCCTAACGATGTTGATTTTTCAGAGTGGTTGGCTAGTAAGTTTAATAACCATAATAGCATGGATCGAGCTACTAAGGATGCATTATGGGTATATTGGATGAGAGGAGAAGACGAAGAAGTAGAGAGCGACTATGGGTCGTCACTTCATGATTCTACAGTCAATGAGGGAATTGAAGAATTATTCAGAATAGACATTGACGTGTTCGATTATGAGACGCCCTTGTGCAAGCAATTCAAGGAATTTAACTACCTTCTTCAAGTCAACGATGATGTGCTTACTGGAGATTTACCAGGATTCAAGACTTATGATGATTTCAAAAACACCTGGTACTACGAATGGAATGACCAAATACCATGGGTTTGGGATAAACCATGGGAATTTGAGCACATTAATCACACCTGTACACCCTTCGTTTTCAAGGATGGGAGTAGTGTTTGGCCGACCTGTGATTATAAGAGTGACGGAACCTGTAATGGGGGAAGTATTATTGGGATGAAACGGGTTGGAAAAGATGTAACCTTTGAAGATTATGAGTGGTACGATAATGTTGAAGACTGGCCACGAAAAACGGAAGCTTTGCAAGAAAAGGGTAGAATTGAATACTTGAAAGGACTTAAGCGAACATCAAATACTACTTTCTGGGAATGGGTGCATGAACAATTTGATGATTACACGAAGCTTAGTCGACGACTACAATGGGAATTGGAAAGAGAATGGGAGGAAATTCAAGATGATAGCAATGAGTCATTAATCAATGAACTTGATGACTATTTGATTAAGGATCCTTACTTTAAGTTTGTTGATAAAGACGAGGAAGAGTTCACCAAAAGAAAATGTCAACTACTTGGAATCCCTTATAATAAGCCACCCATGATTATTTCTGAAAAGTTTAAAATCATCAAATATTCTTTGGGACCAGAGGAAGAGTATGTTGCGACGACGACCAAGAGTTATACTAGATTAAGTCGAACGGAGGAAAACGTCGCAGAGCTATACGGGAACATCTTTCGGATGAAGGAAGAAGGATGGACCGTGACAAGAACTAAGTGATGAGCTGAACGTGAGTCTAACTTGAAGACTCTGGAATAAAGACAAGTGCTTACCGGGAGACAACCCGGATTTATCTTTTAATTTTCTGTTTATGTGTCGAGTCAGTCAGGCCGCAGAGGATACGGCGCATCTCAATCCTGAGATGCGACGCATCTCCTGCAATGGTCATATCTTATTTTATTTTTCTGCATTTTTAATTTCCGAATTTAAAACTTTTTATCAGTTTATTTTAATGCGGCGCATCCCTGGTTAAGGATGCGACGCATCTTTTATTCTGATCCGTATTTATTCCAGGCTCGATACGGCGTATCTTCTTCCATAAGATACGGTGCATCGACTGACCTGATGATTTTCATTTTTAATTTTTATGTTTTATTTTTACCTAACTACTAATGTGTTATGCAAGTTTGAACCTTTCTTATCTTAGGTGTGTTTTAAAGCCTTGGTGGTATTATAGATTCCTGCATTTCCTGTGGATACATCGAATATGAAGCTTAAACGTTCTAATCCACAAGAAAGATGATTTTTGCTCTTATACTAATGGAGGATCATACCGAGCAAATCTCAGGGGAGTTTTTCTGTTCTAATTCTTTTATTTTCCAGTTTTTAACCTTTCATACAAACAACGAGGACGTTGTTTAACTTAAGTGGGGGGATTGGAGAATTAGAACACTTAACACTTACTTGTCCTAAACTTTTCAAAATATGCTTAAAATGTGCTTAATATATCAAAACTTTAAAAAAAAATTTAGCATGTTTTTGTTTAAAGTCTAAGTTGCATAGCTGCACACATGACGTTATTTTTAAAATTGTGATTTTTCAAAATTCACAAATCTATGAGTGTGCCGGTGACTTGTAAACTTTAGAACTTGGCTTGTATACTATTCGAGACCACCATAATAAGTATTATTTATATAATTGGAATGACTTGTCTAAATTGGTAAATTTCTAGGATTACACCCAAATAGCCTTATATGTTATGTGATATTAGCTAACTACACTGGTTAGTTAACCCCCGTATAAACCCTTTGTTACTCTCACTTTTAGAGTAAGATACCCTAGAAAAACCTTCAGAGCCATTCCTTTCGTTTCTTACACCTTTGTTAAAATGTTTCGTTACACCTTACACCTTAGCCTACCCTGTAGATTAAAATCCGTGGTTGGTTAATTGCTATAGGCAAAGTGTGTTTCCTTACATTACCTGTGTTCGCGTGCGTAATTCATTATCTATGGTTAGGTCGGGAAATTGCACAATGCAATTGGAGTGAAAGTAAATATTGTATATCTTTGAGTTTTTTTTTTTTTTTTTTTTTTTTTTTTTTTTTTTTTTTTTTTTTCGTGTGTTTACTACTTTCACTATTACCGTTATTTCTGAAGTCATGAAAAGTATGGAAAAATTATCCAGATTTATTGTTATAGTGATGTGGTGAAATTTTACACATCTATGTTTATGTTCAAAAAAAAAAAAAAAAAAAAAAAAAAAAAAAAAAATCGAAAAAAAAAAATGAGAAAAGAAAAAGAAAAAGAAAAAAGTTGGAAGATTGATAAACCAACGATGTAAAGTTATGTAAGTGGTCGATATCACCACTATTTGTTGTATATTATATCTATGGATTGAATGGGAGTTGGCAGTTATGGGAACGTCAACTAAGGTTTATTCTTTGATTAAGATCTTGTTGAGTATAATTCGTGTCTACCTAAAGCGTGTGTTTCAAGTGTTAAAGCGTGAGTTATTCAATGATATGAGTCTTATTCATGGGATGGTTGGGATAGTGATTAACCACACTTAGGATTTTAATTTATTTGTTTTGTTTATTTTTCATTTTACACCAATTTATATCCCAAATATTATCCATGCCCTTTATTATTCTTTATCCAACCAAACCTTTGATTTATTGAGATTAGGGATTTGAGCAATCTTAAGTATCGTAGTCGTAGATTCGGGTATGTATTTATGATTTTGTCGCCCTTTTTGATATATTATTATTGGTGAAGTTTGGACCTATCTTTAGCCTATTCGAGTTAAGGATTTGAGTAATTGCAAGTATCGTGTTCGTGGATTCGATCATGTATTTGTGATTTTGTCGCCTTTTCTGGAATCTGAGATCGATAGTGATTAAGAATAATTAACCCTTAAACCTAAAAACCCTTTTTACCGCTTTAGACTTGTTATTCCTTGGCTTTAGTGGGGGAGATGTGTATACTTGCCAAGCTTATGATAGAATATTCGTCGCGACTGGACAGTTAAACGATTAGATTTGCTTTTATCAAAATATTTTATTTTACTTCTAATTCGTTAAGTGTTTAGTTGTGTGATTATGACAAAAACGAATACATGCTTTAATATAAAAATAAATCCTAATATCTTTTAGGATACATTTTCATAAGATTTAATTCTAAGGTTTACTTGGGGACAAGTAAAGTTCAAGTGGGGAGATATTTGATGAACTCAAATAAGTACATATTATTACTATCATTTATCCTATTAATTTGACTTGTTTTATTATATTATGTATGAGGATTGATACTTAATCGTTTACTTTTGTAATTCTCAGTTGAAAACA
Source organism: Artemisia tridentata subsp. tridentata (assembly GCA_021014915.2). Lineage (NCBI taxonomy): Eukaryota > Viridiplantae > Streptophyta > Magnoliopsida > Asterales > Asteraceae > Artemisia > Artemisia tridentata. The sequence continues at coordinate 30,014,301 of CP139501.1, read as the reverse complement.
AGCATTTGGTGAAACTTGGCGATTTTGGACTAATTATGGAGCAAAACATGCAAGAAGTTAAGAGTCTACCGAAATGTACAAGATCAAGACTATTCTGCTCTAGATGCGCCGCATCTCACTTATGACATGCGCCGCATCACTATCAATATATCACCAGATACGATCCAAGATACAAGAGGACATGCGCCGCATCTATAAATGGAGTTACGCCGCATCTTCTGGCGGTGTACGAATATTCCTGAATATTATAATCTTGGACCCCACGCGAAGTTAAGTAAATGCGCCGCATCTACTTACTAGATGCGCCGCATCTTACCCTCAGACAGAAACTATAAATACCCCAAGACCAGACGAATTTCGTGTGACACATATTATATCCGAAGACCGAAGACCAGAAACCTAGGACGAATTCAGTCAAGGCAGCAGCACAAGACACACCCAAATCAAAGATACAAGAGCTGTAAGAAGGTCCTGCATGTATTTAATTCATTAAGTAGTTTTGTTTTATTGTGTTAGTAAACTTTAATTCATCAAGATTGGTGGCTTGTGTAATGTGACAACGGAAAGATTGCACTCCCTTAAAACTGCTTTCTCATTAATTAAAGTTTATATGTTGATGTCATTGGTAACTTTTATTAGTGCATTGATAACCTCTGTGTCTAGCTGAGCGTTGATCGGGTCGCCATGCCTTTGCCCTCGCCTGTTTATTAGATCGCCTATGCATTCTATGGTCTGTAGAAAAGCAGGAGAAAGATAAACGGGATAGTCATAAGTAATCATTATGGGTTTACTCGCCGATAAAATTAGAACCAACGAGAAAGGACATAATCTCGGTGCGTTGCATCGAACTATACACTTCATATAACACTAGCAATAAAACAAGTGACAAACTACTTATCATAAGGACAGCCCTCTTATTGTCTCAAGTATTTATCTGTGTACGTGTGTGCTACTTGCTGATTCGTGCCTATTGGTTTAGTTTATTATTTAATTGCAACCAAATCGTGCCAGTCTCTCAGGCTGAAACCCCCTTGCGTTAGAATAGGTTGTATAGCTAACTTAATATATTAAAATAATGATTAGAATAACGAGATAATACGTTCCACTCTTAGTGATCGACACTCTACTTACCATTATATTCATACTGACCGGGTACACTGCTCGTTAAGTGTGTGTGTTATTGATAAGTCGGCTAAATATAAATTTAAAACTTGAGTAGGCATTAAAACTGCTAAACCGCAACGACACACGCTACGCAGAGTATTTGGAAGAGCTCAATGCTGCTGAAGCTCAACGTGCTGCTGAAGCTCAAGCTGCTGCTGTTGGAGGTGACGATGAAGCTGAAAGCACGTTGGACCTCGACACCGAATTTGGTAATCTGGAAAATAGAGTAACAAATCTCGAAGCTACGTTTGCACGTATCAAGGAAATGAGAGCAAGGAAGGGAAAAGATGGTGCGAGTTCCAGCAAAGCGGGAAGTAGCCGCAAAAATGTTTGAGAACTCTTGCGTGTTTTAAATAAAATGTTTGCCTTCGTGTTTGTTAATTGTGATATTGTTTCTTCAAATAAGGTCATAAACCCAAACACCCTTTTGGTGCAGGAAATAAGCAATCCCAAACACCCCTGTTTGGACAGCATAAACCAAACGGCCCTTGTGGGCTGTTGTTAACAAAACAACATAAACCAAACGGCCCTGTTTGGACAGCATAAACCAAACGGCCCCTTATGGTTGAATCTTGATGGATACTTAAGTTTTCACAGCAACAACAACATCATTGGAAGTAATTTACCAAACAACATAAACCAAACAGCATAAACTAAACGGCCCTTCGTTAAACATCTCCTCAGTTCCATTCTTTGTGATATTGTTAGTTGTGATATTGTTCCTTCAGTTTCATTCTTTGTGCATATGTAATTTAAAACATACGTATTACTCCAACATTAAAGCGTACGAATTAAAAATATAAAGCACGTTCGACATCAGTTTTCACAACAACAACAACATTTTATTAAAAAACAACAATAACACAACAAACAACAACAACGACAATAACATCAACAACAACAACAATAACAGCAACAACAACAACCTACATACGAAGATTTCCCATATCACCTAGCATGTCATTATAAAGGTCGTGAAATAAGGCAGCTGAATCAATTGTGTGTTTGTTTGGATGCATATACACTTCTAGCATTTTATTGAGTACCATTATCTAGTGATTCAGTTTGATGCAGTTTGAGCACTCTGTATTTCCAGGACTCGATGTTGAAGGTCCTGCAGTGTAACGAGTTGGAGTTATGGATGGTCTTGCGGAATGAGTTGGAGGCGTTGAAGCTCCAAGAGAACCGGTCATTTTGGCTAGTCGTTCCTCCTTCCATAAAAAAAAATAGCATCCAAACTCCTTTGTCCCACCCTGTTAAAGAGTAAAAACTATTATTTTTAACAACTAACCAAATTATTTATATAACACACAAAAAAGTATGTAATTGTTCACCTTTGATAAAGGACACGCATAGTATTGTTTACCAAGGGAGTAAGGTTTATGCGATTCTCGCAGAATTATGTCTCCTCGTTTACAAGGACAAGCAAAAGCTTCAAATTCCGCCATCTTCACCATGATAACAGTGTGTGTTTGTGGTTGTGAGGTTAAGTGGTTTTGAGTATAAGAGGTTGTGAAGTTGTGTGTGGATAAGATGTTAGTATATAAGAGCAGGTCTTGGTGGGAAATTTTTGGCGCCAGTATTATGGTGGGAAAGTTTTGGTGGGAAAGTGTATAACCATAACATCTCGGCTCATTCGTTAAACATCTCGTGTATAACCATAACATCTCGGCTCACTCGTTAAACATCTCGTGTATAACCATAACATCTCGGCTCACTCGTTAAACATCTCGTGTATAACCATAACATCTCGGCTCACTCGTTAAACATCTCGTGTACAACCGTCACATCTCGGCTCACTCGTTAAACATCTCGTGTACGACCATAACATCTCGGCTCACTCGTTAAACATCTCGTGTACAACCATAACATCTCGGCTCACTCGTGAAACATCTCGTGTATAACCGTAACATCTCGGCTCATTCGTTAAACATCTCGTGTACGACCATAACATCTCGGCTCACTCGTTAAACATGTCATGTACAACCATAACATCTCGGCTCACTCGTTAAACATCTCGTGTACAACCGTAACATCTCGGCTCACTCGTTAAACATCTCGTATACGACCATATCATCTCGGCTCATTTGTTAAACATCTCGTGTACAACCATAACATCTCGGCTCACTCGTTAAACATCTAGTGTACAACCGTAACATCTCGGCTCACTCGTTAAACATCTCGTGTACAACCATAACATCTCGGCTCACTCGTGAAACATCTCGTGTACAACCGTAACATCTCGGCTCACTCGTTAAACATATCGTGTACAACCATAACATCTCGGCTCACTCGTGAAACATCTCGTGTACAACCATAACATCTCGGCTCACTCGTGAAATATCTCATGTATAACCGTAACATCTCGGCTCATTCGTTAAACATCTCGTGTACGACCATAACATCTCGGCTCACTCGTTAAACATCTCGTGTACGACCATATCATCTCGGCTCATTCGTTAAACATCTCGTGTATAACCATAACATCTCGGCTCATTCGTTAAACATCTCGTGTATAACCATAACATCTCGGCTCATTCGTTAAAATTTTTAAATTAATTAAAGATAATTTACAAAATATTTAAAAATAATTTTAAATGATTTAAATTAAGTATAAATGATTTAATTTTATTAGGTAAACGTGATGTAAATAATTTTAAAAAGTTTTAAATTAATAAAATATGATTTAGAAATTTTTTAGTTAAATTTAAAAGAATTAATATTTATTTTAAAAGTTTTAAATTAATTAAGGATAATTTACAAAATATTTAAAAAGTGTTTTTTTAATTAAAATACTTTCAGCGGGGACATGTCCCCGCCGAAAGATTTTCCCAAAAATTTAATATTCCCTCGTAGCATTTACTTTATCCCGCCAAATGGTTTGGCGAAAAATTACTACTTTTAGCGGGGACGTGTCCTCGCTAAAAAGTCTGATTAAAATAAATATTTACTTTCAGCGGGGACATGTCCCCGCCGAAAGTAATAGCTAAAACTTACTCCATATTATCAGATCTAAACACTTAGCGAAAAATAAATAAAAAACACTCATCTCTCTTATCTGCTTCTGCTTCGATCTGCTTCTCCACCACAACAGCACCATCTCCACCACCTCCACAACACCACCATCTCCACCACCCCACCACCACATCACCATCATCTCCACCACAACACCACACTCGCACCGCTGTGCACGATCGATGCCCTCTCCTCATATAATTCTTTCCTCAACCCCCCTCCTCATTTAATTCTTTCTTTTTCTCATCTCCTTTCTTCCTTGCTCCATCTCTTTTACAAACCCGGGTATTAATTTTTTTGATTTTTATTAATTATTGATTTTTTTTAATTTCTTTATTTTTTGGTTATTTGTTAATTTTTTCAATGTATGTTAACTATTTTTTTTAGTAATTGTGTTTTCTGATTTATTTTTTAATTTTTTTTTTAATTTTTGTGTTAATTTTTTTTCCAGTCTGTTGTCGAGAATCGAGGCCGAGAACCGAAGCAAGGAGCGGAACGTGCCTGCTGTCGAGACCACAACCGAGGTTTTCTTTATTTATTTATTATTATTATTTTTTTTTTGTTTATGTGTTACCGGGGACATGTCGCGGCCAAAAGTTTATAGTGATTATTTTAGCTGTTTATATATAGGGGTTGTTTGGCTGTTTATCAGTTAGTATAAACTGATAATGTGATTGTGTATGCTTAGAGACGAGTGAAAGTGGCTGAGTTACCTGCTGTCGAGACTAGCTAGGGCTGTTTGGAATTACTTTTAGATTTAGGTTTTAGTTGTGTAACATATGGGAAATGCTTGATTGAGATTGTGTGATAGATCAGTTGATTTCAATCGTTTAGGTTTAGTATATATTGATGATTTGTTGAGTGTACCTTATAAAACATATACAGTACTGCTCGAGCAACTCGCCTAATAGTGTGAGATTTTTTGCCTCTACAATTAAACAACCTAACGTGTACAAATTTCTAATCTTGCAAGTAACAATCATCCACATGTTTTTTTTTTCTTTTTTTTTGTACATTAAATTCTTATATTTGTAAATTTTTGAATTGTAGGTTATTTTGAGATTCATTCACTAGCCGGGATTCATTCACTTTCCCTCATCAGTACGTTTCTAGAATTATAATATTTTGTTTTTGAATTTGATTTTAAGATGTTAGTCGTTTGTTTATAATTATATGGAATTTGATTGTGTTAGACTATTGTTAATGATTTTAGGAATTTAGTGATTAATTTCGGAAAGTCCCCGTCCGAAGTTAATCATCCCATAGAAAACCCGTCCGAAATTAATTTATTAGAAATTAATTTCGGAAAGTCCCCTGTTTGGGACTGCTTTTTGAATGTTTTGTCTCATTTAGGATATGAATGCGTATAATTGATTTACTATTTGTGAAAATTTCGACAGTGTTTCCCCTTTACTCCTACGAATATGTCTTTAATGCACATATTTGGGGAGTTGAGGGGAAATGCTGCCGAAATTTTCTCAAATAGTAAATTCAGTTATACGCATTCATATATGAGACGAAACATTCAAAGAGTGGGTTAGGATTGCCTTTCATAGTTGGATTAGGTGAACAAAATGCACAACTCGTGATTCCACCTTTATGTATTTATGTGTAGATTTTTTTGAACATGTTTAATTCTAAATAATTATTTATTGCATCATTAAAACGCAGTTATGCCAATTGATAAGAGTTCGGTCTCTAAACCTTGTGTTAGCCTCGAATTTCTAAAAGGTCTTAGAGCTTTTTGCGAGTATTGCAAGTCCTTTGTGAATATTGACGGGAATGTAAAATGTCCATGTAATTATTGTCATAACTTTGGTTGGATAAAGTACGAAGATTTGTTTGGTCACATACACTCATACGGTTGGGACCAAAATTATACGAAATGGTATAATCACGGTGAACCGGATGACCAGACAGTAATACCCAACACGAATCATCATGGGAGTGATATGGCTGAGTTCCTTCATGATATTTGTCCGAATAACGAACAAAATGAGCCAACTGAAGGAAATATTGACGAGAAAAGCAACGAGCCAACTCCTCAACGTAACGAGTTTGAAGAGTTACTCGCCACTGCCAACGAGCCACTATACCCGGGCTGTAATTGGATGTCTTCATTGGACTTTATGGCAAAGTTTACGAACATCAAGGTCAAAGGTAAAATGAGTGACACCACATTTAACGAAACCCTTAAATTTCTCAAAGAATGTTTCCCACCCGCTCTAGGATACAAAATCCCATCGTCATACTATGAAATAAAGAAAACATATAAAATGATCGGGTTAGGATACGAATCCATACATGCTTGTGTAAATGACTGTTTTTTATATCGGGGGGCGGGTAATGAAGATTTGCAGAATTGTCCCATCTGCGATGCTAGTAGATGGAAAGACAAGAACACACTGGGGAAGAAAGTTCCTAACAAGGTGTTGCGTTATTTTCCTATCATTCCTAGACTACAGCGTTTGTACAAGTCTAAACACACTGCAAAACATATGACTTGGTGATGCGTGGTTTTGCGACCTTACATCAGGTTTTACCTCTCGAGGGATCTCAAGAGGCTTGCAATCCCCACCAGGCAGTGTACTTGACCGATGTAGTATAGTGTAGTGGCAAGTACCGGGGGATTGATCGTTCTCTAGGGGAATAGTGTCGTTAGGATTGAAAAAACTACTCTAATAGGTCTAAGGGTGAGGGAAGATTCTTTTTGTATTTTTATAAAAGCAAGTAAAATCTCGGGTTTGAAGGAGTGGGCGGAATTAGTTGCTAGTCAACTAACCCAAATAACTACAATTGCAAATAAAATAAAATGACTGAAAATAAAAAGGTTGTGGAACTTATATGAAGAGAAATGTGTTTACTTAGATTTCCTTACTCCCTAACTATTTTTTACCGGTTGATTAGTGTGTATTAATTGCGTGGATGACGGGTGTATTCCTTAATACCAATCGTGGGGTGGCGTACGTACTTCCCCAACTCTATAAGCTCCTACTTCACTCCTATGTCGAGCCGGCTAAGAAGCTCCTAACATGGGATCACTAGAATTCGCTCATGCATTAAATACAACCATAAAAACCTTAGTACGCATTGGTTCATGTTTCTTAAGACGTTCAAGCAAGTTAACGTATAGGAGGTTAGCCAGTTTTCTTAAGCCTAACATCGATAAACAATCATCCAATACAATTAATAACACACCAACAACCAATAATCAATAGTTAGGTTTCATTAGATCTAAGCAAATACAAGATAAATCTAGCCTAGCATGTTAAATAAAAGACAAGAACAAGATATAATCAAACAACACATAGACATATTGAATGATTAATTGATTACTTATCTTCAATTGAACATGGGAGATCCAAGGGTATAAAACCCTTAAAAATGGCAGAAAAATCGTCTTAGGGTTTCTCCTCACAAAGTTGCACACTAATGACTAAAAATTATGAAAATATATATAGGAAAACAGATCTGACGGCGTCACGTTATAGAGCTGACGCCGTCACCTCGCCGCGGTTAGGGTTTCTTGATGGCCTTCTTGACGCCGTCCCCTTTTAATCCTCCAAAATCCTCTCTGGCGCGTCAAGTGTTGACGCCGTCAGGCTTGGGCTTGACGCTGTCAAAGGTACTATTCCAGCAGATTTTGAGACTTTGTCGTTTTCTTCACTTTTATGCTCTAAAAACGTCCAAAATGCTTCCTTTTCCAGATTTCTTCTCCAAAGTACCTAAAATGTCAAAAGGAACGATTTAGGGCAATATTTGATCAAATAAATACGATTTAGGGCTTAAATGACCCCCTAAAAGCGGTACACTTTTCGCTTCATCAAATACCCTTACACTTGAGATTTGCTTGTCCTCAAGCAAATGCGTTTTTATTCTAATCAAAATACAAGTTAGGGGTCATTTAATGCTAATGTAAAAGTAATTACAACAAATAGTCGTTCCACTTTAATCATAATAAGCACGGAGATTACACACTAGCACCTCACAAGTAGTGTTTAGATACTCACATCTCTCAGGTGTCATAAAAGTATATCTCATAAATGAAAATGAATAATATCTCTCACTACCTGTCATAGCAAATAGATTACCATAGGCTTGGGAAAGGATCAAAAACCTCCTCCACTAGGCGTAAGCACCTAAGATAAACTATAAAAGAGGGCTTTTACGGGTTATAACGTTAGGTGTAGGGATATGATAAACACGGTTTTGTTGGATAAAGGATATTTTACTGGTGGCGAGTTAAAGATCTTGATTAATTACATGTACAATATGGCGTTGCTAAGCCAAGACTAGACTCGACTTAAGCTAATGAAAAAAAAATAACAAAAAGATAAAATAAACATAAAATGAAACGGGATGGTAGTCCGTATGTTTTTTTTTCTACTTTTTTTTTTTTTTTTTTTTTTTTTTTTTTTTGCATACACTCTTGCCCTACCATCCAAAATAATACATCGCAGGGGGGGTTGTATCCCCCTTACACTTGAACTTTTACATAACTTTACAATTAACTATTCTAATGACTCGAATTAAGATAATCGAAACACTTGGAGTACTTTTAAAATATTTAGCACATATGGGGGTAATAATGTTGTTCTTCCCCATTACTCCATTACACTAGTACTTTACCCATGAGTCCCAATCGTCCCAAAACAATATGTACAAGGACATGACTCGACTTAGCAACCATGTAATCAATTAGATAATTAACTTGGGTTTTAAACAAATGTTTTCACAATAATGCACTAAAAATGAGTGCATACAAGGTAGGCTAAGGCGATTTGGGTGTACATTTAAGTGGGGTGTAAACAAATTCTTACTTTAAGTAAAATGCTTAAAGTTAGAAACGAAAAGATAGGCTCTGAGGGGTGTACTAGGGGTATCGTGTACTAAAAATGAGTACAACGCAAAAGGTGTGGGAGAATTACTTGACCAATGTAGCCAATGTAATTATAACAAAAACACAGGTGTAAAACAATGGGTTAATCCTAATGCCTCTTATCATGTAGTAAATCTAACTACACGAATGTAGTCTCACTTGTGGCCTCGGAATGGTCCTAACGCAAGTTCTAGAATCTAAGTGCTACCGGTACACACATCATAGCATAAATGCTTTTCCTACCAATTCTAGGGGCGAACCTCACATATTTGGGGGTGGAAAATTTTTTAGTGGTACGGTTTTGTGCTAGTCATATAACTCCTATCCATGAGACGCTCATTAAGACCAAAGTTTCACTCCTATATGTTGTAAAAAATTTTAAATTTGGCACTAAAATTGCCCTAACAGGTATTTCTCTCAGTTTTATTACACATCTACCATCAAACAAACAAAAATCAAGTGCAATTGTATTCTCTAAGGTATCATCATTTACCCTCCCCTTACACTTAAGCTGAACATTGTCCCCAATGTTCATTCAAAGGATGTAAAAGTAAATAAGGTAAAAGAATGAAAACAAATACTCCCCTGATTCGTTCGATGTGGATAATCCGGTAACATGGTTAAACCTGAGAAAACAAACACAAAAAACCCAAAGCATCAACCTGAACAAAGAAAACTCACAACTAGATGTAATTCCAGACTTAGAAATAAAAACAAAACGATTAAAGATATAATGCTTGTAGAATGAATATTTGCAGATTTCCTGGAGTTTATAAAACTAAAGATTTAACAAAAACTTTATGACTCCGGTAGAAAAACAAAACTTGCAAAATTTCCAGAATTTTACACTTGACGCCGTCAGGTGTTAACCTTGACGCCGTCAGAAGTGACCTGCAGAAATTTTATGGTTAGTTTCCGGAAAATTTCTGGAAAAACTTATGCCTCACTTCCTGGAAATCCTGCAAAATATTCATTATGACTCGATACAAGCATTTGACTCTAACAATTACTAGTATGCATGCTCATTTAATATTGTTGTGATTCATATTCAATCTTGTTCTTGTAAACAAATTTGGATTCCCTTACACTTATCTTTTGCAAAATACCTTTATATGTAGTTAAGACGAAGTTAAAAACAAAATAAAGCATTTTCACAATTTACTTTGAAACATGAGCACAAACAATAACAATTAAACTTGCATACGGAAACAAATAAAATCAAACAAACAAATAAATAAAGCTTGGGTTGCCTCCCAAGAAGCGCTTGTTTTTGTTCGAGTCACGAGCCTGACTCTACCCTTATTTAACGGAAATAGGGGAGGTTTTCCCTACACTTAGGATTAAGTGCGGGTGGAAGTAGCGATACACACCCTTAGGGTGGAAATATGCCACGTGAGGTGAAGGGGGTGAGTGAATGGCTTCCTTCATCCTAAAACTACCCGGATAATATTGGTTTATGGGTGGGTCGGTTCCTCTTTTGTCTCCTAGATGTAAATCTAAGGATGAAAAGTTGTGTAAAGGTTGAGGTTCCGGCTCATCAACACTAGGAAATTCCCTAGAACTAAGAGTAAGGTCATCACTAAAAGTGTTCAAACCTATATCCTCTAGTTGTGCTTGGTCCAAGGGTTCTACCTCCATCGGGATTCCTAAAGTCTCTTCTACTTCTTCCGGGTAAGTCACGGGCGGTGTGGGTGCCTCAAATGATGGTGGGTTTTGTGGAGTACTTGGTGGACTTGGACTTTCTACTTTATCCTCCATCTTATCTTGATTACCTATGTGCTTATTATGTGATTTGTTGAAGTCTATCCCCAACATGCACCTAGGTATCTCAAATCCTTTTCTATTCATCTCAAATTCTTGGTCCGAATCATAAGAATCATTCTCAATAACTTGATCACTATGTTCCATTTGCCTAAAGGATTCCTCATACTCATCATATGTCTTGGTGAAATCTAATCCAAGCATGCACCTAGGTAGTTCAACATTAACCATCTCACAATCTTGGTCGGGTTCATAAGAAACTATCCTAGGTAAAGGCTCATATGGTGCATAGGTTTTACTTAATGAGGTATTTTGAGGGTTTGATGGGGCTCCTAAGGTGATTTCCTCAAAAGTTTTATGCACTTGGTCTCTTTTCTCAAGGTACTCACTAAAATCTATATAAGATCATGTTCTCATTACTTCATTCCACCATCTTGATTTATCCAAATTAGTAAAATTATATTTCTTCATGTAAAACTCTAGTCGCGGATTTGGTAGATTCACGTTCTCCATAATGGCGAACGGAAGAGTCAATGGAAAAACTTTACGAACAAAAGCACAAAGAAAAGATAGACTACGAGAAAGCTAATAAAAAGAAAATAAAAATCTCACTAGATAGGAATCTAATGAGTAGACCTAATAAAAATAAAATTTCAACCTAAGCATTAACTATTTCCCCGGGCTGCGGCGCCAAAAACTTGATGCGTGGTTTTGCGACCTTACAACAGGTTTTACCTCTCGAGGGATCTCAAGAGGCTTGCAATCCCCACCAGGCAGTGTACCTGACCGATGTAGTATAGTGTAGTGGCAAGTACCGGGGGATTGATCGTTCTCTAGGGGAATAGTGTCGTTAGGATTGAAAAAACTACTCTAATAGGTCTAAGGGTGAGGGAAGATTCTTTTTGTATTTTTATAAAAGCAAGTAAAATCTCGGGTTTGAAGGAGTGGGCGGAATTAGTTGCTGGTCAACTAACCCAAATAACTACAATTGCAAATAAAATAAAATGACTGAAAATAAAAAGGTTGTGGAACTTATATGAAGAGAAATGTGTTTACTTAGATTTCCTTACTCCCTAACTATTTTTTACCGGTTGATTAGTGTGTATTAATTGCGTGGATGACGGGTGTATTCCTTAATACCAATCGTGGGGTGGCGTACGTACTTCCCCAACTCTATAAGCTCCTACTTCACTCCTATGTCGAGCCGGCTAAGAAGCTCCTAACATGGGATCACTAGAATTCGCTCATGCATTAAATACAACCATAAAAACCTTAGTACGCATTGGTTCATGTTTCTTAAGACGTTCAAGCAAGTTAACGTATAGGAGGTTAGCCAGTTTTCTTAAGCCTAACATTGATAAACAATCATCCAATACAATTAATAACACACCAACAACCAATAATCAATAGTTAGGTTTCATTAGATCTAAGCAAATACAAGATAAATCTAGCCTAGCATGTTAAATAAAAGACAAGAACAAGATATAATCAAACAACACATAGACATATTGAATGATTAATTGATTACTTATCTTCAATTGAAAATGGGAGATCCAAGGGTATAAAACCCTTAAAAATGGCAGAAAAATCGTCTTAGGGTTTCTCCTCACAAAGTTGCACACTAATGACTAAAAATTATGAAAATATATATAGGAAAACAGATCTGACGGCGTCACGTTATAGAGCTGCCGCCGTCACCTCGCCGCGGTTAGGGTTTCTTGATGGCCTTCTTGACGCCGTCCCCTTTTAATCCTCCAAAATCCTCTCTGGCGCGTCAAGGGTTGACGCCGTCAGGCTTGGGCTTGACGCTGTCAAGGTACTATTCCAGCAGATTTTGAGACTTTGTCGTTTTCTTCACTTTTATGCTCCAAAAACGTCCAAAATGCTTCCTTTTCCAGATTTCTTCTCCAAAGTACCTAAAATGACAAAAGGAACGATTTAGGGCAATATTTGATCAAATAAATACGATTTAGGGCTTAAATAACCCCCTAAAAGCGGTACACTTTTCGCCTCATCACTTGGCATGCTTCTGGGCAGACTACCGAGGACGGTAAGATGCAACACCCGGTTGATGGTCAATTATGGAAGAAATTTGACATGAAGTATTCAAAAGAATTTTCCTATGAAAAAAGAAACATCCGATTAGGGTTGGCTGCTGATGGTTTCAATCCGTACGGCAACCTTAGTGAGTCTTACAGTATGTGGCCGATCATATTAACAACATACAATACGCCTCCCTGGATATGTATGAGAGAGACTTCTCTTATGTTGAAGTTGTTAATTCCGGGCCCTAAATCACCCGGGAAGGACATAGATATTTACTTGAGGCCTTTGATTGAAGACCTAAAGATTCTATGGAAAGATGGAGTCATGACTAGGGATGCTGTCACTGGCACTGAATTCTGTATGAGAACAATGCTTTTATGGACTATCAATGACTTTCCCGCTCGAAGTAGTTTGTCTGGGTGGAGTGGGCAAGGTTACTTGGCTTGTCCGACATGTAATATAGACACTCCATCTGTTCGCGTGTTAGGCAAAACCGCTTATGTTGGTCACAGAAGATTCTTAAAAACGACCAATAAATGGCGGAAAAATAAACGGGCATTCTATACTCAGGTCGATGATCATTAAAAACCTCTTAGAAAATTTACCATCGATGTCATCTTGAATCAACTTAGGAGATTGCCTAAACATATCCCGGGGAAACATCCAAGTTTTGGGGGTGCGAAGAAAAAACGTGATCCTGTTCGCTAATTGAATTGGACCAAAGTATCCATTTTCTACGAGCTAAAGTATTGGTCTTTTCTTACACTAAAACACAATTTAGATGTCATGCATATCGAAAAAAATGTGTGTGAGAGTGTGTTGGGTACTTTGTTAATGAATGACAAATCAAAAGACACCAACAAGGCAAGACAAGACTTAGAAAATTTGCAAATTTGTGAAGAGTTGTGGCTCATCAACAAAGGAAACGAGAAGTGCTCTAAGCCTCATCCCACGTACTCTTTCACAGCTGAAGAAAGAAAACAATTTTGTCAATTCATCAAAGGTACGCGTTTTATTTCAAAATTTATTTGTTCCAATTCTATTCGCGTATCCATTTCGACGACTTACTCTAATATCATTATTTTTTTGTCAATTCATCAAATGTGTTAAACTACCTGATGGGTTCGGATCTAACTTCAAGCATAAAGTGACCGACAATGATAGCAACATAACAGGCTTGAAGGCTCATGACTGTCACATAATGATGCAGCGGTTGCTTCCCGCTGGACTTCAAAATTACTTGAAGGACCAAACCACCGCAACACCAATAATCGAGCTTTGTTCATTCTTCAAACAAATATGCGCTCAAACTTTGATGGTGGATGACATGTTGAAAGCTAAAGAACAACTCATCAATATTTTGTGCAGTTTCGAGCAAATATATCCTCCTGCTTTTTTTGACATAATGATTCACTTGGTTATTCATCTACCCGAAGAGGCTATTGAAGGCGGGCCTGTTTACATGAGGTGGATGTATCCATTTGAAAGATACATGAAAAAGCTCAAGAATTATGTCACAAATAAAGCTAAGCCCGAAGGTTCAATAGCGGAGGGTTATATTGCTGATGAAGCATTAACTTTCTGTTCGCATTATTTTCGGGGTGTTGAGACGATATTTAATCGTCCTGACCGGAATGAGGACGGTCCAAGCCCAACAAGTCAATTTCAGGTGTTTCGATCAATCTGTAAACTGAATGGCAAGCAATCATTGATCCGGGTTCAACCAGACACAATGCAGAAAGTAGTATGGTATGTACTACACAACAGTCATGAAATCGACCCGTACGTGAACGAGTACGAGAGGTACGCGTTTTATTTCAAAATGTGTTTTACGTAAGTTATTATTCGACGACTTATTCTAATATCATGAACATTTACAGGGCATTTCCTAGCAATGAAATACAAGAAGGATTTCCTCGCTGGTTTGGGAGCAAGGTAGACTTATTGTATGTATTACCCTGTAAAAATAACGACTATTACTCATCTATATCTATTCTTAACTTTTTCATAGATTCGTGAATTAAAAGTAAAGGATGACCCAAGTTGTACTTCCGAGTTATTCGCTTTGGCTTGTGGACCAGCATGCACTGCAGTCTCAGTCGACTCTTGCGTAGTCAATGGTGTGAAGTTTATCGTACACGACCATGATTTACGTCGTTCAACTCAGAACAGCGGAATTTCAACTCCTAATCCTAGCGGAGGAATGTATTATGGCCAGCTTGAAGAAATTCTCGAGTTTTTGTATGTTCCGTTCAAGGTTGTGCTGTTCAAAGTCAAATGGTTCGACACTAATAATGAGGGTCGCATAAAACATTGTACGTATAGAAATAACATTACACAAATTATGACAGACCGTGTATCGTTTCAAAATGAACCATACATTCTTGCAACACAAGAAACACAAGTCTTTTACCTTGATTTCCCGGGTAAACGTGGTAGTTGGAAGGCCGTCCAAGATTCTTATCATCGAAAGATTTGGAACCCGGATATCATCGTGGTAGAAGACAATCAAGATGTTGTACATGACAAAAACTCATCACATGTCACACTCTCTGCTGAGTTGGATAAGTTGAATTATAGCACCATAGATATAGATGTCCAGCCAGCGGAAGTTGAGGCACCACCAGCACCAATTATCACTGATGTCGACGACGACGATGATATTGATTATGATGACCACATTCCTCATGATTTAGCATCTGATCATGAAGACCACGTCGATGGTGAAGATGAAGCTGGCACTAATAATGATGATTTTTATCTTAGTAATGTAGGAGATTGATCTCAAATTGTAATTTGTTAAACGACACTTATTTGAATGAAATTGTTATCGAGTTGTTAAATGTGTTTATTTATTTAATTATTTATTATTATCTTTTTTGGTATATATTGTTATTTATTTGAATGTGTGTATATATATGCGTATATGTGTTTCTTCACTAATTTCTATGTTCTAGTACAGATGGCGGATGTCGTAGCTACGAGCCATGGTGGTGATGGAGGTCACGAGCCACCCCGCCGTCCCGGGAGGAGGATAGGCACCAACTGCGAGCGTAAGAATTTCTCGATTATTTTAATTAAACTTGATCATTATTTGAAATTGATAACTTGTTATTTTATGTCACCATCACTTTAATTTGATTACTTGCAGGCTCTAATTCGAGAGCTCCCAGGCCTAAGCCTACGAAGCCTGGGTCGAAAATAGGGAAAGGCGGGAAGGTGGTTCGCGGTACCACCAAGAACGAAGCCTTACACGCCATGAGGAATGATACAGGGCGCCCGGTCTCGATCAGATTTACTAGGAATGCCAAAGGCATGTGGCAGCATGTAGGCCTTTACGCTTCGTGGTTCTCGAACTATGTCGGGAGCTTGATACGGGAAACCATTCCACTGTATTACGATTCGTGGGATGATGTTCCAGAGGCCAAGAAGGCACACTTGGATAACCGGCTCCACGTAAGTTTTTTTTTTTTTTTTTTTTTATCTTTTTTTTTTTTAATTATTGTGTTTATTTATTTTAAATGTGTTTATTTATTTAAATTTGTATATTTATTTTAATTATATTTTATTGCAGCATTTCTTTGATCTCGCCCCCCACCTTGCCGGTCCAAATGGAGACGAGATTGTCGCTAGTATCGAAGCTTACCTGAAAAAGATATACAATGACAACAAGTACAAGCACAAGAAGAAACATTTTACAGAGGCAGGTGGGGTCGAGAAAGTGGACGAGATCAAGGCAAAGCGTCCCGAGAACATGGAGGATGAAGAATGGGAGAGGCAGGTAAATTTCTGGATCGACACGTACTTTGTTGTTGTTGTTATTATTATTATTATTATTATTATTATTATTATTATTATTATTATTATTATTATTATTATTATATTATTATTATTATTATTATTATTATTATTATTATTATTTTAATAATAATAATAATAATAATAATAATAATAATAATAATAATAATAATAATAATAATAATAATAATAATAATGTGGACGTATAGCCTGGACTGGGCCAGGCCCGGCAGACAGCGGCCCACTCTACGCCTAAACCCTAATCCATGCCCTATAAATATATGGCTGGGATCCCCTTCTTCAGAGAGATATAATAACAGAACAGAACAGGTTATTCTAAACCTAACTCTTGTAGGCTATATCGCATCGATACTAACTTGACCGTCGGAGGTGGATCCCGGGGCTACGGCCTCGGGTCCACTCCTAACGGGTTCTCTTTGTTGAACAGGTCTACTCAGGGCTCAAGAAGACGACGAACGGCCCAGGGAGAGTCGTCGAATCCAGCCCGCGCCAGATTATGTATCAACAAATAATAATAATAATAATAATAATAATAATAATAATAATAATAATAATAATAATAATAATAATAATAATAATAATAATAATAATAATAATAATAATAATAATTCATTTATATAATAGTTTTTATTATTTATAATAAGCAGATTGAGCACTGGAGCGACCCGAAGAAGTTGAAGATCGGGGAGATCAACAAGCAAAATAGGAGCAAAATGAAGAATGCCACCCTTCATGGATCACATTCCTTAGCCGTCAAAGCTGATAACTTCATAAGACACTTTTTAATCATTTTATTTATATATATAGTGTTGGGTGAGTATTGATTGATTTTATTTATAAACAGTTGAGCTCCCCCTCCCCCGACTCCGAGGATACTAGAGACCATATCGACATGTACAGACACACCCATACCAGAGACGGCGTCTGGGAGTCCGAGGAGGCCGAATCCAGATACGTAAGTATAATTTATTTCCAAAAACTCACCAACATTAATGCAATATAATAAATCACGACTTATATATTACTTTTCTTGTTTTTTGTAACTAAACAGAATGAGATGATCCGGCTGCGGTCAGAGAGTGCACCTCCTCTGGGACGCGTATGTCAGATACGGATATCTTGCGCCAGGTGATCGGCGGCAAGCAGAGGGGACATATTTGATGAAGCGAAAAGTGTACCGCTTTTAAGGGGTCATTTAAGCCCTAAATCGTATTTATTTGATTAAATATTGCCCTAAATCGTTCCTTTTGTCATTTTAGGTACTTTTGAGGAGAAATCTGGAAAAGGAGGCATTTTGGATGTTTTTGGAGCATAAAAGTGAAGAAAATGACAAAGTCTCAAAAATCGGCTAAAAGTTACCTTTGACGGCGTCAGATTTTACTCTGGACGGCGTCATGGCTTGGCAAGAAAAGGTGGATGTGAAATTTACTCATGATAAGCCAGTGAAAATTGCATGTAAATTCTGACGGCGTCACGCTTTAACCTGATCAAGGGCGTCACGGCTTAATTCAAAGAGGGACGGCGTCACGTTCAAGGTCTGACGGCGTCAAGCCTTGATAAGCCAGAACGGATTTTGGAGAGCTAAAGAGGGACGGCGTCAAGAAGGTCATCCGGGAACCCTAAAAGCGGCGAGGTGACGGCGTCACACTCCATAAGGTGATGCCGTCAGATCCAAAAGTCTATATATAGTTTTCTAATTTTTTGTCATTAAGAGAGAGCTTAGTGTGGAATTTTTGGGAGAAAACCCTAAGACGATTTTAGCATCTTTTTCAAGGCTTTTTGCCTTGAGATCTTCCATGTTACATTGAAAGATAAGTTATCAATTAATCATTCAATATGTCTATGTGTTGTTTGATTCTATCTTGTTCTTGTCTTTTGTTTAACATGTTAGGCTAGATTTATCTTGTGTTTGCTTAGATCTAATGAAACCTAGCTATTGATTATTGGTTATTAGTGTGTTATTAGTTGTATTGGATGATTGTTTATCTATGTTAGGCTTAAGAAAACTGGCTAACTTCCTATTCGGTAACTTGCTTGAACGTCTTAAGAAACATGAACCAAATGCGTACTAAAGGTTTTTATGGTTGTATTTAATGCACAAGCGAATTCTAGTGATCCCATGTTAGGAGCTTCCTAGCCGGCTCGACATAGGAGTGAAGTAGGAGCTTGTAGAGTTGGGGAAGTACGTACGCCACCCCACGATTGGTATTAAGGAATACACCCGTCATCCACGCGACTAATACACACTAATCAACCGGTAAAAGATAGTTAGGGAGTAAGGAAATCTAAGTGAACACATTTCTCTACACTTAAGTCTTCTCCAACATTTTCATTTTTGTTATTTTATTTTATTTGCATTCGTAGTAATTTGGGTTAGTTGACTAGCAACTAATTCCGCCCACTCCTTCAAACCCGAGATTTTACTTGCTTTCATAAAATTATAAAAACACAAAAAGAATCTTCCTCAACCCTTAGACCTATTAGAGTAGTTTTTCATACCTAACGAACACTATTCCCTGTGGAGAACGATCAATCCCCCGTACTTACCACTACACTATACTACATCGGTCAGGTACACTGCCTGGTGGGGTTGTAAGCCTCTTGAGATCCCTCGAGAGGTAAAACCTGTTGTAAGGTTGCAAAACCACGCATCAAGTTTTTGGCGCCGCTGCCGGGGAATAGTTATTGTTTAGGTTGAATTTTTATTTTATAGGTCTACTCACTAGATTCCTTTCTAGTGAGATTTTTATTTTCTTTTTCTAGGTTTTCTTTAGTCTATCTTGTTTCTTTGTACTTTTGTTTGTGATACCTTCCACTTACCTCATGAGTAACATTGGTCATTTGATCCCTGTTATTCGTGTTTTTCGCCGTGCAAACTTTCAACTACCCGTTCCCGCCCCCATCATAGAAAACAACAACCTTTCACCCGACCATCACTTTGGTAACAATTCTGAGATGGAGGAGTCTGACCATGAGAATGACTATGTTAGTCCGTTTTACTACTCAGACTCCGATGAGGATGCCGGTAATGGAGAAGTAGTTAACGAGGAATGGGGAAAAGAGGAAATTGATCCCTTTAAGTATGTTGACCCTAGGACTAAGATCGAAAAGGATAGCCTCTTTAACATGCAATTTCCGTGTAAGATTGGTTATCATGATTTTTATGCTTATCTTAACTCATCTTTACCTATGAACATTATCTCTCGCGCTAATTATAATAAAATCATGGTAGATGAGCTAGAATATCAAGGTGATAACATCGTTGCTAGGACTAAGCCACTACACGTATTCGTTGGAAGTTTTGTGTATTTGGTGGATTTTATGGTTATGGAGAGCTTAGGAGAATTCATTGATAACAAATTAACCCAAGTCATTTTTGGAGAACCCTTCAAAAGGTTGACCAACCTTGACGAAAAACTTGTGGACGGGTTAATTACATTCTCGGATGGGGATGAAGATTTTACTTACCAAATGCCCCGAGCACATCCTAGGTTTAAAAACTTCTCCATTGAATCTTGCAATAGACTTGTGCCTCTTGATTTGTTAAGTAAGAATGATAAGAGGAAGGGGCTCAAATATCCACATGAGAAAAATAAGAGATACTATCATGGATGTTTGGAGCTAAATGATGAATACAAGAAAGATGAGGCAACAATTAGATGGCTCACACTCGGATACGTGAGCATAAGCGATACTAGGTAGAGTGACTTTGAGTCTAGCTACAAGACTCGTTAATAAAGAAAAGCGCTTCTTGGGAGGCAACCCAAGCTTTATTTGCTTTGTGTGTTTATTTGTTTGTTTGTTTGTTTTTATTTGTTTCCGTATGTGTGTTTAATTTTTATTAGTATTGATTCATGTTCAAAACTAATTTGTGAAAATGCTTTATTTTGTTTTTAACTTCATCTTAACTACATATAAAGGTATTTTGCAAAAGTTAAGTGTAAGGGAAATCTAAATCGGTTTATTAGAACACAAATTAACATGAATCGTAATAATAATAAATTAACATACATATTAGTGTGTGTTTGAGTCAAATGCTTGTATCGAGTCATAATGATGTTTTGCAGGATTTCCAGGAAGTAAGGTAAAGGTTTTTCCAGAAATTTTCCGGAAACTTAAAATGAAAATTTTTGTCAGGTCATTTCTGACGGCGTCAGGGTTTATAACCTGACGGCGTCAGATTTAATTTTCAGAAATTTTTGAAAGTTTTGTTTTTAAAAAGTTTTTATTAAAATCTCCAACTTATAATCTCCAGGAATCTGCAAAGTTATCATTCCACAAGCATTATATCCTTATATATAGATTTTATCCCGCCGATGTTATGCAGGTTTTCGTGTTTGTTTTCTCAGGCTTAACAGGTTATTTCGGACAAGGAAATGTTTTGAATCAAGCTTTTGGCGATGCATTAGTCATGGAGCTTCAACATTCTCTTTGGAAGAAGATCTAACCGTGTTACTTCATTATCCACCGAGCGAATCAGGGGAGTATTTGATTTCATTCTTTTACTTTATGCTTTTACATCTTGTTATTTGAACATTGGGGACAATGTTCATCTTAAGTGTAAGGGGAGGGTAAAAGTACGATTAGAGAATACTATTACGCTTGATTTTTGTTTGTTTAATAGTAGATGTGTAATAAAACTGAGAGAAATACTTGTTAAGGTAATTTTAGTGCCAAATTTAAATTTTTTTACAACATATAGGAGTGAAACTTTGATCTTAATGAGCGTCTCACGGATAGGAGTTATATGACTAGCACAAAAACCGTACCACTAAAAAATTTTTCCACCCCCAAATATGTGAGGTTCGCCCCTAGAATTGGTAGGAAAAGCATTTATGCTATGATGTGTGTACCGGTAGGACTTAGATTCTAGAACTTGCGTTAGGACCATTCCGAGGCCACAAGTGAGACTACATTCGTGTAGTTAGATTTACTACATGATAAGAGGCATTAGGATTAACCCATTGTTTTACACCTGTGTTTTTGTTATAATTACTTCGGCTACATTGGTCAAGTAATTCTCCCACACCCTTTGCGTTGTACTCATTTTTAGTACACGATACCCCTAGTACACCCCTCAGAGCCTATCTTTTCGTTTCGACCTTTAAGCATTTTACTTAAAGAAAGAATTTGTTACACCCCACTAAAATGTACACCCAAATCGCCTTAGCCTACCTTGTATGCACTCATCTTTAGTGCATTATTGTGACAACATTTGTTTAAACCCAAGTTAATTATCTAATTGATTACATGGTTGCTAAGTCGAGTCATATCCTTGTACATATTGTTTTGGGACGATTGGGACTCATGGGTAAAGTACTAGTGTAATGGAGTAATGGGGAAGAACATCATTTATTACCCCCATATGTGCTAAATATTTTAAAAGTACTCCAAGTTTTTCAATTATCTTAATTCGAGTCATTAGAATAGTTATTTGTAAAGTTATGTAAAAGTTCAAGTGTAAGGGGATGCAATGCCCCTATGATGTATTATTTTGGATGGTAGGGCAAGAGTGTATGAAAAAAAAAAAAAAAAAAAAAAATCGAAAAAATCAAGAAAAATACAAAAAAATGAGAAAAAGAAAAATAGAAAAAACATACGGACTACCATCCCGTTTCATTTTATGTTTATTTTTATGTTTTTGTTATTTTGTTATTTTGTTTCTAGTTTAAGATTGAGTCGAGTCTTGGCTTAGCAACATTGTATAGTACATGTAATTGATCAAGATCTTTAACTCGCCACCAGTAAAACATCCTTTATCCAACAAAACCGTGTTTTCCTTTTCCCTACACCTAACGTTATAACCCATTTAAAAGCCCTCTTTGATAGTTTATCTTAGGTGCTTACGCCTAGTGGAGGAGGTTTTCGATCCTTTCCCAAGCCTATGGTAATCTATTTGCTATGACAGGTAGTGAGAGATATTATCCGTTTTCATTTATGAGATTTATTTTGATGACACTTGAGAGATGTGAGTATCTAAACACTACTTGTGAGGTGCTAGTTTATAATCTCCGTGCTTATTATGATTGAAGTGGAACGATTATTTGTTGTAATTACTTTTATGTTTGCATTAAATGACCCCTAACCTGTATTTTGATTAGAATAAAAGCGCATTTGCTTGAGGACAAGCAAATCTCAAGTGTAAGGGTATTTGATGAAGCGAAAAGTGTACCGCTTTTAAGGGGTCATTTAAGCCCTAAATCGTATTTATTTGATCAAATATTGCCCTAAATCGTTCCTTTTGTCATTTTAGGTACTTTTGAGGAGAAATCTGGAAAAGGAGGCATTTTGGATGTTTTTGGAGCATTAAAGTGAAGAAAACGACAAAGTCTCAAAAATCGGCTAAAAGTTACCTTTGACGGCGTCAGATTTTACTCTGGACGGCGTCATGGCTTGGCAAGAAAAGGTGGATGTGAAATTTACTCATGATAAGCCAGTGAAAATTGCATGTAAATTCTGACGGCGTCACGCTTTAACCTGATCAAGGGCGTCACGGCTTAATTCAAAGAGGGACGGCGTCACGTTCAAGGTCTGACGGCGTCAAGCCTTGATAAGCCAGAACGGATTTTGGAGAGCTAAAGAGGGACGGCGTCAAGAAGGTCATCAGGGAACCCTAAAAGCGGCGAGGTGACGGCGTCACACTCCATAAGGTGACGCCGTCAGATCCAAAAGTCTATATATAGTTTTCTAATTTTTTGTCATTAAGAGAGAGCTTAGTGTGGAATTTTTGGGAGAAAACCCTAAGACGATTTTAGCATCTTTTTCAAGGCTTTTTGCCTTGAGATCTTCCATGTTACATTGAAAGATAAGTTATCAATTAATCATTCAATATGTCTATGTGTTGTTTGATTCTATCTTGTTCTTGTCTTTTGTTTAACATGTTAGGCTAGATTTATCTTGTGTTTGCTTAGATCTAATGAAACCTAGCTATTGATTATTGGTTATTAGTGTGTTATTAGTTGTATTGGATGATTGTTTATCTATGTTAGGCTTAAGAAAACTGGCTAACTTCCAATTCGGTAACTTGCTTGAACGTCTTAAGAAACATGAACCAAATGCGTACTAAAGGTTTTTATGGTTGTATTTAATGCACAAGCGAATTCTAGTGATCCCATGTTAGGAGCTTCCTAGCCGGCTCGACATAGGAGTGAAGTAGGAGCTTGTAGAGTTGGGAAGTACGTACGCCACCCCACGATTGGTATTAAGGAATACACCCGTCATCCACGCGACTAATACACACTAATCAACCGGTAAAAGATAGTTAGGGAGTAAGGAAATCTAAGTGGACACATTTCTCTACACTTAAGTCTTCTCCAACATTTTCATTTTTGTTATTTTATTTTATTTGCATTCGTAGTAATTTGGGTTAGTTGACTAGCAACTAATTCCGCCCACTCCTTCAAACCCGAGATTTTACTTGCTTTCATAAAATTATAAAAACACAAAAAGAATCTTCCTCAACCCTTAGACCTATTAGAGTAGTTTTTCATACCTAACGAACACTATTCCCTGTGGAGAACGATCAATCCCCCGTACTTACCACTACACTATACTACATCGGTCAGGTACACTGCCTGGTGGGGTTGTAAGCCTCTTGAGATCCCTCGAGAGGTAAAACCTGTTGTAAGGTTGCAAAACCACGCATCAATATTCCTGGCATAGGTCCAGTTTTACCCGGCGGTGGTCACAGGCCGACTCTCAGCTCCTCACGAGCTCGTGAGGAAGCCTCCTCGTCCTCACGGCGTGAGACCATGACGCAGCAAGGGAACACGCTGCAGATGATTCTGGATTGGGCGAGGAGACAGCCGGGCTTTCCTGAGGAGCTAGCAGCGGGATTGCCGGGGACATCATATCCCAGAATGCGTCGGCGGGTGAGTCTAGACCTACAGGGGAGGGTAGTCGGGGAGCTGGGGGTACTGGGGGTAATGGGGATGGTGGGGAGAATGGGGATTACTGTATAGGTCGGATGGGTCACTTTATATTTGTTTTGGGTTATTGGACATAGTTGTGTAGATTTAGATGGATTATTATGTGTTAGGATTCCCACTAAATTGTTCCTGGCTAGCTTATGTATAGTTTTGTAGAATATCATGTAGATCACGATTATTGAACCGTTTTTGGATTCATATGATTATGTTTAGCGAATTTGGATAGTTATTGTAAAAACAGGTTCTATGTTTAGCGAAGTTGGCGAATTTGGATTAATATTATTTTTAGCGAATTTGGGTTTAATTTGGTGTTGTTGTATATGTTTAGCGAATCTTTGTTGGTGAATTTGTTGTTTTGGTGAAGTTGTTGCAATGGGGAAAACAACAGGTTTTAGTTGCTGCATTTGGTAGGTTTTTTCTGCACCAATTGTGGAAAAAACCTGGAATTACCCATTTTGCAGCAATATGCTGCAAAATGGGTCAGAGGCTTTTGGCGGGGACATGTCCCCGCCAAAAGAAAGAAGCAGATTTATATTTACAACCTTATTGGCGGGAACACGTCCCCGCCGAAAATACCTAATTAATTAATTTTTAAATTAGTAAAATACATTTTCTGCGGGGACATGTCCCCGCCGAAAACACTTGATTAATTAATTTTCTCAGTTTTTGGCGGGGACATGTCCCCGCCGAAAACCCTTGCCACGCTGGACAATCTTTGACCGGCTAGAAGGCGGTGGGACCCACAAGTCGCCGCCCAAAGTTGGTAAAAGTCCCCGCCGAAAGTATCAGCGACCAGCTTTGGGCGGTGACGTTTCGGCGGTGACATGTCCCCGCGGAAAGGGTATTGGCGGTGACATGTTCCCGCCGAAAGGGAAAAAATGTCACCACCGAATGCGGTGAATGTTGTAGTGAGAAGTCCTAAGCAAAGTAGGGTTATTGCTAGTTCTATAAATGCAAGTTATATGTGTTTATATTAAAAATGTTTATTTCATATAGTTTGTTTTTTTAAAGATAGCATGTTGTGTCATTGAATGATAATTGTATTTGCACCAACTCTTGAGCATTTTCGTAAATAAATATGTTATTACAAATATGTAAAGGATCAATTTTTCTGCATATAAGTTTCTTAGTTATATATATTAAATTTTGTTCTTCACTGCTAATCATAATTGTTGCTCATACACTTTTTCCCATTTTTATGAGTAACTCTCAAACTTTGACTATTTCCTCCGTCTCAAAATTATTGTCAGGAAACAAAAATCACATACTTTAATAAAAGTTGTGTCATTTTAAATTTCAACCACTAAAATAGAATATTCTCTCACTAAATTTTCTAGTTTTTACATAAAAAAGAAAGTGCACAATTAATTTAGGACATTCCGAAAAGGAAATGTGGATTATTATTTTGAGACGGAGGGAGTAGCATAGTTTCGATAAACTATAGTAACTGTTGTCTTTTATGGTTAAAACTCTTTAAGTTTAAGAGTAAATTGCAAAAAATGTTCCTAAATTTTGAGAAAATTGCGAAAGTTGTCCTAAAAAAAAAACTGCAAATAATGTCCCTAAACTTTCAATTTTTTGCAAGTTATGTCCTTTCCGTGTTACTGTAGTTGCAAATTTAGTTTTTGGACTAACGCTCGTCAGAAAATCTTGTTAAATGCCATGTGAAATTACTATTTTACCCTCCTTTTCTTCAATAATCGCAAATCCACCATTTTTCTTTCTTTCCCGCACCTATGCTAAATTACTTATTCACCCTCCAAACCTTGAGGGAAAAAATTCGCGATACAACTTTCTTATAAAACTGCTTCATTTGGGGCTGACACAAACATAAATATATCGTCCCTAACGTATAACACATACAAACATAAACCCTAATTGGTTGTTTAGCCTGCACAAACCCTAATTTTTTAACATGGATGGTGGTCAAACTGGAAGTGGGATGGGGTTGTGGTAAAGAAAAACAGAGGGAGAGGGAGGCCTAGAAAATGCGGTCCGCTACCCGCGCCTTCGGTTGCATCCCCTAACCCGAGTACACCTACGCCACAACAGAAGAGGGGAAGCCGTGTTGATAGTGAAACTATGCAACGGGTATTTGGTGTTGGTAAGTTTATGGTGTTTATTTAGTTCCTTTATATGTTAAAAATTGGCTTAGTTTGATTTTGGTAATTATATTTGACTGTTAGTGATGCCAAAAAGTAGTATTGACTGACTTTGTAATTTTTGTTTCATAGCACTTTCAAGTAATTTACGTTGTTTATTTAGTTCCTTTATGTGTTAAAAATTGGCTTAGTTTGATTTAGGTAATTATATTTGACTGTGAGTGGTTAACAGTATTGTGTAGTTGCTTGTGTTAAGTGAGCACATCTAGTCTTGGTGAATGGTTAACACGTATAGTCTTGTTTCATGTTTCATTCTGTATAAGTGATTATATATATTGTTGTTGGCTATCTTTATAGATGACAATGAAAATGCGGAGAGCGTTTGTGATCGTATGATAAACAGGATTGCAAATGTTGAACATGTGTTATACAGGGCAAAAATCCTGAAATGTTACTTTTTTCAACCTCTAATGATGTAATGTAAATATTTTTATTTGAGTTTGTATTACAGTTTCGCTTTCTTGAATAATATTTGCAGATGTCAGATACAAGGTTGGGCTTAAATTGATTCAATGTTTGGCGGATGATGAAGAAGTATGGTCTAACCTGGGCAATTCCTTTAATGATGAATTATTGGAGCAGATGAAAGCAAGATATGGGGCATACAAAACCATCATAGAGGAAAATGTAGATGAATTTCTTGATGAGCATTTTATGAGGACAAAGATTAAAATGAAAGGTAAAAGTATTCAAGCTCTTAAAAAGGTGTTTGGGAAAGCAAATATGTCTTATTTATTTCATTTTCGCTATCTTTATAGATGACAAGGGAAAGGCAAAAGTGACTGCAGATCTTCTTGATGAGTTATTTATCAGTAGAAAGAAGGAAATGCTACAAGGTAAATATACTCAAGCTCTTAAAGGGGTGTTTGGAATGTCTTTCTACCTTATACATGTTATTGATTTAAATACTGTTCTTTGAAGTGACTATTACAACTTGTATTACAGTTTGCCTTTGTTGTATAATCTTTGCAATTTTGGACACCACTGATTCAGAAGACACTCTATCAGTGTCATCAGCTGAGGGTACCAGTAAGCAGAGGAAGGAAGCTGATGATAAACAGAGGAAGGCAAGGGCAGATGAGGGTACCAGTGAGCAGAGGAAGGCAAGACATTTATAGTTGTATGTAGTAAGCTATTTTAAGACATTTATAGTTAAGCTATGTAAGACATGTTTATGTAATTTGTTTGGTTAATCTTTTAAGACATCCTTTTGCTTAAGCATTTTGCATGTGCATTTACATATGCAGTTTAAGGGGTGTTTGTATTTATTCATTTTGACTTTTGAAAGTCAACATGTACCGAATACCTCATTTGGACTTATGCAGAATTTTGATTTGAATGGTCTTGGTGCATTTAAGGTTATAAAATCCAAAGATGTGTTGTATGTTTTGGATGGAAGCTTGCAGAAGAGTATGTGCAGGCTGTATAATGTTGTTTGGATTTACCTATTTTGACTTTTAAAAGTCAACATATACCAAAACCTATCCATTAAGTTTTCTTTAATTATTCATCAGTATAATTTGCATTCCCAATGCAAGCTTTTATTTCAATATCTCATGTTTATCACTAAACACACTACACAAAAAACACACACTCTTTAGATACGTTCAAATTCCCCATTTCCTTAACCATGAACATGTCTGATTGTGATATTGACCTCACAATGGTCTGTTACTCCTTTGTTCTAACAAAAATTATGCTTGGCCATTACCAGACAGAGATTCTTCAAGACATGAAGAGGGCACACGATTTGGAGAACTATTCAAAAAAGATTACTGATAGGGTCGGTCGTAGAGGGGAGATTATTGTTGAACTTCAAAACTTTTCACGTTCGAGAAATGCAAGGGACAATACAAAGAAGCTTAGGAGACTCCAGACTATTGATGTGCGTAGGGCGAGGGCTTTGATGAGGATAGTCAGGTAACTTCACAACAAGATTCATAAGAAGATTGAGTTTGTTGTGAGACAGAGGTATACGTGGGGGGGGGGGGGGGGGGGCTAGTTTGGGATGGGGTTTTTTTTGTTTATGATGAATGTAGGTACTAAGTAGAGGTAGTGGAGTTAGGGTTATTTTGTTGTTGTTTCCCCTATCTTGTAATTGTAAAAATATGGTTATGTTTAATGAATGAAATGGGTCATTTGATCCAGATTGTTGTTGTAGAATGTGTTCAAATATGAATTGACCTCCTGAATGGTACCTATCTCTTCATGTTTTGATGTTATATCCAGTTTATGGGTTGTTTGGATTTAGCCATGTTGACTTTTATAAGTCAACAAATACCAAAACCTACCCATTCACTTAGCAATGTCACTCACTGGCTTCATTAACTTCTCACACACGATTCACAAACCTGGCCATTGACTAGTCAACGGTCTAACCCTTTATATTTACCACACCACACTTACATCCACAACTCTAATCTTATAAACATTGTTCTTCAAAATCAGTCACCATGGATTCACAATCCTCAAACTCAAAAACACACCCCTATGCACAATCCATACAATCACAAACACACCCTTATGGTATCAAAAGAACCGTACAGGGATCTTCTCTTCTTTATCACACCCGTCTCCTTGAACCACCACTTGCAGCAATGCCAGAACCACATTCCTCTTATTGTCAGTGCTGCCAAAATACATTTTTGCTTCGTGAGGAAATACGTGTGTTTAAGGAAGAGACACGCTTCATGTGGACAAGCATTCACAAGTACCTTGTAGAGATCATGAAGGAGCAAGCCAAAAATAAATGAAACCTTTCCTCCTAACTTTTGATATGGTTGTATTAGTTTGTTGCTAAATAATTATGTATTTGGATGGCAGTTGTTTTAATAGTGGTTTATCTTTTGTATCCAATTGGTAATGCAACTTCGTTTGGTTAAATTTGTTATTTTTCATATTCTTTGCATATGAGATTGTCTGCATACTTGTTTTATCAGTGGTTTATCTTTGTTATCCTACAAAGTATGTAATTTCGATGCAAATTATATAGATAAATGATCAACCATGGAATGAGCATTTTATTTATCTCCTAAAACCAACAAACACAGTAACACACTTCCATCAACATGCAACAACCATTTGGTAATCATGGAATGAACCTACATGCGGTCTTCTTGGTTATTTTGAATGAAGTTTCATTGCTTCTTTTTTCTTGACCTGCTCCTGAACAAGTTTCTTATGCACTTTCCTTTTGACTTGCTTCTTCTTCCCGATCTTTAGGTGATGTTCTCGTCCCACTTCCATCTCCACTATCCACTGCACCACCCCCTCTAGTTATGTTTCCACTTCTAACACCTAAGCCTATAACACCACGACTTGTAGCTACTGAACCACCACCTCCAGCAGCTGCAACAACTCCTCTGCCTTTGTAAGCATGCCTCCAACAGGAATACCACATACTTTCTCCTCTAGGTAGCCTTGCTTCAAAAGTTAAACCAGCCATATTTTTAACTTTCATATAACAACCAATGCATCTCATTTTAGTTGATTCGCTACTGTCATCCAATACCCCCACGTCTGTATCAGTACCATCCATATTGTTTCTCTTCATTTTTTACTTGAACAGTGTGCCATACTAGTTGGTAGGAGAATTTACTTCAAGAGTAAAACACACTCTTTGTAACCTAGTTTGAATTTACTTTTTTACTTGAATGGTGTGCCATACTAGGGTCAGGCTACTTTAAAAGAAACCCATTTGACATTCTTTGTGTGAGGTAAATGAGTATTAACTTCGCACATTTACACACGAACCTACCCATTTAACCAGCTTCATTTACTTCTCACAATTTCACACAAACCTACCAATCTCATATCATCAACCTTGTTCATCAAACTCATTCAAACTCTCAGCTCACCATGGATGCACAATCCAGAAAGTTAGCAACAAACAGTCACAACCATGCGGTCCGTTACCCATTGAAAGTAGGAGGCTCTCAAGCATGGTATGTCTCCGCAGACCCAGAAAAATCACTTCCACCAATGCCAGAACCACACGAATCTAAATGTCAATGTTGCAAAAATACATTTCAGGGTCGTAAGGAACTACGCGTGTTTAAGGAAGAGGCGCGCTCTATGTGGACATCGATTAACAACTTAATCGTGCAAGTCATGAAGGAAAGAGTCAAAAAACCATGAAAGTTGTTCTATCTATGTTATGGTTGTATTAATTTCAGTTTTAAGTATGTTTATGTAATATGTTTGAAGTACCTCTATGATATGGTTGTATTTATATTAGTTTATGTAATATGATATGTTTTCTATCTATGATATGGTTGTATTAATATGTTTTAAGAACATCTATGTAATATGTTTTATTTCAAATCTAGATGTGATTTATTGTTGCAAATATGAACATAATTATGAATTTAACATGTTAACCTATAATGCTTCTAAAATTTAATACTGACTCGTCGGTTTCCCCATTATTTGTGTATATATTCGTTCCATAAACATGTTGCTGCATACCCATCTTAGATCATCAACCTTGTTCATCCACCACATTCAAATTTAAGTATGTCGACCGGAAACAAAAGAGCAAGAGATGATGCAGATGCAGTTATCGAAAACAATGAAGCACATCAACTCAATTATGTTACAGTTTCGTTTATCTTTAAATGGTTTTCTATGTTTCTATATCCATGTGATTTATTCATTCAACATTACAGGAAACAACATAAGGAAGATGTGGCAGCACAAACCCCCCTAGTTAACCAAAAACAATCGGCCAAAGTTGAAGCTGTCGAGGATCAAAAAACCCCCTATGCCCTTCTTATGAAAGCTTCTATTATGAACTAGAAGCTGCTTTGGAGAAAAAAAAGTTGGAAGGAGGAAGAAGAAAGAGAAGCCAGGTTAAAAAGGCATAAACTAGCAAAGGAGCATTGGAAAGAATTGGCGGCAGTTAGAAAATTAAAAAAAAAAATTATACTAAGGATACTGAAATTTATGAATGTTTAGAAACATTCAGTTATGATGATTTGCATTTGTCATACCTTTCAAATTAATTGCCTTATGAAATGAAGCAAATTTAGATGATAATTTTTATCTTGATGTTCCCAGTTTTGGTTACACTTGCATGTTTGCATATGCCTTTGCACTTTAGGGGTTGTTTGAATTTGACAAGTTTGACTTTTACAAGTCAACATACACCCAAAAACATGAATGACTGAGTAATCAAACTGTTTCAACACATCTTTAGTATTCAACTTTATGTTTAATACATTAAATTCGTTTTAATTTGTGGCATGCAACTGTTAAACACAATCTAATTATGTTTGGAACTGCATTTTGCATATACAACATTACTTTGACTTCTAAAAGTCAACATAGAGTTTAGTTACAACTTAATCGGAATCGGATAATGAATCAGATACATAGCCACACCCCCCAAGTTCCCAATCTTCCTCTCGTTCTTTCCTAAGTCTCTTCTCCTCCTCGGAATCGGAAAATGAATTAGATGCATAGCCATACCCCCCAAGTCCCCAATCTTCCTCTCGTTCTTTCCTAAGTCTCTCATCTTCCTCTTGTTTAGCCCTTGCTTCTTCTGCCAGTGTTTGTAACAATGCTTCTTGGTCTAATCTCATTTGATGTTCCTGTTCCTCAATAAGATATCCACCATCCAGCCACTCTTGTTCAACCCGTTCTTCTCTTACTAACAATTCCATTATTTCTTGTTCGTCTAACATTCCCCTACCAGCAACCCCACTCCCATTCCCATAAAGTGTATCCTTGTGGAAAACCTTAACTAAGTTTTTCTTTGTAATGTTAAGATAATGGAGTGAATGGAGTGATCGATTAGGAGAAAACACTGAAACGTTATGAAAAATCACAATAGCTCCTACAGTAATATCCTTTCCATAACCCCCCTCCTCGTTAATGATTTTTTGATGTATTGCACCAGGTATTGAACCTGAGAGATATTTGAGAGTTACTATAAGATCGCCAAGGGCATTTGGAGTACACGACTTGATTATTGCAACAACTTGATCAACTTTACCATTATTGATAAAGCTCTTGATATCACCTAAACATCCAAACACAACCCCCCATTAGCATTCACAAACTCAACCGCTCTAAACCATGACTGATGCGTGGTTTTGCGACCTTACAACAGGTTTTACCTCTCGAGGGATCTCGAGAAGCTTGCAATCCCCACCAGGCAGTGTACCTGACCGATGTAGTATAGTGAAGTGGCAAGTACTGGGGGATTGATCGTTCTCTAGGGGAATAGTGTCGTTAGGATTGAAAAACTACTCTAATAGGTCTAAGGGTGAGGGAAGATTCTTTTTGTATTTTTTTATATTTTATGGAAAGCAAGTAAAAATCTCGGGTTTGAAGGAGTGGGCGGAATTAGTTGCTAGTCAACTAACCCAAATAACTACAATTACAAATAAAATAAAATGACTGAAAATAAAAAGGTTGTGGAACTTATATGGAGAGAAATGTGTTTACTTAGATTTCCTTACTCCCTAACTATCTTTTACCGGTTGATTAGTGTGTATTAATTGCGTGGATGACGGGTGTATTCCTTAATACCAATCGTGGGGTGGCGTACGTACTTCCCCAACTCTACAAGCTCCTACTTCACTCCTATGTCGAGCCGGCTAAGAAGCTCCTAACATGGGATCACTAGAATTCGCTCATGCATTAAATACAACCAAAAAAACCTTAGTACGCATTGGTTCATGTTTCTTAAGACGTTCAAGCAAGTTACCGTATAGGAGGTTAGCCAGTTTTCTTAAGCCTAACATCGATAAACAATCATCTAATACAATTAATAACACACCAACAACCAATAATCAATAGTTAGGTTTCATTAGATCTAAGCAAACACAAGATAAATCTAGCCTAGCATATTAAATAAAAGACAAGAACAAGATATAATCAAACAACACATAGACATATTGAATGATTAATTGATTACTTATCTTCAATTGAACATAGGAGATCCAAGGGTATAAAAACCCTTAAAAATGGCAGAAAAATCGTCTTAGGGTTTCTCCTCACAAAGTTGCACACTAATGACTAAAAATTATGAAAATATATATTCGAAATCAGATCTGACGGCGTCACGTTATAGAGCTGACGCCGTCACCTCGCCGCGGTTAGGGTTTCTTGATGGCCTTCTTAACGCCGTCCCCTTTTAATCCTCCAAAATCCTCTCTGGCGCGTCAAGGGTTGACGCCGTCAGGCTTGGGCTTGACGCTGTCAAAGGTACTATTCCAGCAGATTTTGAGACTTTGTCGTTTTCTTCACTTTTATGCTCCAAAAACGTCCAAAATGCTTCCTTTTCCAGATTTCTTCTCCAAAGTACCTAAAATGACAAAAGGAACGATTTAGGGAAATATTTGATCAAATAAATACGATTTAGGGCTTAAATGACCCCCTAAAAGAGGTACACTTTTCGCTTCATCAAATACCCTTACACTTGAGATTTGCTTGTCCTCAAGCAAATGCGCTTTTATTCTAATCAAAATACAAGTTAGGGGTCATTTAACGCTAATATAAAAGTAATTACAACAAATAGTCGTTCCACTTTAATCATAATAAGCACGGAGATTACAAACTAGCACCTCACAAGTAGTGTTTAGATACTCACATCTCTCAGGTGTCATAAAAGTATATATCATAAATGAAAATGGATAATATCTCTCACTACCTGTCATAGCAAATAGATTACCATTGGCTTGGGAAAGGATCAAAAACCTCCTCCACTAGGCGTAAGCACCTAAGATAAACTATCAAAGAGGGCTTTTTAAACGGGTTATAACGTTAGGTGTAGGGATATGATAAACACGGTTTTGTTGGATAAAGGATATTTTACTGGTGGCGAGTTAAAGATCTTGATTAATTACATGTACAATATGGCGTTGCTAAGCCAAGACTAGACTTGAATTAAGCTAATGAAAAGAATAACAAAAAGATAAAATAAACATAAAATGAAACGGGATGGTAGTCCGTATGTTTTTTCTACTTTTTTTTTTTTTTTTTTTTTTTTTTTTTTTTTTTTTTTTTTTTTTTTTTTTTGCATACACTCTTGCCCTACCATCCAAAATAATACATCGCAGGGGGGTTGTATCCCCCTTACACTTGAACTTTTACATAACTTTACAATTAACTATTCTAATTACTCGAATTAAGATAATCGAAACACTTGGAGTACTTTTAAAATATTTAGCACATATGGGGGTAATAATGTTGTTCTTCCCCATTACTCCATTACACTAGTACTTTACCCATGAGTCCCAATCGTCCCAAAACAATATGTACAAGGATATGACTCGACTTAGCAACCATGTAATTAATTAGATAATTAACTTGGGGTTTAAACAAATGTTGTCACAATAATGCACTAAAAA
Organism: Artemisia tridentata subsp. tridentata; assembly: GCA_021014915.2. NCBI lineage: Eukaryota > Viridiplantae > Streptophyta > Magnoliopsida > Asterales > Asteraceae > Artemisia > Artemisia tridentata. The sequence continues at coordinate 29,979,170 of CP139501.1, read as the reverse complement.
TGAGTGCATACAAGGTAGGCTAAGGCGATTTGGGGGTACATTTAAGTGGGGTGTAAACAAATTCTTACTTTAAGTAAAATGCTTAAAGTTAGAAACGAAAAGATAGGCTCTGAGGGGTGTACTAGGGGTATCGTGTACTAAAAATGAGTACAACGCAAAAGGTGTGGGAGAATTACTTGACCAATGTAGCCAATGTAATTATAACAAAAACACAGGTGTAAAACAATGGGTTAATCCTAATGCCTCTTATCATGTAGTAAATCTAACTACACGAATGTAGTCTCACTTGTGGCCTCGGAATGGTCCTAACGCAAGTTCTAGAATCTAAGTGCTACCGGTACACACATCATAGCATAAATGCTTTTCCTACCAATTCTAGGGGCGAACCTCACATATTTGGGGGTGGAAATTTTTTTTAGTGGTACGGTTTTGTGCTAGTCATATAACTCCTATCCGTGAGACGCTCATTAAGACCAAAGTTTCACTCCTATATGTTGTAAAAAAATTTAAATTTGGCACTAAAATTGCCTTAACAGGTATTTCTCTCAGTTTTATTACACATCTACCATTAAACAAACGAAAAATCAAGCGTAATAGCATTCTCTAAGCTATCGTACTTTACCCTCCCCTTACATTTAAGCTGAACATTGTCCCCAATGTTCAAATAACAAGATGTAAAAGTAAATAAGGTAAAAGAATGAAATCAAATACTCCCCTGATTCGCTCGGTGGATAAAGGGGTAACATGGTTAGATCTTCTTCCAAGGTAATGTTGAAGCTTCAAGATTAAAGCAGCGCCAAAAGCTAGATTCCACACACATCTCCTTGTCCAAAATAACCTGTTAAACCTGAGAAAACAAACACGAAAACCTGCATAACATCGGCGGGATAAATCTGTATAAGGATATAATGCTTGTGGAATGATTATTTTGCAGATTCCTGGAGTTTATAAGTTAGAGATTTAATAAAGCATTTTATGATTCCGGTAGAAAAACAAAACTTTCAAAAATTTCAGAAAATTAAAACCTGACGCCGTCAGGTTGTAAAGCCTGACGCCGTCAGAAATGATCTGACAGAATTCTCATGTTAAGTTTCCGGAAAATTTCTGGAAAAACCTATACCTTACTTCCTGGAAATCCTGCAAAACATCATTATGACTCGATACAAGCATTTGACTCAAACAATTACTAATATGTATGCTCATTTAATATTGTTGTGATTCATGTTCAATCTTGTTCTTGTAAACAAATTTGGATTCCCTTACACTTATCTTTTGCAAAATACCTTTATATGTAGTTAAGACAAAGTTAAAAACAAAATAAATCATTTTCACAATTTATTTTGAAACATGAGCACAAACAATAACAATTAAACTTGCATACGGAAACAAATAAAATCAAACAAACAAACAAACAAATAAAGCTTGGGTTGCCTCCCAAGAAGCGCTTGTTTTTGTTCGAGTCACGAGCCTGACTCTACCCTTATTTAACGGAAATAGGGGAGGTTTTCCCTAAACTTAGGATTAAGTGCGGGTGGAAGTAGTGATACACACCCTTAGGGTGGAAATATGCCACGTGAGGTGAAGGGGGTGAGTGAATGGCTTCCTTCATCCTAAAACTACCCGGATAATATTGGTTTATGGGTGGGTTAGTTCCTCTTTTGTCTCCTAGATGTAAATCTAAGGATGAAAAGTTGTGTAAAGGTTGAGGTTCCGGCTCATCAACACTAGGAAATTCCCTAGAACTAAGAGTAAGGTCATCACTAAAAGTGTTCAAACCTATATCCTCTAGTTGTGCTTGGTCCAAGGGTTCTACCTCCATCGGGATTCCTAAAGTCTCTTCTACTTCTTCCGGGTAAGTCACGGGCGGTGTGGGTGCCTCAAATGATGGTTGAGTATTTTGTGGGCTTATGTTATTTACCTCATCATTCCACGTGTCAAGATCACCTATATCCTCATCAATTGTTTTCTTAGGTAGTGATAATAACAAACCTAGTGCTTCATCCAACTTATGGTTTATTGATACGGCTCTATCCACAATTCCTTGGCAAACTAGGTCGCTTTTCCTATTAGCCTCACTAAAACAAGATCCTAAACATGGAAGTTGTTCATAAGAATCTATCCTAGGTGAAGGCTCATATGATTCATAAGTGTCTCTAAATGAGGTATTTTGAACTTCTTGGTGTTCTAGCCACTCAACCATATCTTGCAATCTTAGAAGTCTAAGTGAAAAGTCCATTTGAAGCAAATTACATACAAAATCACAAAGAAAAGATAGACTACGAGAAAGCTACAAAATAAAAAGTAAAAATCTCACTTGATAGGAATCTTGTGAGTAGACCTAATAAAAATAAAATTTCAACCTAAGCAATAACTACTCCCCGGCAGCGGCGCCAAAAACTTGATGCGTGGTTTTGCGACCTTACAACAGGTTTTACCTCTCGAGGGATCTCGAGAAGCTTGCAATACCCACCAGGCAGTGTACCTGACCAATGTAGTATAGTGAAGTGGCAAGTACCGGGGGATTGATCGTTCTCTAGGGGAATAGTGTCGTTAGGATTGAAAAACTACTCTAATAGGTCTAAGGGTGAGGGAAGATTCTTTTTGTATTTTTTTTATATTTTATGGAAAGCAAGTAAAAATCTCGGGTTTGAAGGAGTGGGCGGAATTAGTTGCTAGTCAACTAACCCAAATAACTACAATTACAAATAAAATAAAATGACTGAAAATAAAAAAGGTTGTGGAACTTATATGGAGAGAAATGTGTTTACTTAGATTTCCTTACTCCCTAACTATCTTTTACCGGTTGATTAGTGTGTATTAATTGCGTGGATGACAGGTGTATTCCTTAATACCAATCGTGGGGTGGCGTACATACTTCCCCAACTCTACAGGCTCCTACTTCACTCCTATGTCGAGCCGGCTAAGAAGCTCCTAACATGGGATCACTAGAATTCGCTCATGCATTAAATACAACCAAAAAAACCTTAGTACGCATTGGTTCATGTTTCTTAAGACGTTCAAGCAAGTTACTGTATAGGAGGTTAGCCAGTTTTCTTAAGCCTAACATCGATAAACAATCATCCAATACAATTAATAACACACCAACAACCAATAATCAATAGTTAGGTTTCATTAGATCTAAGCAAACACAAGATAAATCTAGCCTAGCATGTTAAATAAAAGACAAGAACAAGATATAATCAAACAACACATAGACATATTGAATGATTAATTGATTACTTATCTTCAATTGAACATGGGAGATCCAAGGGTATGAAACCCTTAAAAATGGCAGAAAAATCGTCTTAGGGTTTCTCCTCACAAAGTTGCACACTAATGACTAAAAATTATGAAAATATATATAGGAAATCAGATCTGACGGCGTCACGTTATAGAGCTGACGCCGTCACCTCGCTGCGGTTAGGGTTTCTTGATGGCCTTCTTGACGCCGTCCCCTTTTAATCCTCCAAAATCCTCTCTGGCGCGTCAAGGGTTGACGCCGTCAGGCTTGGGCTTGACGCTGTCAAAGGTACTATTCCAGCAGATTTTGAGACTTTGTCGTTTTCTTCACTTTTATGCTCCAAAAACGTCCAAAATTCTTTCTTTTCCAGATTTCTTCTCCAAAGTACCTAAAATGACAAAAGGAACGATTTAGGGCAATATTTGATCAAATAAATACGATTTAGGGCTTAAATGACCCCCTAAAAGCGGTACACTTTTCGCTTCATCAATGACCTACGTGAAAAATCCTCATCCTCACCCACATCCTCAACAACTTTCCTAATATACTCTTGTGTCGATATTACACACTAGTGCCCACCTTCGCTAATATCTGCTTGTTTACGACGCTTAGCCAATTGAACAATACCAGCAGGACCGGGTATTATCCTAACCTCCTTTTCAGGGCTGTGTGATGAATTTAGGTTTTCGAAGGTGGGGGTTATGTGACGGCTTTGGTGATGGTTGTTGCTGGGACGGATGGGGTTCTTGAAGTTATCGGATTTGTCCATTTCGTTTTGAAGAAGTATAATCGATTATGTGTGATTTTGTGTTTCAGAAATTGTTTTTGTGAATCAAGGGTTATAAATACTGAAATGGTGTTTGATAAATTTGGTTGTGTTTGGCGGGAAAGAAAGGAAAAGGGTGGATTTGCGATTATTGAAGAAAAGGAGGGTAAAATAGTCATTTCACATGGCATTTAACGAGATTTCCTAACGAGCGTTAGCCCAAAAACTAAATTTGCAACTACAGTAACGCGGAAATGACATAACTTGCAGAAAATTGAAAGTTTAGGGACAATATTTGCAGTTTTTTTTCGAGGACAACATTCGCAATTTTCGCAAAGTTTAGGGACATTTTTTACAGTTTACTCTAAGTATAATGAACATAATGTTATTTTAGATAACTGAGAGCTACCGTGATTTAAAAAAAAGAAAAAAAGAAAAAAAAAGAAAGAAAAGTATTTTGAAATATAAGTAAACTTTTTCAAACAAAAATAAAATTAAACAGAAAGTGAACCAGCAATGAATTGTATTTGTTAAATGTTTTTAATCTGTGAAATATTATTACATTATTTCTACACTATGTTGGTGCAAATATTGTAATATATCTCTTTTGTGTTTTAATGATAATAAATGTATACTATGAAAATTTAAAATCGTTAGTGATAGCTCAAAACCAAAAGCAAACGAAGATAACAACACAACGCGCGCCAGACTAGCACGCTGAGTGCTGTCTTCGCGTCTCGGTTTTTCAAAACCAAAAGCAAATGAAGATAACACAATTTTTTTTCCTAAAGTATATCAAAGTGCCTATCTATAGAAAGATAATTAAATGCTAGTCGTAATGGTATATTTTTTTCGCTTAACGATTAACGGTTTGAAAGATATTAATATTTGAAAAAAAATAGATGAAAGTGGGTTTTTTAAATTGTTGTGATTAATCTCATCCACTAGATTAAATAAAGATAGAGGGTGGAGATTGATCACTTGATATGTAAAAAAAATTTGGTATTTAATTGATATTTAATCAAATATTTATAAAACAAGTTCGACACTTGGAGGTTTATGTTTTCATAAAATGATCAAATGAAAATAAACAAATAACTATAATCTTACTTGTGACTTGACTAATTACTAAATGGGTCTACTTCCCTATCAACAAATATGTTAAGCTCACTTTAAGTATTTAGCTAAATGCACTTTCTTCTTACGGATTAATGATTTACTAAATATTCAAAGTATTCAACTTGGTTGCATCAATGCAATTAGGTATAAGTTAATTCTGAAATTAATAAAGATTATAAATTTTTAATTATTTGAATTTGAATTTAAAACTAAGAATCTCCTTTACATTGCATGGACCTCTTTCCCTCTTCACCATGCCCATTTGCATTGCAATATCCACCTTTCTATCCTTTAAAGTGGTTAATAAGGTGCTTAACTCATTTTATCTAACCAATGACATTTTAACCCCTAATTAACCATTGTTAATGAGTTGGTGTAACCTAACTCCTCTTGGAGCTTTGAAATACTCTCAGAAAAATTAAAAGTGAAGTGTGCATGCGGATTTAGCAAGCAGCAACGGCTAGTTATTGGCAAGAGACAAATCAGACTCAATGTGCTAGACCCGCGTGCCAGCGTGCGATGGTCTGTATTGGCTCCTGATAATTGCACACGGATTAAGAAAACTGTTGGGATTACTTATAGTTAATATCAAGTGTCGGTCATTAAGTTTTGTAATAGGTTGCTTAATTAAATAGGCTTATATGTTAGTTATTAATTCTAGGCTTATTAAGTAACCCCATGGGCCTGTGAATATTTGTTAGAAAGGCCCATGTGGGCGTTGCCCTATCTTTTACACTATATAAACACATGTTAACCTCACTTTGAGGTTGTTGGTTCATTTTATGCAATACATCTTTCTATTATTCATAAGCATAATTTGTTCCATCCATATCTCTCTCTCTTTCTTATTTCTCTCACTAGAATACTTGTGCGTTTATCATTATGGTGACCTAACAAATGGTATCAATTGCCTAAAGATCATTGTTTAGTGTGTTATAGTACGTACGTATCGTAGTTCTTGAAAAAGTTTTGGTCTTTGTGGTTCCTTCGTAACATAAACTTAGTTTCTTACACTTGTTCTTGAAGCTTGTAAAGTTTTAAGGCTCATTTAGTGTTTAGAAACTTAGTTAGTAGTCAAAAGTTTAGTTCTTTAAAGTTTAAAGTTAGTTTATAGGTAAGTTAAAGATTTGCCACTCATAGAACCTTCTCAAATTTTAGTTTAAAGATTAAAGTTTGCAACTTTCTTGTTCTTTAAGTATTTTTAAGGGTTTTTGATCAGTTGGAATTGTTTAGAAGTTTGTATTTTGTCGCTAAAATTGTTTTCCAAAAAACTGTCATTCCATCGAACTTTTAGCTAGGGTTCATCGAAATTGCCAAACGAGGGTTTATCGAACTTTCAGTAAGGGTTCATCGAACTTTGCACAGTTAGGGTTCATCGAACTTTTGAGAACAAGGGCTCATCGAACTTCAACAATGACACTTCTTCTACACGATTTGTGGTTTACTCAGTACTTTCCTTTCTTGTATAAGCCTGTGAAATACTTCGACTAAGGGAACATCTTCTAGCTTGTATAAGTTAGATAGATCTCATCGAACTTGCAGTGTTCATCGAACTTGCATTTTCATCGAACTTGTAGTTTTCCATCGAACTTGCAATTTCATCGAACTTGTAGTATTCATCGAACTTGCAAACCCACCTCATCGAACTTGTACTTAGTTTACTTCATCGAACTTGCAACCAGTCAACCAGTCAACGACATCGAACTTGGACTAGTCAACGTCATCGAACTTGTACCTGTGAATAGTGACATCGAACTTGCAATCAGTCAACCAGTCAACGTCATCGAACTTGGACTTAGTCAACATCATCGAACTTACAGCTGTGAACAGTGACATCGAACTTACATAACAACCAAAACTAAACCTCATCTACTACAAAACACTTAACAATTGTCTACAAGATCCATACAAACACAACACAAGTTAAACTTAAACAATCATGTCTCAACCACCATATCCGTATTACAATTAATTCTCTTATTACCCTAATCAACAAGGACCACCATTCCCTCCTCCGCAACAACAACAATTCTTTCAACAACAACAATTCCATCAACAACAACCATACCCAACACAACAATTTCCAATGCACCCATTACCTCTTCCACCAAAACAACCACATTGGTTTGATCAAATGTGTGAAGCCATTAGCAGTCAACAATCAATTCATGAAGCTGGTTCACTAGAAAGACCTTGATGCAGGATTTCTGACAAGGTTTTAATATTTATAAAGTCTCGTCTACCTAAGGTCTACCTAATGCACTAATGGGCAGTATACCCGGTCGTGTATAGTGTAGTTATCGGTAAAGCCGAGGTCGTCCCAAGAGCTATGCGTGTGGATCTAATTTAAGTTCTAGTGTCACTGGTTTTAAAGGGGTTTTGAATTGATTAATTATGAACTAAGAAATGAAAATAAAAATGAAAGAAAATAAACGTGGAAGAGGTAATCAATAGGGAGAAATGTGCTAGCCTAATTACTAATCTTGTTATGCTATGATTATGTTTTCTAATTAGTGTTTTCTATCGCTTCATGTGGGGGTTAAAGTCACTAGACTCCTCGGGTAGATTTGTCTAGCCTATTTTCCATAGTATCCTAATCTGTAACGAAATGATTACGAGAGTTCGTGGTTTAACTCTACGGAAGAGTCATTACGCACCACTACGATCTAAGACTTATTCTATGAAACTCAGCCTTTCGGAACTTAGGTTCCTCCTAACTTCTTAAGTACTTCTGTTTGGTAGGTGATCCTTTGGTCAATTCTTACACAAGATAGTGGTAGTCCTATGGTTAATTCTTACCACTACTCGCAATCTATTTCTCCTGGGTCCGATGGTCAATTCTGATAGTGTCCTAGATACTACTAAACATCCATACTGCCAAAACAAGGGTGTCGCGAATAAACAAAGAAAGCATACATGTAAAGCGATATGAAAACTATAAAACTAACTCATAGCAATAACAATTTCATAACTAGGCTAACACCAAAGGTGTTTAGCCAATCATATTAATACATGCAGAAAATTCAATGTTTAACATCATAAATGAAGACATGGAATTAAATACGAGAATGTAATACGAAATACTAAAACTTATGAAGTGTATGGCGTGAATTCTCCCTTGGAAATGACTTGTATGCTGCTGAATATCGTCCTCCTTAGAACCCTAAATCGTCCCCTGGTTTTTGTGTGTTAAGAAGATGTGTAAAAGTTCGGAATTAAGGCTTGTATTTATAGCCTCATTATAGTTACGGCGTAACCACTAGGGTTAGTTACGCCGTAACCTTCGTATCTCAGACGATCTTATCCATAGTAATATCTCTACGGCATAGCTTAAAGATAAGTTACGATCGTAGAACTCTCGTTAAATAATTCACCACTTCTACGCCGTAACTTTGAAAATGGTTACGGTGTAACTATTTGGACCATGAAATTCTTCTAAGTCTGGAAATATATACAGCGTAACTTGTGCTGGAGTTACGCCGTAACATTGATCAGCGTTGACTTTTGGTCTTCTAGTGTTAATCCTAGTTACGGCGTAAGTAGAGTAGGGATTTACGCCGTAACTCTTGTCTGACCAACATACTCTTGTATATTTTCTTTAATAACCTTCCAATTCCACGTCTCTTTGTTCCTATGCTCATTAATATCCTGAAAACGAAATATTAATGAATAAGAGTATATATTCAAGTAAAATGATACAAATGATGAGCATAATAGGGGGAAATTGACACTAAAATATCAGGACTATTTGATATTATCAAATATCCCCTCACTTGAACTATATTTGCCCTCAAGTAGACCTTATTAGAATCATTCTTAAAAAGATATCTTCCAAGAGAATTGGAAAATATGAGTTTAAAAACTTCCTATGCTAGAATTTATCAAAGCCGAACACCTCACAAAATGGGAACAAAACACTCATACTCTCTCTATTCTAAGTGTCAATTTCGGGGTGGTCACTCATTGCACGGTCGTAGCATGTATTCTATCATAGGCTTGGCAGTTACACAAATCTCCACCACTGGAGCTAAGGTCAAGACAAACTTTAAATGCAACGTTGGGTGAACAATTTAATAAGGCTAAGGTGATTTGTCATTACTAACATGCTACGGCGAAGGCGACAAAGACCATCGATACATGACCAAATCCATGGCCATGACACCAACGAATGCTCACTCCCTCACTTAAGCATGATTCACGACTAAAGGGTAGGATAAGACATGGGATGCACATGAATGGTGAAAAATAAAAACAAAAAAAATAGTCTTAGCCTATAACCAAGTTGTTACCGCTCACCGTCCATCAAAAGTCCAAGCTTCAAGACTCGAAAACTGGATCATGATGTAATAAGTTAGTGTGCCATGATTAGATGTCATAAAGCGAGGTGCACACTAACTTTGTCTTCAAAAATCTTCAATCGAATGCGATCGAGGTAGGATCCTCGAATCTAGTCCAATAAGCTCCATAAGTAAGGATTAATGCTTATAATACATGCACTATCCTTTTTACAACATTAAGCAAATAAATAAACTAGTATATATTTTTTTCTTTTTTCATTTTTTCATTTTTTTTATAGCAATAACAATAAATAGACATCCCCCCCACCCCCCCCCCCACTTGAGATGAATCATATATGAGGAATATGGGGTGTCTTAAATGATCTTCAAAAATATGTCTTCAATGTAGGCGTGATTCCCGAATCTCTCTACCCAAACCTCAAACTTAGGTAAACGATGACTTCCTAATCATCAACTAAGACTACACGGTAGGCTAAGGCGAATAGGTGTAATGAAACAATACATTATATGGGTAAAGAAAAGAAAAGAATGGCTCGGAAGGGTGTTTCTAGGGGTATCTTGCACTAAAGATGAGTGCAACAAAAAGGGTTTAACATGGGGGTCGAAAAGTCGAGGTGACTAATCGATAAACGCACACAATTTAAACACGTATGGGCTATTTGGTGTAAATCCTAAACATTGCCTTCTCAAAATGTCTCTCCCAAATGTATCAAGCTAACTCGACACACTACTCGTCTATGGTCTCAAAATGATGTAAAAGGCAAGTTCTAAAGTTTACAATACTACCGGCACACTCAATATTTGGTGGATTTGAGTAAAATGGGGAAAATGAAAGACTAAACCTCACCAAGGAAATCAAAGGTTATAGTGTGTTCGGCTAAGGTATATTCTAGTTCGGTTAAGAAAAACATGTCAAAAGTTTAAAAATGGCATAATTTTTCAAAATAAACTAGAAAAATGGGCAAATAAAATTTAAGTTATAATTCTACTCCCGTCCCCCCACTTAAAATGTACAAAGTCCCTTTTGTACGCAAATATGAAATAATAAAGGAGAAAAGTAGAATTAGAACGAGAACTCCCCAGAAATTTGCTCCGAAAATGATAGAAGAACCATGTTTGATAATACGTGCCTTCGCTTTGCCTTATGAGCAAACTCCAAATCCCTGAAATCACGTCACTACCCATAAGCATAAATCTAAAAATAAAAAGAAAATAAAAACAAAACGAAAACCTAACTCACTTTCGTAGGAATCATGGTTGCATTTAGAGTATGCAACAAGCTTTTTAAACCACTCGATGTCCCGAGTGTACGAGTGAAGTCTCGTGAGGGTTTACAGGGAACACACCCACAAAGTTCATTTAAAAACTAATACAAGGTTATGGAATGTAAGTTAATTAAAATAAAAATTTTCTGGTACAAGGGAAGATTACGGCGTAAACTCATGGATTGAGTTACGTCGTAAGTAATGACACCTGACAAAATTGCAGATATCTGACGATGGTTACTGCGTAACCATAGCATAAAGTTACGCCATAGAAACTCTCTGAGAAGAATTCCAGGAGTGAAAAACTCCATGGTGGATTTCCAATCCATCCTTCTTTCTCCAACACCTGCAAAAAGTCATAACAAAGCATACCAAACCAAACTAAACTAATAAAAAGGAAAGAGAAAGGATAATTCGGGTTGTCTCCCGAAAAAGAACTTTTGTTTATTAACGAGTCTTTAAGTTAGACTCAAGGCCACAGTGCCTTATTGTTGCCGATGTACTTGTCCAACCTCGTCCATTTCAATCTTCTTCCATCCCCGCATGCTTTGACCCATTTCCATCTTCTTCCAAAGGTCATGGGAATTCCTCCTCCTATAGGATATAAGTGAAAACCGTGTTGGGTTTCTTGTGGGCAATTTGCTTTGACCCATTCATCTTGGAATTGAATCTCTACTTGTTTACTTAACTGAGTGTCTCCGAATTTAACCTTGACCCAATCTTCAAAAGGTATTCCATGATACCTAATGCAACTCCTCTTATGCTCATTAAAACATGCCCATTCATTAGTGAATCTTTTGAGCATGTTCTCTTCTGGGGACTCTCCTCCATTACATCCCTTTTGGAAGGGATTGCAAGTAGGCCTCGCTTCAGCCACTCCTTTCTCCTTGACCACCACCGGTTTGCAAAAATGAACTGTCCATTGGACTTTTTCATTTAATGAAGTTTGTATGGAACCAAGTTTTCTTAATTACCTCTTCTTCCTTAAAACACCACCACACCCTTGCCTCCTTTTTCAGTTGTCTTATTTTAATTCTTCCCCCACCGTTGCATTCAGTGACCAAAGGGTCACATGTTGGCAGAGTTAGTTTTTCTTCGTTATGTATAATTGTTGTAGGAGCACAAAAGTGTAATTTACCAATAGCAGCTACGGATTTTACTTCTTCCTCTCCTTCATCTGTTTCAGATTCATCATCAAAACAAAAAGACCCGTCTCCGTCGCTTTCATTGCATTCCTGTTCAAATTTTAAGCACAAATGAGTTTTATAGGAAAAAAGGTCATTCGACATTTTAAAGATATACAATGGTTCCTCTACATCCGGAACATTGGTCATACATACTCTTGCGATGGTACCCGGGGTTTGATACATAACTCCATTCGTATTAAACATTATCCTATCATTACCTATTCCTAACGAAATTTCCCTTTCGAGAACTTTGATTCGGGCATGTGAAGTTGCAAGGAAAGGTCTTCCTAAGATAATGTGTTCATTAGGCACATTCACCATATTAATAACTACAAAATCGGTGGGGAAAACAAACTTTTTAATTTTAATAAGCACATTTTCAACTATCCCCACCGGAGTTGTCCTAGTCATGTCAGCCATTTCAACTATCAATTTTGTTTCTTTAAGATACGTTAGTTCAAGACTTTGAAATAGCTTTATTGGCATAACATTTACACTAGATCCCAAATCGGCTAATGCCGTCATACCACAATTAACAATGGTGCAAGGAAGAGTGAAGCTTTCCGAGCTAGATTCCTTTTCTTGTAATTGGCGTAGAACAGCTCCATTAGCTTTATCCTGCAAAAAGGAAACCCCACAAATTTGATTCGTATTATAAGAGTATTCATTGGATTTTTTACCTCTTTTTCAGTGAAGATTGCCTTGCAAGATCCCGTGGTTGTCTTGCTTTGTATTACAGGCCTTGAGCTACTTTCTTCCATCACATTATTCTCACGGATGTCTTCAGCTAACTTTCCTATCATTGCTTCAAGATTTTTGAGAGATTCATCATGATTAATTAGGCTCTTGTTAGTGGTCTCTTGAAAACCCTTCAACCTTGCATCTTGTTCATTTGCTTCTTAGTGGAGTCTTCTAGATACTTATTGATGATATCTTCAAGGTTGGATCTTCTTTCTCCGTAAGGTGCTCTATTATAGTAACCAGGTGGTCCCACGCGATACCCATTGCTATTGTTCCCTTGAAAAGGTCTCCCTTCTCCATACTTGACCTCTTCAGTTTTCTTTTCTTTTTTCAAGGGGAAATCTTTAGCAAGGTGAGCACCTCTGCAAGTTTCGCATTCTACTTGAATAGCGTGCACGTTTTCTTTCAACTTCTTCATGTCCCTACCAAGACTCTTAAGCTTGTTGGTGATCACCGAAATACCATCAATGTTACCACCAATATTTCTACTACTTCCTCCATCATGCCATTTCTGAGAATGGTCCGCCATGTCTTGGATAGCGTCAAGGGCTCGAACGGGAGTCATCCCAAGGATCGGCCCCTGAGAGTCAAGCATTTGTCTTGTGGCAATGTTGATACCCTGGTAGAAAATGTTCACCATTTGTTGCTTGTTTAGGTTATGAGTTGGGCATCTGTAAAGGAGATCATTGTACCTTTCCCAAGCTTGGTATAATGTCTCATCTCCATCTTGCTTGAAGTTGTGAATTTCTTCAAGCTGCTTTGCCATTTTTGAAGGAGGGCAATAACGTTGAATGAATGATCTCTTGAGGAGATCCCATGTGCTTACAGTTCCTATGGGCAACCGATCAATCCATTTTTTTGCAGCTCCAGTGAGTATCATAGGAAACACTCGGAGCATAACCGCATCGTGAGAAACACCAGGAATGTTGAAAAGGCTCACGATGTACAAGACATTATCAATATGCTCATGTGCATCTTCAGTCTTGTTTACGGAAAAGGTGTCTTTTCTCAATTCCCGTATGAATTGATTCTTGATCTCGAACTGAACATCAGCTCCAATAACCGGCCTAACCACACCAGGCCCTTGTTCCTCTCGCGTCAAAGCGAGGTATTCCTCGAGGGTAAGCGTATCGATGTCAACTTCACCCATGGTACCTGAAACTAAATAGAAATAGTGAGATGATAAAAAATAAACAAAAATTTAAAACTTAAATAAAATCCTAAAATAGCTCCCTGGCAGCGGCGCCAAAAACTTGAGCAGGATTTCTGACTAGGTTTTAATATTTATAAAGTCTCGTCTACCAAAGGTCTGCCTAATGCACTAACGGGCAGTGTACCCGATTGTGTATAGTGTAGTTATCGGTAAAGCCGAGGTCGTCCCAAGAGCTATGCATGTGGATCTAATTTAAGTTCTAGTGTCACTGGTTTTAAAAGGGTTTTGAATTGATTAATTATAAACTAAAAAATGAAAATAAAAAGGAAAGCAAATAAACATTGAAGAGATAATCAATAGGGAGAAATGTGCTAGCCTAATTACTAATCTTGTTATGCTATGATTATGTTTTCTAATTAGTGTTTTCTATCGCTCCATATGGGGGTTAAAGTACCTAGACTCCTCGGGTAGATTTGTCTAGTCTATTTTCCATAGCGTCCTATTCCGTAAACAAATGAATATGAGAGTTCGTGGGTTAACTCTACGGAAAATTCATTACGCACTGCTACGATATAAGACTTATTCTATGAAACCCGGCCTTTCGGAACTTAGGTTACCCCCTAACTTCTTAAGTACATTTATTTGGTAAGTGATCCTTTGGTCAATTCTCACACAAGATAGTGGTAGTCCTATGGTCAATTCTTACCACTACTCGCAATCTATTTCTCTAGGGTCCGATGGTCAATTCTGCTAGTGTCTGATGCGTGGTTTTGCGACCTTACAACAGGTTTTACCTCTCGAGGGATCTCAAGAGGCTTGCAATCCCCACCAGGCAGTGTACCTGACTGATGTAGTATAGTGTAGTGGCAAGTACCGGGGGATTGATCGTTCTCTAGGGGAATAGTGTCGTTAGGATTGAAAAACTACTCTAATAGGACTAAGGGTGAGGGAAGATTCTTTTTGTATTTTTATATTTTTTATAAAAGCAAGTAAAATCTCGGGTTTGAAGGAGTGGGCGGAATTAGTTGCTAGTCAACTAACCCAAATAACTACAATTGCAAATAAAATAAAATAACTGAAAATAAAAAGGTTGTGGAACTTATATGGAGAGAAATGTGTTTACTTAGATTTCCTTACTCCCTAACTATCTTTTACCGGTTGATTAGTGTGAATTAATTGCGTGGATGACGGGTGTATTCCTTAATACCAATCGTGGGGTGGCGTACGTACTTCCCCAACTCTATAAGCTCCTACTTCACTCCTATGTCGGGCCGGCTAAGAAGCTCCTAACATGGGATCACTAGAATTCGCTCATGCATTAAATACAACCATAAAAACCTTAGTACGCATTGGTTCATGTTTCTTAAGACGTTCAAGCAAGTTACCGTATAGGAGGTTAGCCAGTTTTCTTAAGCCTAACATCGATAAACAATCATCCAATACAATTAATAACACACCAACAACCAATAATCAATAGTTAGGTTTCATTAGATCTAAGCAAACACAAGATAAATCTAGCCTAGCATGTTAATTAAAAGACAAGAACAAGATATAATCAAACAACACATAGACATATTGAATGATTAATTGATTACTTATCTTCAATTAAACCTGGGAGATCCAAGGGTATAAAACCCTTAAAAATGGCAGAAAATTCGTCTTAGGGTTTCTCCTCACAAAGTTGCACACTAATGACTAAAAATTGCAAAATTATATATAGAATTTAGGGGCTGACGGCGTCACGTTGTAGGAGGTGACGCCGTCACCTCGCCGCGGCTAGGGTTCCCGGATGGTCTTCCTGACGCCGTCCTTCTTTAATCCTCCAAAATCCACTCTGGCGCGTCAAGGGTTGATGCCGTCACAATTGTGCTTGACGCCGTCTCTCTTTAACTTAAACCGTGACGGCCTTGATCACCTTAAAGGGTGACGCCGTCAGACTTCCATTGTAAAACTTTCTGGCGCATCACGTGTATTTGTCATATCCACCTCTTTTGCCAAGCCGTGACGCCGTCAGGAGCAATCCTTGACGCCGTCACGTGTACTTTTCCAGCAGCTTTGGAGACTTTGTCGTTTTCTTCACTTTTATGCTCCAAAAGCGTCCAAAATGCTTCCTTTTCCAGATTTCTTCTCCAAAGTACCTAAAATGGCAAAAAGAACGATTTAGGGCAATATTTGATCAAATAAATACGATTTAGGGCTTAAATGACCCCCTAAAAGCGGTACACTTTTCGCTTCATCAAATACCCTTACACTTGAGATTTGCTTGTCCTCAAGCAAATGCGCTTTTATTCTAATCAAAATACAAGTTAGGGGTCATTTAACGCTAATATAAAAGTAATTACAACAAATAGTCGTTCCACTTTAATCATAATAAGCACGGAGATTACAAACTAGCACCTCACAAGTAGTGTTTAGATACTCACATCTCTCAGGTGTCATAAAAGTATATCTCATAAATGAAAATGGATAATATCTCTCACTACCTGTCATAGCAAATAGATTACCATAGGCTTGGGAAAGGATCAAAAACCTCCTCCACTAGGTGTAAGCACCTAAGATAAACTATCAAAGAGGGCTTTTAAACGGGTTATAACGTTAGGTGTAGGGATATGATAAACACGGTTTTGTTGGATAAGGGATATTTTACTGGTGGCGAGTTAAAGATCTTGATTAATTACATGTACAATATGGCGTTGCTAAGCCAAGACTAGACTCGACTTAAGCTAAAAACAAAATAACAAAAACATAAAATGAAACGGGATGGTAGTCGTATGTTTTTTTTACTTTTCTTTTCTCATTTTTTTGTATTTTTCTTGATTTTTTCGATTTTTTTTTTTTTTTTTTTTTTTTTTTTTTTTTTTTTTTTTTGCATACACTCTTGCCCTACCATCTAAATAATAATCGTAGGGGCGTTGCATTCCCCTTACACTTGAACTTTTACATACTTTACAAATAATATTATAATGACTCGATTAAGATATCGAAACACTTGAGTACTCTTTAAAATATTTAGCACATATGGGGTTTAATAATGTTTTTACCCATTACTACCATTACATAGTATTTACCATGATCCCAATCGTCAAAACAATATGTACAAGGATATGACTCGACTTAGCAACCATGTAATCAATTAGATAATTAACTTGGGGTTTAAACAAATGTTGTCACAATAATGCACTAAAAATGAGTGCATACAAGGTAGGCTAAGGCGATTTGGGTGTACATTTAAGTGGGGTGTAACAAATTCTTCCTTTAAGTAAAATGCTTAAAGTTAGAAACGAAAAGATAGGCTCTGAGGGGTGTACTAGGGGTATCGTGTACTAAAAATGAGTACAACGCAAAGGGTGTGGGAGAATTACTTGACCAATGTAGCCAATATAATTATAACAAAAACACAGGTGTAAAACAATGGGTTAATCCTAATGCCTCTTATCATGTAGTAAATCTAACTACACGAATGTAGTCTCACTTGTGGCCTCGGAATGGTCCTAACGCAAGTTCTAGAATCTAAGTGCTACCGGTACACACATCATAGCATAAATGCTTTTCCTGCCAATTCTAGGGGCGAACCTCACATATTTGGGGGTGGAAAGTTTTTTAGTGGTACGGTTTTGTGCTAGTTATATAACTCCTATCCCTGAGACGCTCATTAAGATCAAAGTTTCTCTCCTATATGTTGTAAAAAATTTTAAATTTGGCACTAAAATTGCCTTAACAGGTATTTCTCTCAGTTTTATTACACATCTACCATTAAACAAACAAAAATCAAGCGTAATAGCATTCTCTAAGGTATCGTATTTTACCCCCCCTTACACTTAAGATGAACATTGTCCCCAATGTTCAAATAACAAGATGTAAAAGTAAATAAGGTAAAAGAATAAAATCAAATACTCCCCTGATTCGCTCGGTGGATAAAGAGGTAACATGGTTAGATCTTCTTCCAAGGTAATGTTGAAGTTCCAAGACTAAAGCATCGCCAAAAGCTAGATTCCACATACATCTCCTTGTCCAAAATAACCTGTTAAACCTGAGAAAACAAACACGAAAACCTGCATAACATCGGCGGGATAAATCTATATAAGGATATAATGCTTGTGGAATGATTATTTTGCAGATTCCTGGAGTTTATAAGTTAGAGATTTAATAAAAACATTTTATGATTCCGGTAGAAAAACAAAACTTTCAAAAATTTCAGAAAATTAAAACCTGACGCCGTCAGGTTGTAATGCCTGACGCCGTCAGAAATGATCTGACAGAATTCTCATGTTAAGTTTCCGGAAAATTTATGGAAAAACCCAATCCTTATTTCCTGGAATTCCTGCAAAACACCATTATGACTCGATACAAGCATTTGACTCAAACAATTACTAATATGTATGTTAATTTATTATTGTTACGATTCATGTTCATTTGTTCTAATAAACCGATTTGGATTTCCCTTACACTTATCTTTTGCAAAATACCTTTATATGTAGTTAAGACGAAGTTAAAAACAAGATAAAGCATTTTCACAATTTAGTTTTGAACATGAATCAATAATAATAAAAATTAAACATACATACGGAAGCAAATAAAATCAAACAAACAAATAAATAAACACACAAAGCAAATAAAGCTTGGGTTGCCTCCCAAGAAGCGCTTTTCTTTATTAACGAGTCTTGTAGCTAGACTCAAAGTCAGGCTTATCTAGTGTCGCTTATGCTCACGTATCCGAGTGTGAGCCATCTAATTGTTGCCTCATCCTTCTTGTATTCATCATTCAGCTCCAGACATCCATGATAATATCTCTTATTTTTCTCATGTGGATATTTGAGCCCCTTTCTCTTATCATTCTCACTTAACAAGTCAATAGGCACAAGTCTATTGCAAGATTCAATGGAGAAGTTCTTAAACCTATGATGTGATCGGGGCATTTGGTAAACAAAATCTTCATCCCCATCTGAGAATGTAATTAACTCATCCACAAGTTTTTCTTCAAGGTTGGTCAACCTTTTGAAGGGTTCTCCAAAAATGAGTTGGGTTAATTTGTTATCAATAAATTCTCCTAAGTTCTCTATAACCATAAAATCCACCAAATACACAAAACTTCCTATGAATACGTGTGGTGGCTTAATCCTAGCAACAATGTTATCTCCTTGATATTCTAGCTCATCTACCATGATTTTATTATAATTAGCGCGAGAGATAATGTTCATAGGCAAAGATGAGTTAAGATAAGCATGAAAACTATGATAACCAATCTTACACGGAAATTGCATGTTAAAGAGGCTATCCTTTTCGATCTTAGTCCTAGGGTCAACATACTTAAAGGGATCAATTTCCTCTTTTCTCCATTCCTCGTTAACTACTTCTCCATTACCAGCATCCTCATCGGAGTCTGAGTTGTAAAATGGACTAACTGCATAGTCATTCTCATGGTTAGACTCCTCCATCTCAGAATTGTTACCAAAGTGGTGGTCGGGTGAAAGGTTTTTGTTTTCTACGATGGGGGCGGGAACGGGTAGTTGTAAGTTTGCACGGCGGAAAATACGAATAATAGGGATCAAGAGATCACTATTACTCATGAGGTAGGTGGAAGGTGTTACAAACAAAAGTACAAAGAAATAAGATAGACTAAAGAAAAACCTAGAAGAATAAAAATAAAAATCTCACTAGAAAGGAATCTAGTGAGTAGACCTAATAAAATAAAAATTCAACCTAAACAATAACTATTCCTCGGCAGCGGCGCCAAAAACTTGATGCGTGGTTTTGTGACCTTACAACAGGTTTTACCTCTCGAGGGATCTCAAGAGGCTTGCAATCCCCACCAGGCAGTCTACCTGACCGATGCAGTATAGTGTAGTGGCAAGTACCGGGGGATTGATCGTTCTCTAGGGGAATAGTGTCGTTAGGATTGAAAAACTACTCTAATAGGTCTAAGGGTGAGGGAAGATTCTTTTTATATTTTTATATTTTTTATAAAAGCAAGTAAAATCTCGGGTTTGAAGGAGTGGGCGGAATTAGTTGCTAGTCAACTAACCCAAATAACTACAATTGCAAATAAAATAAAATAACTGAAAATAAAAAGGTTGTAGAACTTATATGGAGAGAAATGTGTTTACTTAGATTTCCTTACTCCCTAACTATCTTTTATCGGTTGATTAGTGTGTATTAATTGCGTGGATGACGGGTGTATTCCTTAATACCAATCGTGGGGTGGTGTACGTACTTCCCCAACTCTATAAGCTCCTACTTCACTCCTATGTCGAGCCGGCTAAGAAGCTCCTAACATGGGATCACTAGAATTCGCTCATGCATTAAATACAACCATAAAAACCTTAGTACGCATTGGTTCATGTTTCTTAAGACGTTCAAGCAAGTTACCGTATAGGAAGTTAGCCAGTTTTCTTAAGCCTAACATCGATAAACAATCATCCAATACAATTAATAACACACCAACAACCAATAATCAATTGTTAGGTTTCATTAGATCTAAGCAAACACAAGATAAATCTAGCCTAGCATGTTAATTAAAAGACAAGGACAAGATATAATCAAACAACACATAGACATATTGAATGATTAATTGATTACTTATCTTCAATTAAACATGGGAGATCCAAGGGTATAAAACCCTTAAAAATGGCAGAAAATTCGTCTTAGGGTTTCTCCTCACAAAGTTGCACACTAATGACTAAAAATTGCAAAACTATATATAGAATTTAGGGGCTGACGGCGTCACGTTGTAGGAGGTGACGCCGTCACCTCGCCGCGGCTAGGGTTCCCGGATGGTCTTCCTGACGCCGTCCCTCTTTAATCCTCCAAAATCCACTCTGGTGCGTCAAGGGTTGACGCTGTCACAATTGTGCTTGACGCCGTCTCTCTTTAACTTAAACCGTGACGGCCTTGATTACCTTAAAGGGTGACGCCGTCAGACTTCCATTGTAAAACTTTCTGGCGCGTCACGTGTATTTGTCATATCCACCTCTTTTGCCAAGCCGTGACGCCGTCAGGAGCAATCCTTGATGCCGTCACGTGAACTTTTCCAGCAGCTTTGGAGACTTTGTCGTTTTCTTCACTTTTATGCTCCAAAAACGTCCAAAATGCTTCCTTTTCCTGATTTCTTCTCCAAAGTACCTAAAATGGCAAAAGGAACGATTTAGGGCAATATTTGATCAAATAAATACGATTTAGGGCTTAAATGACCCCCTAAAAGTGGTACACTTTTCGCTTCATCAGTGTCCTAGATACTACCAAACATCCATACTACCAAAACAAGGTTGTCGCGAATAAACAAAGAAAGCATACATATAAAGCGATGTTGATGAAAATAATGTTCTAAAAACGTTATTTCTATCTTTCGATAACTTCACGTTTTGAGGATGACAAAATGTAAAATCACGTTACGTTAAAATTAACGTAAACAAGTTTTTAATCAGAAGATCCCGTTTCTACACAAATCACTCTAGAACAAAGTTACAACTTAACTAATGATCAAATAAGTGAATTTGAGTTTTAGACATCACATTTTTATGTGACAAAATATTTCTTTCAAAAATATACTTTACAAATTTTTTTTGAATAATTAAGAAATGTTTTAATTGAAAAATAAGTTTAAAATTCATAACAGCTATTTTCCCCCCAAAATCAGCTCCAAACTTCCCCAAATAAGTTTTCACCAGAAAAGACAAAAAATGGAGCGTCTTTGTCTGACACGGCTCCACGGTTCCACTAAATTTAGTGGAGCCGTGGGAGATTTAGTGGAGCCGTCCCCTTATAACGGCCAGATTTTTTCTGCCTATAAATACCAGACCACTTCACAGATTTTCTTCACCCTTTCTCACACAGAAACTTCTGAGTTTAAATCTCTCACACCATTTTCTTTTCTTGATCATTTTAGTTTAGTTTTTCTTTGGTTCAAGAGTGATCCAATCATCCAACTTAGAGATCCTCTTCAATAGCAAGAGAAGAACACAAAGTATCCAAGTTGGTACAAGGTGTTGTCATTCCTCTTCAAGTGCAAGAGAAGAACTCAAGGTATCCAAGAAGATACAAGAGTTGTAGTAGTTGTTAGGTTTCTTGTAACATTTGTTACATCCTTATTGTATCATAGTATACATCAAGATCATTTTTCTTTTGTGAGAGTGTGAGTGAAGATCATTGTGATCTTATAGAGATAGTGAATATCTCTTGAAGCCATTGGGCTTGTGTGATTGATCAAGAAGATCAAGGGTCAATAGGATAGTGTTAGTCAAGTGAGTGTTGATCATTGTGATCGTGTCGAGATCTTGAAGATCTCTTGAAGCCATTGTGCTTGAGTGATTGATCGTGTGGATCGTGGTAGATTGGTGCTAGCTAAGATTAGCACTCATCATCTAGCTTAGTGTCGGAAATAAGATAAGCGACGTGTACGGTTTTCTCCGCCTGAAGGGAGTTTGTTGACATAGTGCTTGAAACTCTCTAGTGTGGTACTCGGGGAGTGGAGTAGGGCGAAGAAGTGCTTCTTAGCCGAACCACTATAAATCATTTGTCCCTGTTTGATCTTTCCATCTCAACTCTTTGCTTTCGTTACTTATTACTAGTTAGTTTAGTGTGTAGTTCATATTGGTGTTGATTGATTGCACATAAGAATCGAATCAAAGGTTTCCTATAGTAAAGTTTTTAAGAAGTCTTAAACGAATTAAAAGAACTTAAAGACCGGTAAACTATTCAACCCCCCCTTCTAGTTTTCTACAATTGGTATCAGAAGCCACGTCAGTCAAGTTTTTAAAGTAATTTGTATTTTAAAACTTGAATCGATCAATGGATTCCGACAAATATCTAGAAGGGCAATCTATGCAAAGACCACCACTTTTCGAAACCGATTGTTTTATATATTGGAAAACAAGATTCGAAACGTATGTGAAGTCAAAAGACATTGATCTTTGGCATGTTATTACCGAGGGTGATTTTCAACCGATTCAAATGAATCCGGTAACTAAAAAGGGTGAAATAGTTTCTTATGATAAACAAAGTGATGAACTTAAAAGAAAACTAGCCAAAAATAATGAGGTTAAAATGATGATTTACAATGCTTTGCCTAAAAAGGAATTTGAAAGAATTTTTATGTGTAATACGGCAAAAGATATTTGAAAAACTTTGTTAGTGACTCACCAAGGTAATAACCAAGTCAAAGAGAACAAGATAGATCTTCTTGTTCAACAATATGAACAATTTTCCATTTCGGAGGATGAGTAAATAGATAATGCTTTTGCTAGATTTAATACTATTATCACTAGTCTTAAAGCTCTTGATGAAGGTTACTCTAGCAAGAATTATGTTAGGAAGTTTCTTAGGGCTCTACATCTTAAATGGAGAGCAAATGTCACCGCCATTGAAGAGTCAAAGGACTTGGCGACATTATCACTCGATGAACTAATTAGAAACTTGAAAGTTCATGAGATGATAATCAAGAAGGACTCCGATATTGTCAAAGGCAAAAGCGAGAGAGTTAGATCTCTAGCATTGAGAGCCAAGAAGGAGTCTAGTGATGAGGAATGTTCGAGTTGCGATAGTGAAGATGAAGAATATGCGTTAGCGGTTAGGGACTTTAAAAAGTTCTTTAGGAGAAGAGGTAGGTTCGTTAGACAACCTCGTGATGAAAAGAAGACATCACAAAAGAACCGAGTTGAAAAGAAAGGGACAAGTGATAGGAAATGCTTTAGATGTGGAGATCCTAATCACTTCATAGGAGAGTGTCCCAAACCACCGAAATCCAACAACCAACGAGCTTTCATAAGAGGCTCGTGGAGTTACAGCGGTGAAGATGAAGAGAAGAAGCCCAAGGACGAAACGTGCCTAATGGCTCAAGCTTCTCATGAGGTACGATATGACTATCCTGATTATAGTGATGATAATTTGTCAATAGATGATAACACACTAAATGACGAATATAATAAACTATGCGAGATTAGTTCTAAAATTTTAGGTAGAAACAAATCACTAAAATTAAAATTGCATGAACTCGAAATGCAAGTTTTAGAAATAAAGGATCAAGTCAAAAGACTTGAGAAAAATAAAGAAGTAGACGTAGGATGCAAGTCATGCATAAGTCTTCGTGTAGAAAACGATAAACTCAAAGAAAATACATTTAGGATCACTAGGTTTGAAAAAGAAACAGATAATGCTTCGACAAGTAAAATAAAGCAAGTAGAATCTGTCAAACCCACAAGTTCTGTCAAAACAACAGACGGCACCACTAAATGTCCACACGGCACCATTAAAGTTAATGGTACCGTGGTACCGTGTGTTACTGAAGACAGAACTGAGTTGAATTTGAAAGATAATTCAAGTCCTAAACCAAGACACATAGTTGTAAATGGTACCAAAGTATCTATTGCTAGTATAAAGGAAGCCAAAAGCTTTTACAAACCTGTGTCAAACCCCAGGCCTGGCTTTGTAAAACCCGACACTAGGTCTAAGACTCCTCCACCTAGAAAAACAAATATTCCGAAACCTCGGTCAAGAACTCCTCTACCGAAACGTAACTCTAGAAGACAAAGTTATCCAAGTAACTATCCCGTAACTTGGAATGACCGTCAACTACAAAGTTACTTACCATGGGAAATTTGTCCTCCGTTCCAACATCCTAACCAAATGCAACTAATGCATAGGATGTTTAATGCTAACAACTTTGGACCCATGAGATATTGGGGACCAAATGTTTGAATGTTTGTCTTATTCAATAGATATGCTTGGGAATCGACTTGGAGCCTGACGAATGGGTCAAGGATAGTGGATGCACTAATCATATGACGGGTAACCGAAGTCTTTTCACATCATACAAAGCATACAACGGAGGTAATGTCACTTTCGGAAGCAAACTTAATGTAACACCCCCGTTTTCGATATTCGCAGCATAAATATAAGTTGGGGTGTTACTAAACAGTTCATAGCCATGATGATAGAAAACGACTCGAAAGTGAGACGTTTTAGATAAAATTGTTATCATTCATTTATATCAGAGTTACAATATGCAGGTCCCAGCAGGAGGTTCCAAAATACATTAATAAAATATGTTATTTATTGAATGATAACATAGACAGTCCATAGCCAGTCCCGTGCCATGCCATGCTTCCAATTACCTGAGAATACATGCTAAAACGTCAACACAAAGGTTGAGTGAATTCATAAAGTTTCGTAAATGAAAATGTTTCATTTATTCAGGAATATGTTGGTTCCAGTTATTCAGAAATAAGCCAGTTTCTGTTGTCAAAATACGCTGTCCAATGGTTCAGAAATACGTTTGTCCAGTTATTCAGAAATGTGTCGTTTAGTTCAGTTGGAAATCATTTAAACACAAGATTAAATATAATAATTGCCACACACACAATTATTATCAGGGAAAGATGTATTTTATTGCACTAAGTCTCATGAATCACAAAACATTAACAGAACATCAACAGTCATGAGCTAATGATGTAATAATTACCCCATAATTAAATGTAGGTAACCTTGCCCCCGGGTAGGAGAAAGTCATATCTCTTTATTCATCTCAAATATAATGCTTTGGGTTACGTTACGGTAACACAAAGGGGTTGTCAGCCCAATAGATCTATCCACAATATTCGCGCTCACCCTAAGTCGCGGGTGATTAGAGGTTCATGATGGGAGGACTTATATTTCAGGTTAACTTAGCTTAAGGCAATAAAATAAGAATAACGTTGGGATAATACTTGTGTTTATTTCGGGAAAAAATCCATTAGTGATTCATAAGTTATATAAATGCAAACAATGTTTGTAAATGTTATGAGCATGTATCTCCCCTAAAAGTAATTCAAAACATGTAAAAGTAGGGGTTATGAACTCACCTGAGCAGTCTGGATGGAAAACAAATGAAAGAAAGTTGATAAACGTCTCCGGACAAGTAACCTGAGTTGTTATGCCAATATTTAGGAATCATTTCTAATGATTATATGTTTATTTTGTTTCGTTCTGTAATACTTTGGTTGATGGTTTCATGTTGTATTCGAACCAGATTTCTAGAGAGGAGGGGCGTATAGGCTTTGGGTGGTAGTATTTAGGATTTAGGGAGTTGTACCTTAAGGTTTAGAGATGAGAACTAATTTAGTTTAAGTGTTTAGTTACTTAGGAAAATATTTAGGATTTGTTTATATTTATACAAATCAAATTTTATGTAAAATAAAGAGAAAAAAATGAGTTAGGCTTAAGAGAGTTGTAATATATGCTTAATAGGGTTGTACTTTTATTTAGAACATGAGAAAAAAAAATAGTTTTAGTAATTTATTTAGTTATAAAAATTATATGTTAATTTTTATTATGTTTAAAAGTAAATAAATGGGATTTTTGGTTCTTGTGCATTAGGCACTTATACCTTGGGTTTAAAGACTTTTAAAAATAATTAATGAGTTTAGGAATAATAATTTTTAAGAATTATGCATGATTGGTTTGTGAATTATGCTTTAAAATAAATATAAATAGGATTTTAAATAAGGATTTTGTGAATAAATGGTTTCATGCATAAAGGACTTGTACTTTAGCTTAAATAACTTGTAAACTTAATATTTTGTAAAAATATTGTATAGATAAATTAGGGTTTGTGAAATGAATACATAAAATCACAGTTTTATGAAATTAGGGTTTTATCAGGAGCTGAAATAGATTTAGGGTTTCTGGTGCTTTGGTAACTTGTACATTAACTCAGATATGTTGTATTTTTATATTCCGAGATTTAGTTGTTCATATTCGGTATTGTGATGATTTTAGGGTTTCATAGAAACTCTATTCAGATAATGAATGTTTTGTTTGTACTTTTGTTATGGATTTATCGTAAAGTGGTAAATGGTATTTTGTAATGTTTTCATTTTGTTTATGAAATAAACATTAGTTTTGTTAGGCAGGTCTGTGTGGGAGCACGTTTATCAATGATGTGAGCTACGTCACATAAGATGAGAGATACATTCAAATAAAAAAAAATTACCCGTGGAAAAAGGATAATAATTCTGTAAAGTAAATAGGAAATTTTATGAGTGGTTACAGTATCCCCCTGTTGAAGGGAATCTCGTCCCGAGATTCGGCCTATGTTGGTTGGAAAGTTGGGAAAAATGATGCATAGGGATAGCTAGGTTCAGATTTTCTAACTTGTTGAGATAGGGAATGCGATAAAGGAAAATCGTACAACTATTTGGTTTAGGATGAGAGTTTCGATATGCTTAAAATGCCTCAAGTTAAAAATAATATTACTTAAAATATTATTTCATTCTTAGGCCTCATTTCCGATAACGTCGTTTCGCTGATAATCCTTGGTTCTCCGTTTAATACCTAAGGATCGAGGTTTAGTCAGTTTCATCTCTACTGGATAAATTAAATTTGAATGTTTTGCCACCTAATGAATCACTGTGCAACGGTCAGATTTCCAACGGTCAGGAACAGTGATTACAACGGTCGAATAACGGCTATAAACGGCTATTTTTTTTCCTCATAAATACCTCATTTCTAATCCTCATTCTTTCACCACCAAATTCCTTTCTAAAGACCTCAAAATGCCGCACCTTGTGACATTCTTAACGATTGTCTACGTGGTCCTTGCGGTTTCTTATTTGGCTTACGTCCCCAGCGAAGATCATGCTTTCCTAGTTTGCGTTCTAGCAATCGTTATGCCTATCGTGGTCTTTGCTATCGGAGTCGACAAGATATGGGGGTAAGGTTTGTTTTTCTAAGTAATCTTCCGAAAATTTCTTATTTATTCTTATGCCTAGTTTTTATTCCTGTAGGATAATCAAGGTCGTTCATCTTGTCGTGGCTCTAGCTATTGTGTTGTTGGTGGCTATCCTCATATTCATGACGGGTCAACCTTTCGAAGAATCTATTCCTTATCTTGTAATCATTGTAACCTTAGTATTTCCATTCTTAATCATTTCACTATGTATGAACTTTCGAGGTTACGAATAAATCTTAGGGCTTTTCTATCCATAATGTTGTCAAATTCCTATCTTAGAGATGATGTGTAGTAGCTGTAGACTTTTGCTGTATGAAATCAAGATAATGGTTTATAAACAATTTGTTTTGCTTTCAATATTTGGCTTTTGAATGAAAATTAGTAGTAGAAAATCTGAAAATATAACTGTTCCAATTCACTACATGATTCTTCCTGAATTATACATAGTTGATCAGGTTATGTATAATTGAGGACCAAATGATGTAATGTTTTGTTCAGTCTCTGTAGTATTTATTCAAAAAGTTTTAGATGGCGTTCAACGCTTTATTTTTTGAAAAATAGCTTCATAAATAATTTTGTTGACATAGTGCTTGAAAGATATTTGAAAGAATTTTTATGTGTAATACGGCAAAAGATATTTGGAAAACTTTGTTAGTGACTCACCAAGGTAATAACCAAGTCAAAGAGAACAAGATAGATCTTCTTGTTCAACAATATGAACAATTTTCCATTTCGGAAGATGTGTCAATAGATAATGCTTTTGCTAGATTTAATACTATTATCATTAGTCTTAAAGCTCTTGATGAAGGTTACTCTAGCAAGAATTATGTTAGGAAGTTTCTTAGGGCTCTACATCCTAAATGAAGAGCAAAGGTCACCACCATTGAAGTGTCAAAGGACTTGGCGACATTATCACTCGATGAACTAATAGGAAACTTGAAAGTTCATGAGATGATAATCAACTTACACCAGAACAGATACTTCACTGAGAGGCAGATGAACTTGCAATGGAGTATACTCTTGTGGGTATACCTAATCCTATTTATCGGAGCATTGATGCTGAAAAGACTGCTAAGGATATGTGGGAACATGTACATCTTTTGATGGAAGGCACTGAACTAAAGAAAGATGACATGGATGTAACACCCGGTAATTTTCCAAACTATTTATACTATCCAAATATTTATTTTTGCATCACCTTAGCAGTTGAACTTTTTCTGAATTTATTTGAACTTGAGAAACGTGAGATATCTTGAGAAATGTGAACCTTAGTCACTTTTTATGTCAGCACAACCTAGAAAACGCGAAACGAATTGAATTTGCCAAATAAATTGATTTCGGGAAAGTTATGCATATTTATACTCGTTTTTATCAGAAAAATTATTTCGAAAACAATGGCGCAAGTTTCATAATTATTTGAGTCCGTTTGGTACCTCGAATGGGTCCCACAGTGTTTAAAGCAAACTTTTAACCAATTGATAGTTTCTACCGCTCCCAAATATTTACCCCGCACCCCTTGCACTTTGCCTTGTCCAGGATTGACCCCTCCCTGGGTATAAAAGGGGCGATTTTTATTATTTTAATCATAACACACATACATACTCTTATACTACTCTCTCGTCTCTCTCACCTCCCTTCCAGCCAATCCTCCTGCGACCACCGTCGCCGGAAAATTTTCCGGCGAAACCCAACCCATACCACAATCGATAGATCTCGAGGTCCCCGTCTTTTCTGGAGAGTTTGAGCTCCATCCGAGCCGTCTAGCACCACAACCGCCACCACCGCCACCACATTCAGCCACCACCTCCTTTCCGAGGCTTCCCCTCCTCCTCCTCTCTTCGAATAGGTAAATCACGCGCCTCCTCTCTTTCTCTTTTTATTTTTTATTGAAACCCTAGTTCGTAAATATTATTAAATCGAATAATAAATAATGAAACGTGTTAAAAACCTTTCGAATCTAACTTAAAACGTGTGGATCTAACATTTTACGTCGTGAAATTCTTGACTCAGTCCGAGTCCGGGTGACTCACCGAGTCAACTCGCGTTGACTAGGGGTGAGTCGTCTATTTTCTTTATTTATTTCGTTTTATTCTAATTTATTTATTATTTTGTAGCTTGGATTTGGAGTTGTGTCTCGAGTTGGTCCTGGTGGTTGAAGCCGAGGAGCCCCATAGCTCGTATGACGCTTTGACCGAGACTCAGTGAGTCACGGCAGTACTGGGTTTAGGATTAGGCAGCATAAATTTTAATTTTGGTTTTAGTTTTAATTTTTTTTTGTTATTTTATTTAATTCGATTTGGTTGTGATTATTTTTGATTCGATTTGGTTGTAATTTAAATTATTTGTTTTATTTCGTTTGGATTAGGATTAAGATAGTTGAGGTAGTGTTGAGATTGAGATTTGGATTTTGGATTTGATTTGGTTGTATTGTTTGTGGTTATGACCGAGAGCCTATGGCTCGAGTTAGGTTCGAACCGTGACTCAAAAGAGGCACGGCAAAACCTCATGGTTGTGCCGTGTTAGAATTAGAGTTGGATTGGATTTGGAACTCCTGGATTTGGATTGTGTTGATTATTCGAGAGCCTAATGGCTCGGATTGGCTCGAGCTGTGACTCAAATGAGTCACGGCATAGCCTTGATGCTCTTGTCGTGTTGGATTTAGATTAATGTGGTTTTGTGAATTGGCTTGAGTCGTGACTCGAATGAGTCATGACATAGCCCTTAAGTTCTTATCATGTTTGGTATTGATTTGGATTTGTGGTATAATAATTCGACCAAGAGCCTTTTTCTCGGGTAAGACTCGAGCCGTGACTTAAATGAGTCACGACATGGTCTATTGATGGTGGTGATGTGTTGATTTTTGGATATGGTTTGGTTATGTGTTGTGTTAAATATTTGAATTTGGTTGGCTTATTGCCACAACCGAGAGCCTTTGGCTCGAATAGACTCGAGCCGTGACTCAATGAGTCACGAACAAGGTCTAATGGTTATTTGTTTAAACGTTATTAAGCCGTGACCCAAAAGGGGCACAACTAGTCGGATGAGTCCTAAATGGTTAATTGCTAATAACTTGGGCCCGAAAGCCTAATGAAAGCCCAATAAGTATGAGATGAGTATTGGGCCGAAGCCCAATACACTTGGGTCATTATATCTTTTATTTAATTCTTTTGTTATTTAATTAAATGTTTATTATTCAATATGGTGTTTCGGTTATTAATTTGGAAAACATAAACAAAATAGTCGATAAACTTATTAACAAATATATACGCGAATAATAGTATCCAATTAGATATATTAACTTGTAAAATGAGGTAATAAAAACTTGTATTCAAAAGTCGTAATGACTTGGGAATGTTTTATAAACGGGCGCATCATGCCCAAATTTCGATAAAATCCTTTTATAATTTAATCATTTACGATTACTCAAATAACTTAAAAACATTTTCGATACTTATATAAATTCTTCCAAAATATCGATAATTCATCAATTATTTGGGGAAAAGGGTAAAACACCGAAACAATCTATTGATGTTTTATGTTGTCTTTCTGATGTTTTATGTTGTCTTTCTTTCTTATTCTTTTCTTAATTTTAATTCATCTTTTTCTCTTCGTTATCCTTTCTTCGTATCCGTTCGTGTTTGCTGACTTTTATTATTTTAACATCTCGTATTCACACGAGTCTTAAAATTTATTTAACTCAAACGCCATTGAAATAAAACATTTTCATTTTCAAATACGAGTATTGTTTTAGAAATCACTTTAAGGTTATTGCTGAGACATATTATTCATATATTAGGTTGTGCTGAGGTTCACTTGCCGTGCTATCCCATTTGATCATATTGTGATATCTCATTTCTCTGCTACTAAGGTGTGATTCATAGCCCCACTTTTATTTTTGAATTGTTTATAAACCCATGAGGGAGATACATGCTACTTACTATTTTTTTCTGAGCACAATTGTTTATTGGTATGCTATTCCTGACTGACGCGATAAATGCTAAGTACCTTCCTTGCCAAAAGCAAGTCTCTCGATCATGAACCATTAATCACTTGCGAGTGAGCGCGAATATAGTTTATAGGCCTATAGGATTTGACCATCCCATCCTTGTTGACTGGGTAGGAAACACGGGTGTGCTATATTTAAGTTAACTAGGTATCTGGAAAAATACCTAGCTTTGGGGGCAACTATTATGATTATGAAATTCCGCGGTTACTGTCGACTTACGCCAGGGTTACTGGTGCTGGTTAACGCTTTGTGTGTCATGAACTTAGCAAAACAAGAGAATTATGTGACACTTACCCGATACTTGTATTTGTTACTTATATCTTCCAGACTTAAAATCTTGTGCTCAACTATTATTTACTAAACCTATGGATTACACTCAACCTTTGTGTTGACTTTTTAGCATGTTTATCTCATGTAATTGATGCATGATGTGAGCACCAGGAGTTGCTAAAGGTTGAGGATGGCTATCATTGGGCTATGCTTTTTTCCCTTCCTATCTTTATCATTCGAATTATCTTTTAAAACTGTGTCTTTTATTCCGCTACAAACTATCTTTATTTTCCGCTGCAAACTATCTTTATTTCCGCTGCTACTTGTGACATGATATGAGTCTTTTAGACTCTAAACAATAAATTTTGTATTCGAATGATATTTTTTATTAAAAACTTCTTGTTATGAGATCGTTTTCTATGATTGTGACTGTCTTACCCCTCACGTAGCACCCCAAGCTCAGTTCCGCTGCCATATTTTGAGTTGGGGGTGTTACAATGGAATCTATTCTTCTGGGTATACATATCTTTTGATGGAAGGCACTGAACTAGATTCATACTATCATCGCTTCACGAACATCATCAATGACTTGGACCGACACAATATCATCTTACCAAAAATTGCCATCAACACTAAGTTTCTCAATTGTTTTGGTCAAGATTAGCATAAATATGTAACATTTGTTCGTCAAGCCAAAAACCTTCATGATGCGAAGTATGGGTTGTTGTATGATTATCTGAAGCACCATCAATCTGAAGTTGACAAAGACCGAGTCCTCCGTGGAATGTATCAACCTTCACCTCTTCAGAACCCACTAGCACTTATGGCTCAATCTTATCAAGCTCCATATCCACAGTCGAATCATGCATTTTTTCAAAAACAACATCACTTTACTTATCCTCAACAATCACCTTCAACCCAAATCATTCCATATGATTCTTCACAACAATCAACTGAAACTCAACTTGTTCCATATGAACAACCAGAAACAATGTACTATGCACAAGCACATGATGAAGAAGAGGAAGCGTTTAATACACTGAATTAAGGATTTGCATTCATTGCTCGAGCCTTCAACAAATTTGCAACCAAATCAAACAATTGCCTTCGAAATTCATCAAATCAAAGGAATTAGGCTGTTGTTTATGGTGGACGGGTTGAAGTGCAGAATCGATCTTATGGACGACAGATGGGAACTGTGGTTATGCAGGGAATTCAGGAAATGGTCAAGTGTCTAATGCTGCTAATGGAAGTAGGAACAATGTAGGTGCTCCTCAGAGAAGGGTTGAAATCATTGAAACTGGTAATGTACAAACTGGGAATGCGGTGATTAGGTGCTACAACTATAACGGCAAGGGTCATTTGGCTAATGCATGTCCTAAACCAAGGGTCCGAGGCAGTGACTTTCACAAGCAAGCATTACTTCTAGCTCTCAAAAATGAAGCTGGAGGAACTCTCACCGACAACGAAAATAGCTTCAGGGCCTCTGCTAAGTCAGATGATGAAATGGAAGATTTGGAAGCTAATGCAGCTATGATATTAATGGCAAACATGCAGGAACTTCACATGAGTGATACATGCCCAGTTTATGACACTGATAGCCTGTCTCAGGTACCTAATGCAAACATATGCCTCATAAATGAAATAGCATCTGCATCTGTACCCGACAAGGAGCAAGTTATTCAAGATGATCCATTGTTACCTCTTCGAGACGATGATCAAATTAACACAGTAGTTCATTTGATGATGATGATCAAATTAACACAGTTGTTACATTTGATGATGATGATCAAATTAACCCAATAGTTACCTTTGATGAACTAATTGATGACTATAACAATGTTCAACTTGAACAAATTGAAACTTCGCTCGGTCCAAATCCAGAACTTCTGACCTTACTTATGACTACCCAATCCCAAGTCGAAAAATGTAATGAAATAAATGGTAACTTAAAATCTAAGATTGCATCATTAACTACGGAGCTTGAGAGCTGTAAAAGTCAACTTACAAATTTTGAAACACAAGCTAATCGAGAAAAAGGTTTTGAAGTTGCATTTCAAAAATCATATGTCAAAGAGCAAGATTTACAACATCAAATGCGAGAATTAATAGTTTCCAATAGTAATTTGGTCTCCAAATTAGAACAAGGAAAGTTTGAGCTAAAACAACAAGTTGAACATCTTGCAACTGAACTTTCAAAAACAAATTTGGAGACGTCGGTTTGTCAATCAACTTTTTCGGAATACAAACAAAAGTCAAGGAAACGAATTGACTCTTACATTGATGAAATTGTTGATTTGGAAAGAAAATTAAAAGAGTTTCAAAAAGTTGTTTACAAAACTGGTGAGTCTGTCACAACAATACAAAAATTTACTTTAAAATCAAATCCTAATGTTTCAAAAGGTTTTGCTCTTGGTGACGATAAACCACGTTTTCTACACACAACTCTCAAAGAAAATCCAAAGTTGTATAGTGCAGAGCATTTTTTTGATGACTCCGTTGTGTGTGTTGTTGTATCCAATTGTGAGGAAGAATGAGAATAGGAAGACGAGAGTCGATTGAAAATGAGAAAAAAAGGAAATGGTTAAACCATTTGATTATTCAAAATTACCATATATTCATGAAACTTTCGTTCCTCAAAAAGAAAAAACAGAACAACCTTGGTATATCTCAGAAATTCATGAATCAACTTCTGATGTTGGTCCCGTCAAACCAGTGGTACAAATAAATGGCCCTTTACCATCATCTGGTGAAATTTAACCATTACCAAATCTGCCTAAACGATTTCTTGTACTTCGATATTTTGATACGTTTATGGAAGATATCAAACTTTTGAAACAAGCAATTGAACGTAATTCTGAGATAAAAATTTATACTTTTCAATCTGCTTACGCAAAAGAAAAATGACAAATTTTTCAAACACAATTTTTACCTCATGTCCAACATTTACGAATTTGTGCAACCCACTGGGAACGGGAACTCCAAAAAGAAGTTACATCCATGATGAACACTTTCAACGCAAAAGAAAACTCGATTTTAAAACAAAAACGTCGAAACAAAACTCTTCAAAATGAAGTAAATCGACTCTTGGAAGATTTTCTAAGTTCTGATATTATATATGTGTTTATGAATTCTGTTTATTTTTCGTGCAATTCCATGCTCATAACCGACCACAATGCTGAAAATGATAAGTTGAGGCACGAGATTGAGATTTTAAAAGCAGAAAATGAGAGAATCATGACTCATAATGATGATGTTCAAACAAAACATTCACTCGAGATTTCTCAACTTCAAAAGAAACTTCAATGGTGTCAGGCAAAAAGTCTTACTTTTGAACTCGAATGGCAACGTCAAAAAGAAAACATGTCTTTTAAAAATAGTCAAACATCTAAAGTTGAGAATCTTGATGATGAAAATGCTGTTTTAAAGTGTCAAGTTTTCAAATATGAACAAGAAATTGAGCATTTAAAAGATGTGTACAAAACAATTTGTGATTCTTTGAAAAAGACACGTACTCAACTTTTGAAAGAAAATGCTGAATGTCGACGAAATCGGAATGACACCGTTCGTTTAAATAGAGAACTCGATGCAAAATTACAAAATCAACCATTCATCATTAGTGAGTTAGAAGAGAAAATACGTACACTTAACAAAGGGAAATTAGGAAACACCAACTTAATCGCACCAGGAATGTACAAAATCGAAACATCATCTAGGCAAAAAGATAACAAGCAAAGTCATCCCACTAATTTGAATGCTTCCACTTCTACGGGACTAGAAGCCACTACTAGCGTTAGCAGATCAAAGCGTAAGAGCAATAGAATGAAGAATAGGATCTCGAAACGTAGGAGCGGACCTCTAGAAGAGAATGAAGTAGAAGATCACCTTAGGACTTTGAATAAAGTGCCTGTTGCATCTGATTTAGATTCGAACTTAAAACTTGTAATTCTGATATCAATGTAACGAATGCTCAGTCGTTGAACATTTCTAATGTCAATGCTTCTTATATCTTTTGTCGTAAAATTATGATGTTTGGTACTTGATGCGTGTGTATATCGTTGTAGAATAGATTATATTATCAAGTTTTAAATTTATATTTAGTCGAATTATCCTATAACACACACTAACGAGCCGTGTACCCGATTAATGTAGATAGTTGGTAAGTAGAGTGTCGAACACTATGAGTGGAACGTTAACACCAAGATATCTATCAGTATTTTATTCCTAAGTTAGTTCTAATGCCCTAATCTAACGCAAGGGGGTTTTCAGCCTGAGAGACTGGCACGATTGTGTAGATTAAGTAAATAGTAAATAAAACTAGAGAACGAATAAGCGAATGGCCAACATGTACACAGATACAAAACAGACACAGATAAGAGGTCAAGCCGATAGTAGGAAAACTTGTTACATGTTTAATTGCTTACCTGTATAAGATGAGTGCTAAAATCTATTCTCTCTCAGTGGAGTCTTAGTTACAGGCGTGTAAACACTTAATGATTACTAGGTTTATGTATTATTTATCCCTTTTATAGGCTTACATTAACTATGCAAATGATGTTAATGAAGTAATTGCGCGAGCCTACGTTGACAAGGCACGGTAAATCCTAATATGTAATCAAAGCACATTGGTATGTATAAAAACACATACCTTTTCTTGACCATAAAACGGACCAAATAGACCAAAAACTAATCAATTATGCCAAATATATTGTGTTTTTGTGTTTATACATGTGCAGGCATGGATATTGAGGAAATGGACAAAAATCAAGGAAAAACCGACCAAAAACGAGCACGAGATTTGGAAGAGTGTATAAAGCCGAGGCCGGGGATGAATTTATCAAAGATTATGCTCAAATTTTCAGAATCTACCTTGAAGAATCATCATATGTCACAAATAGCCCTTGGAATAATTTTATAGATTTGGCCCTTGAACTTTGAGAAAGGCAGAATTAGTCCCTCAAAGATAAATCCATTTAAAACCTTAAATCCTAAAATCACTAAATCCTAAACCTATACTAATTGTACCAAATTTGGACTAATAAATAAACCAGCCCAACACATTTAACACCAAGCCCAATCACCAGCCCACTCAAGCCTACACCCGGATCCTGATCAAACCCGAAGTCAACCATATTAATTAACCCAGTCAAACACCTCCAACCCGCCATTTTTACACCTGGTTACTATTCACCATCTCCCACAAGTTACCCTGCTCCAAGATAAACTCCAGCTCACCTTTGGTCCCC
The DNA here is from genome assembly GCA_021014915.2 of Artemisia tridentata subsp. tridentata. Classification (NCBI taxonomy): domain Eukaryota; kingdom Viridiplantae; phylum Streptophyta; class Magnoliopsida; order Asterales; family Asteraceae; genus Artemisia; species Artemisia tridentata. Next base: position 29,942,179 of record CP139501.1, on the reverse strand, counting down.
CTTGCTCCAAGACAACAAAACCTCACATGTCTCCCCTCTACCGTTGCAATCCAAGGCACAAAAACCCATCTACGGCCAAGATTTCTTAAAGCAGTCACCAAGCAAATTCAAGGGCTGAGATGTTATCAGAAGAAGCTCAAAGCAGCATGGAAACCCTAATGGCACCTCCTGAGCTCAGCTATAAATACCAGGCTCTCCTCAAAGCACAAGTTTGTCCAATTTTTCATGTTTTAGAAGAATTTAGGCCAATTTACTTATTGCTATTTACTTTCAGTCATTAGGTTAAAACTTGTAATTTCATTTTTCAGTATTGTAATTCTTATCTTTTATTAATGCAATTAAGTTTTTCTTTTAGTTTTCTTTGTCTCAAGTACCTTAAAATCTTCCATTACTATTAGAAATATGTTTTTAAGCTTTCATTACTGTTCCTGTAAGCTCATATAAGCTTGTTATAGCTTTTATAAAAGTTAATTTCATTTAATTCAGTCTTAGTTTCAAAAAATCAAAAAAGTCAACAAAATGGTCAAATAAGCTATTGTGGATGATAAGCCAGACCTGGAAGGGCTTATTGCTGTCACTAGCTTGTCTTTTGACAAGATAGAGCTTGTAGAGTAGCTCCGCGAGCATATTTTACCTTTGTTGTGCTAAGGCTTTTGTAAGTTGCTTTAATTTTCCAAGTTTTTATATGCATTAGCTTATTTCTGTTCACTTAAGTGTTTATTTGCTTTATTTTTGCTTATTTGTTCTTTTGATTGCTTATTGATGTTATTTTGCTAGTAGTGTTTGCTTTATCTTCTTTTGTCCTCAAAATACCAAAAAAATAGCTTTTTAGTCATAGCTTATTAAGAGTGCTTATTTTCAGTTTACTTTTGCTTTTTAGTCATTATTATAGCTTATTAAATAGTTTTCTTTCAAATCCTAAGCTTAAATGAGCTTTATCCTGTGAAAATTCCAAAATAGCCTTGTTAAAGGGGTGTTTGGCACTAACCTTTATTTTGACTTTTAGATTAAGTTTCTGAGTTTGACCACTTGAGATGTTTTAGTTAAGCTATAATTGAGTGATATTAGTTAAAATTAAGAAGTTTTAGTCTGATTTTAATGGTTTTGCTTGTGTAAGTTGATTGTCCAAGTTCTTGAATTCTTAACTGCTACTTTTCGCTTTTTGTTGTTAGATCTTGATTTAGTACTTGTATTTGTGGTTTTTATGTTCACTTAAGTATTATAAGTTGGTTCCTAAGAGTAGATTGCATTACAAGTAGTTTTGAGGTAGATTTGGTCAAATTTGGTTAGTAGCCCACATCAGAACCTAAAAACAGTCTGCACTAAATTCTTCTCAACCAGCATGTGTTTTTGAATTTTCATAAGTTCATTATAAGCTCAATTGATCTAAAAACTGGTACAATTACTCTTTGGTTGCTAATATACTTGATTCACATTTTTTTGATTTTTTATATTAGCTTTTAGGCAGCTTTTTCATAGCTGCAAGTAGGCCCCTTAGGCTGTTTGGTTGTGATGTTCAGTTTTTAGCTTTTTGAAATTTTAGTGCTTAATCTACTTATTAGTTAGCTTATTTGTGTTTATATTAGATTAGTGAATTTAGTTTTTGGTGCTTAAGAGCTTATTGAGTTTAGAATACCTTATGTGAGCTTATTTGCTTTAACAGTTAAGCATTTTTTTATTTACAAGTCTTTTTCAAAACTGTTAAGCTAATAAGCTTATTCTGGCTTATTCATTGCAAATTAAAAAAGTTGGTTTTACAAAAGTTCTTTACTTTCAGCTTATAAAAACGTTTCAAAAGAAAATTTTCAAAAAATAAAATAAAAAGGGAATTGGGGAAGTCAAGGGTCGAACCCCTGACCTCAACCCAACTCAACCTTTATAAAAACACCATACACCACACCATAAACAGAAGTGCCCTTGGGTCTTTTGCGTTATACCCTGCACCTTTAATTCTTTTAACATAATTTTTTTCCTTTTAAGCTTATTTCATTTTTTAGCTTATTTACAACTTATTTACATAAGTTGTTACCACCATTCTATTTTTCCTAGACTTTACTTCTCTTAAAGTACCTTTCACCAAATTTTCAGATTTTTCTTAAATCATTTAGTATTTTTTATAATTTAATTAGTTAAAATTAGTTTTTAATTCATAATAAATAAAATATAAATCAAAAAATTAATTTTCTTTTTTCTAAAATTTTCTTTTATCAAAAAGGACTTAGGAAAAATAGTTTCGCGTTTCTAGGACTAGAATTTCTTAGTTTTCACTTTTAAAGCTCGGGATTAGCTCGAGCGTGCGCGTTTTTAGGTTTCCTTTACGTTTTTAGTTACGTGTGCTTTAGATAATTATTCTCCTTGCTTAATTACTTGTTTTTAGTTTATGTTTATGATTTTTAGCTTAATAATTCAAAATCTCTATAATTTCACTATTCACGACACATTTCACGACCCGATATCACAAATTCCATTCACACCTTCGTCGGGAAAATGACTCGGGTTTACATACTTGCCCTTGGATAATTTACATATAATTGACATACTCAATCAATTTTTGGCGCCGCTGCCGGGGAAGGTTTGAAGTGAATTTTTGATTCCCGTTCGGCGATTCGTGTTTTGAAGATCCTTCCCTGTGAGGTTATCATTTTCTCTTGTAAATATTTTCTTATTATTTTTATAAAAACCCAAAAATATTTTCCTTTTTAAATTTTGTTTTTCTTTTAAATTTTGTTTTTCTTCTATCTTAGTTTGTTTTTCCACTTTAAAAATCCAAAAATATTCTTCTTATTCCTCTTATTCGTTTAATTCTTTATCTCTCACCCTTTATCCGTTTAATTCTTCTTTATGTCTTCATCTTACCATTATGGTTATGAATGGTGTGGGGGTCCTCCAAATGGTGGAAATTGCCCCGGTTGTAGCATTGTAAATTCGAGAAACGGGTTTGTCTATGACCAAAATCCCTACAATGAAACAACCAATTTTTTTAACCAACCCCCACACCATGAGATGGAGATATATTCTTGTGAATATTGTGGAGGTCCTCACCAAGGTTTTAATTGTCTAGCAGGGAACATGCTTGTCTATGAGCAAGTTCCATGTAATAATCAAAACTTTGGTTATGACCATTATCCATATAATTCACCGAATCAGTCACAGGAAACGTATTGTTATGAGTACTGTGGAGGTCCTCACTATAGCTCCGATTGTCAAACGAGGAACCCGCTTGTCTATGAGCATGTCCCTAGTAACAATTATGACTATTCTTATCTTGACTAACCTCCACAGTACCAAATGATTCAAACACCACCTCAGCCACTTCCTCAAGAACTTCTCCATGATTTTCTAGATTTAATAAGAGATCTTAAGGATTTGGTTATTAAACGTGCCCAAGAAGATCCTCATCAAAAAACTTATGGAGAACTTCTAGCTGAAGAACAAGCAGCTAGAGTAAGTTCCCAATATTGTAAAACTTTCGTTTACGAAGATGATGATGAGGATTCTATCCAAATGCGGGAATATTATAAGAATTCGTCAGCTGCAATCACACCCGTCTTACCGACTATGGACCCAGAGGACTCTCTCATAATGGGGGACGAGCATCTTAGCACTATTCTGGAAACGGAATCGGACAAAGAAATAAAGTCTAGTGTTGAGGACCTTGCCCCAATCCAAAGTGAGTCCGAGGGTATTTTCGACAAAATGTGTGATTTGCCTCCTCTTGATGCTTCCGAAACATTCAAAACGACTATTACCAATCCTCTGTTTGATTTCAGATTTGAATTTACTTTAATTTCAGATAACCCAATCTTTGATATTCAGATGGAGGAGAGTGATGAGTCCGTGACGGAACCCGAGCTCACAGATTTACATCATATGATTGATTCTCTTCACGAGGAGTTCTCCGGTGAACTCACTCATATCATATCTCCACCGGAGTATGATTACTTTGATTTTAAGGAAGATCATGACCCGGGGGGAGATGTACTCTATCGTGAGAGTTTACTTATCGATGACATCACCCCGACCCTCCCTCCCGAGGTTTTTGTTGATGATAACCATAAGAGCTTCAATGATGACATACTAAATAAGGAAAATGGTAATTCTAATTTTGAGGATGAAGAATGGATTCTCATTGTGATAAAGATCTTTCTCCCTTTCTTCACCTATCCGGTGACTTCTACTTTCTTTCATTCCTTTGTGAGTGAAGACACCATCTTTGACTCCGAAATCTCTCATTCTTTTAAGCCGTGGGCATCTCATCGGAGTGGAACTTTCAAGCACTTCAATGTTTCTCCAAACATCTTGAATGAAAGTCCGATTGAGATTTCCCTTTCCACATGCTCCCCCAAGAACTATTAAATTCGGGGCGAGTCAAGCTATACGACTCGATAAAAAAACAAGCGCTTCGTGGGAGGCACCCCATGCTTATCCTTCTATCTTCTTTCTATTTTCTTTCTAATAAGTGTGATGTGAGGAGGTCTACCTCTTCCATTTCTCGTGTTTTGTGGTTGTTTGTTTTGTGTCCAGGATTTGCTCGAATTATGAAGACTCTCGTGCTCGTGGTTTTGTATTTTCTCCACTCGAGTCTCATCCTTCGTTGCTTTTATGGGAAATCCGATATCCTAATCTTATCGACTAACATTTATCTTTTGGCATAATTAATAAACGGCCTTAGATTTATGTAGGAGAACCCTTACCTTTAAGACATTGAGGACAATGTCTCGTTTTAGTCTGGGGGGATAATCTTTCGATTTGATTTTGCCTTGCATTTTTGCCTTATACTCTCGCAACCCCATTTTTCCTCCAAAAAAATGAAAAAATTGAAAAAAAATGAGAAAATTTAAAAATTTTTGCAAAAATATCATAAGTGTTTTGACACATTGTTGACTTTTCGCTGGTGAGAGTAGGAATAAAATTTTGACTTGATCGGGGGTGTTGAGCCCTAGCTTGTCCCCTTAACCTTTATAATCAATAAGCTTGTGCTAGTCTTTTATACAAGGAGCTATAAAACGCGAATTCTTTTTAAGAGTTTGCAAGTTCCCATAATTGACTTTATATATGCATGGCTTGATTATTTGACTAAGCATTCGCGGATCTTTTTATTAAAGATTTTAAATTTGCGATAAACGAGAAATGTTAGAGTTGATTATAAGTTGTGATGCTAAGCAAGGATTAGTTGGTTATCTTAAAAGCTCATTAGTGTAATTTGTGGTTTTTCCTCCCAGAAGCTAAAAAAATGTTGTTTTCAAACTTTTGAACATTAGAAATCGTTTTGTTACAAACTTTTATACAACTTTGATATAGAGTACGATTTCAACTTTTTATTTAAATTTTTGAACAAGCATACTTTCTTAAAGTCGGAATAATATTGCAAAAGAAAGTGAGTAATATCACAAGTACGATGCAAGTATATATATATATATATATGTGTGAAAAAAAAATGAATAAAAAAAAGTAAAAAAAAAAAATTAAGAAAAATGAAAAATATGTGTTGTGTGAATAAAAATGTTGCTTATGAATAAATGTATGAAACTTGCTTTTTCCTAAATTTAAAGCGGGAGTTGAACTAGTATTCGTCAATTTTGTGTTAAAATTTAACGGGAATTTGGTAGATTTGATGAACTCAAATAAGTACATTTTATTACCATCATTTATCCTATTTATTTGACTTGTTTTATTATATTATCTGTGAGAATCGATACGTTAATGTTTACTTTTGTAATTCTCAGGTAAAAACAAGTATTATGTGAAACTTGGCGATTTTGGACTAATTATGGAGCAAAACAAGCAAGATGTTTAGAGTCTACTGAAATGTACAAGATCAAGATCATTCTGCTCCAGATACGCCGCAACATACTTCGTACATACGGCGCATCACTATCAAGATTTCACAAGTTACGATCCAAGACAGCAAAGGACATGCGCCGCATAGAGAAATGGAGTTACGCCGCATCTTAAGGCGGTGTACGAATATTCCTGAATATATTAATCTTGGACCCCACGCGAAGTTAAGTCAATGCGCCGCATCTACTTATTCTATGCGCCGCATCTAACCCTCAGACAGAAACTATAAATACCCCAAGACCAGACGAATTTCAAGAGCTTAGGTTGGACAGTGCAAGATACCAGACGAATTCAGACGTATTAGCAGCACAAGACACACCCTAAACGAAGATACAAGAGCTGTAAGAAGGTCCTGCATGTATTCAATTCATTAAGTAGTTTTGTTTTATTGTATTAGTACACTTTAATTCATCAGGATTGATGGGCCGATTCCATGTGACTACGGAAAATCATGGGCACCCCTTAAAATTGCTTTCCCATTAATTAAAGTTTATATGTTGATGTCTTTGGTGACTTTTATTAGTGCATTGATAACCTCTGTGTCTAGCTGAGCATTGCTTGGGTCGCCATGCCCCTTCCTCGCCTATTTATTCTATCGTTTCTAGGATAGTGGGATAGACATAAGAGATCATTAAGGGTTTACTCGCCGATAAGATTAGAGCCAACGAGAAAGGGTTAATTACATACACTTCATATAAAACTAGCAATAAAACAAGTGACAAGCTACTTAATTATCAGGACAGGTCTTCTTATTGTCTCAAGTATCTATCTGTGTACGTGTGTGCTAATCGCTGATTCGTGCTCATTAGTTTAGTTTCTATTTAATCATAACCAAACCGTGCCTGTCTCTCAGGCTGAACCCCCTTGCGTTAGATTAGGTTGTATAGCTAACCTAGGATATTAAAATACTGATTAGAATAACTAGATAATACGTTCTACTCTTAGTGATCGACACTCTACTTACCATTATATTCATACTGACCGGGTACACTGCTCGTTAAAGTGTGTGTTTTATTGATAAGTCGGCTAAATATAAATTTAAAACTTGAGTAGGCATTAATACTGCTAAAACCACAACGACACATCATGCGCGCACCAAGTTCTTGGAGCCGCTACCGTGGATATAAAAGAATTAGAGCAATACACACGCACATCAAGTTTTTGGCACCGCTGCCGGGGTGTGAATTGTTATTATCTGTTAATTTGATTAGTATTTTAATTAGGGTTTTCTTTTTTATTTTTAGATTCTAACCGCTAACCCCATTGTATATTAGTTAAATTGCATTTATTGTATAGTTTGCATATTTTCTGTTTTTCTGTGTTTTTATTTTCTTTGATTTTTATTTCTTTTTGTTTATTTTTATTTTAGTTTTTGTATTTTTTTGCATTCTGCTGTGGTTGTATTGAGCTAATACAAACGATACGGCGCATCTATTTTCATAGATACGGCGTATTGCGTTTAATTTTTATAAAATACAACGCGTTTACTAAATTCGAGTACGACGCATCTTTCCCCAAGATACGGCGTACTCTGTTTTTAATAAGAAATTTTTCTAAACGATAACGCCATACGACGCATCTGTTTTAACAGATACGGCGTATTTTCGATTTAAATTAAAAATAGTTTTCGAATTATTAAACAGATACGACGCATCGATCTCTATCGATACGGCGCATCTACTAAATCAAAAATCTTGTATTTTGAAACGTAACGAAAATACGGTGCATTAGCTTTTGTTAATACGACGCATTTAATTTTAATAAATATAATCGATTTTTGATAATTAAAATTGATACGGCGCATTCTAATTTATAAGCGGCGTATCTGCTTTCTGAATAAAAGTCTGATTAAATTTTAACGTAATAAGATACGGCGTATCCAACTTTTTGGATACGGCGCATCGCTTGCAGAGATCAGTAACTTTTATTTTTCGTATTCCGTTTTCGTTGTTAATTTTCTGATATATTACTTTCTTGAACATACCCTACTGATGCTTTTGTGATAGTTTCAGGAAGTGCATGACCAGGAGTTCAACTAAGAACTTGATTAAACCTTTGGAAGATCCTGAACGAGCCCTACATTCGCTTAAAAGGCTTTTCAACATAAAAAGCTTTGAAATTTCAAGTTCATTCGAGCTTGATTATTTTTCTGAAGAGAAAGAGGAAGAAGAAACAGAAACAATGACGGAAAACACTACTATGGAGGAATACAAGAACAAAACCCGTGCTGATTACAGTTCAGGAGTTGCTAGACCAAAGTTTGATGAAAAGTCAAAGTTTGAGTTGAAGGGTCAGTTTCTCAAGGAGCTAAGAGAAAATGCTTTCAGTGGAACAGAACATGAAGATGCTAATGAACATGTTGAAAAAGTCCTCGAGATTGCAGATTTGTTTACTACAGAAGGAGTCTCTGACGATCAACTTATGCTAAGAATCTTTCCAATTTCGCTTAAAGGAGCTGCTAATAAGTGGCTAAGGAATGAACCTGCTAGTTCAATCACAACATGGGAAGATTTGAATAGCAAATTCCTGAAAAGATATTGTCCACCTGCTAAAACTGCTAAAAAGATGGAGGCTATCAACAGTTTCAAGCAAGAGCCTGATGAAACTCTTTATCAAGCTTGGGAACGATTTAAAGACTTATTGATGAAATGCCCTCAACATTATCTAAGTCCAATGCAGGAGATAATATTGTTCTATCAAGGATTGGACGTGCCTACTAGACAAATCTTGGATGCTAAGGGAGCTGTGCCTCAAATGAGTGCAGCCAATGCTAGAAAAGCTATCCAAGAAGTTGTTGATCATTCTCAAAAATGGCACGACGGAACCTCTACTAGATCTAAGAGCAGCACTAATTTTGACGGGTTTGCTGCTATTCAAGCTCAATTGGATAAAATTAGTAGAGAGATGAAGAAGCGTGATGAGAAAGTTTATGCTGCCCAAGTTGGATGTGAAAAATGCGAAGGACCTCACTACACTAAAGATTGCCCTAATAAGAATGAAAGTGAGACGTTTGAAGAAGCATACTACACACAATTTGGACAACCATTCCGACCTTCAGGAAGATTTAGGGAAACTACTCCGGGATACTATCAAAAGAACAACTTTAATCCCACTTATCAAGAAAGGAGGCAGACTTTGGACGACACTCTAAAGCAAATTATGGCCGATGCTGCTAAAAGACATGAAGAGAACACTGCTATGATCAAAGAAATCCGAGCCTCAACGGATACTATTACAAGAAATCAAGGAGCTTCGATCAAAGCATTGGAACAACAAATTGGACAAATGAGCAAAGTTCTTCAAGAAAGGGGATACGGAAGTTTACCTAGCTCAACTGAAACCAACCCAAGAGATCATGTCAAGGCCATATGCACTACTGAAGAAGTCACACCTAACATACCTAGAAGATTGATGAATGGTAATGATGCTGCAAAGCCCGAATTTTTCTTTAATTCTTCAATCAGTTTAAGGAGGCTACTAAAAGAGAAGACAAAGATTGAAGAGGAGATCAAGGCTACAATGAAAGAAGAGAGCTCTGCAACCGACTTACATGCCTTGCCTCATAAAGAAAAGGACCCAGGAAGTTTTACTTTACCTTGTTTAATTAATGACATATCTTTCAATAATGCATTAGCTGACTTAGGAGCTAGCGTTAGTGTTATGCCCCTTAAGACATTCACTACCCTAGGACTAGGAAAATTAGCTCCAACTAAGCTGCTTATTGAATTGGCTGACAAAACGGTAAAACAACCTGAAGGGATTGCCAAAAATGTGCTAGTTAAGATTGAGAAGTTTGTTTTCCTCGTAGACTTTGTTATATTAGATATGCCCGAGGATGTTAAGATTCCTTTAATCCTTGGAAGACCTTTCTTGTCTACCGCCCATGCTAAGATTAATGTGTTTAAAAGAAAAATCTCATTAAAGGTAGGGAATAATAAACTAGTCTATAAGTGCCAAAATCCTGCTAAGAGCATAATTAGAGGCGTCTATGTGCTAGGATTAAGAGAACGTATGGACCTCGATCTTGAAGCTAGGCTTATGGGGGAAACATTGATTCAAAACAACTCAACTAATCCTAATCATGAGAACTTCGAGGAATTTATTGACCTTAATGTACCTACCGAACTTAGGAGCGATATTGTTAATGATTCTGATGATGAGTGGTATGATTGCGAAGTAATTAACAAACATAGGAGGATAGTTGAGAATACAAATTTGAATAATGATGTGTTTATTGAACTACCACCCCACCTTGAATATTTATGCCTATATAATAATAAGAATTTCCCGTCTATCATTTTGTTATCTCTGCCCGAAAGGGACAGAACTTTGTTTATACAGATATTAAAGAAGAATGGCGTGGAAATTAAGGACGAGCAAGGAGTGTTCAATATTACTGGACTGGCGATGAGGGAGCGCGATGCTTCCGACTCTTTCAGTGATCGGTATTAAGGAGTTGAACGTGAGTCTAACTTAAAGACTCTGGAATAAAGACAAGTGCTGACCGGGAGACAACCCGGAAGAAAAATTTTTACTTTTCTTTTCTGTGTCGAGTCTGTCAGACCTGCAGAAGATACGGCGCATCTCAATCTTGTGATGCGACGCATCGCCTGCACTGGTCATATCTTATTTACTTTTTTGCATTTTTTTTGACTTTAAAACTTTCTGTCAGTATTTTAATGCGGCGCATCCCTGGTTAAGGATGCGACGCATCTTTTATTCTGATTCGTACTTATTCCAGGCTCGATACGGCGTATCTTCTTCCATAAGATACGGCGTATCGACTGACCTGATGATTTTCATTTTAACTTTTTATGTTTTATTTTTACTAACTACTAATGTATTATGCAAGTTTGAACCTTCTTAACTCAGGTGTGTTAAAGTCTTAATGGTATTATAGATTCCTGCATTTCTGTGGATACATCATCTATGAAGCTTAAACGTTCTCATCCACAAGAAAGTTGATTTTTGCTCTTATACAAATGGAGGATCATACCGAGCAAATCTCAGGGGAGTTTTTCTGTTCTAATTCTTTTATTTTCCAGTTTTTAACCTTTGTAACAAACAACGAGGACGTTGTTTAACGTAAGTGGGGGGATTGGAGAATTAGAACACTTACTTGTCCTAAACTTTTTTCAAAATATGCTTAAAATGCGCTTAATATATCAAAATTTAAAATTTTTAGCATGTTTTTGTTTAAAGTCTAAATTACATAGCTGCACACATAACATTATTTCTAAAAATTGTGAACTTATCAAAATTCACAAATCTATGAGTGTGTCGGTGACTTGTAAACTTTAGAACTTGGCTTGTATACTATTCGAGACCACCATATCAAGTATTATCTATATAATTGGAATGACTTGTCTAAATTGGTAAATTTCTAGGATTGCACCCAAATAGCCTTTATATGTTATGTGATATTAACTAACTACATTGGTTAGTTAACCCCCGTATAAACCCTTTTGTTACTCTCACTTTTAGAGTAAGATACCCCTAGAAAAACACTCAGAGCCATTCTTTTCGTTTCTTACACCTTTGTTATAATGTTTCGTTACACCCTTACACCTTAGCCTACCCTGTAGATTAAAATCCGTGGTTAATTGCTTTAGGCAAAGTGTGTTTCCTTACATTACCTGTGTTCGCGTGCGTAATTCATTATCTTTGGTTGAGTCAGGAAATTGCACAATGTTGGTATGAAAGTAAATATTGTATATCTTTGAGTTTATTTTTCGTGTGTTTACTACTTTCGCTATTACAGTTATTTCTGAAAGTATGAAAAGTATGGAAAAATTATCCGAAAAAATAGTGATAGAAAAGTTGTGAAATTTTACACATATATGTTGATGTCAAAAAAAATAAATAAATAAAAAAAATAAAAAAAAAAAATCGAAAAAAAAATTAGAAAAGAAAAAGAAAAGGAAAAATTGGATGTTTGTTTTAACCAACTTATGTAAAGTCTTGTATTAAGTGGTCGATATCACCACTATTTGTTATATATTATATTTATGGATTGAATGGGAGTTGGCCGTTATGGGAACGCCAACTAAGGTTATTCTTTGATTGAGATCTTGTTGAGTATAATTCGTGTCTACCTAAAGCGTGTGTTTCAAGTGTTAAAGCGTGAGTTATTCAATGATATGAGTCTTATTCATGGGATGGTTGGGAAAGTAATTTACCACACTTAGGATTTTAATTTATCTGTTTTGTTTATTTTTCATTTTACACCAATTAGTATCCCAAATATTATCCATACCCTATATCATTCTTTATCCAAACCTTTGATTTATTGAGATTAGGGATTTGAGCAATCTTAAGTATCGTAGTCGTGGATTCGGCTATGTATTTATGATTTTGTCGCCCTTTTTGATATAATATTATTGGTAAAGATTACTTGGTCCTATCTTTAGCCTATTCGAGTTAAGGATTTGAGCAATTGCAAGTATCGTGGTCGTGGATTCGATCATGTATTTGTGATTTTGTCGCCTTTTCTGGAATTTGAGATCGATAGAGATTAAAAAGGATGATCAACCCTTAACCAACAAACCCTTTTTACCGCTTTAGACTTGTTATTCCTTAGCTTTAGTGGGGGAGATGCGTATACTTGCCAATCTTATGATAGAATATTCGTCACGACTGGACAGTTAAACGATTAGATTTGCTTTTATCAAAATATTTTATTTTATTTCTAATTCGTTAAGTGTTTGGTTGTGTGATTATGACAAAACGAATACATGCTTAAATATAAAAATTCTAATATCTTTTAGGATACATTTTCATAAGATTTATTCTAAGGTTTACTTGGGGACAAGTAAAGTTCAAGTGGGGGGATATTTGATGAACTCAAATAAGTACATTTTATTACCATCATTTATCCTATTTATTTGACTTGTTTTATTATATTATCTGTGAGAATCGATACGTTAATGTTTACTTTTGTAATTCTCAGGTAAAAACAAGTATTATGTGAAACTTGGCGATTTTGGACTAATTATGGAGCAAAACAAGCAAGATGTTTAGAGTCTACTGAAATGTACAAGATCAAGATCATTCTGCTCCAGATACGCCGCAACATACTTCGTACATACGGCGCATCACTATAAAGATTTCACAAGTTACGATCCAAGACAGCAAAGGACATGCGCTGCATAGAGAAATGGAGTTACGCCGCATCTTAAGGCGGTGTACGAATATTCCTGAATATATTAATCTTGGACCCCACGCGAAGTTAAGTCAATGCGCCGCATCTACTTATTCTATGCGCCGCATCTAACCCTCAGACAGAAACTATAAATACCCCAAGACCAGACGAATTTCAAGAGCTTAGGTTGGACAGTGCAAGATACCAGACGAATTCAGACATATTAGCAGCACAAGACACACCCTAAATGAAGATACAAGAGCTGTAAGAAGGTCCTGCATGCATTCAATTCATTAAGTATTTTTTTTTATTGTATTAGTACACTTTAATTCATCAGGATTGATGGGCCGATTCCATGTGACTACGGAAAATCATGGGCACCCCTTAAAATTGCTTTCCCATTAATTAAAGTTTATATGTTGATGTCTTTGGTGACTTTTATTAGTGCATTGATAACCTCTGTGTCTAGCTGAGCATTGCTTGGGTCGCCATGCCCCTTCCTCGCCTATTTATTCTATCGTTTCTAGGATAGTGGGATAGACATAAGTGATCATTAAGGGTTTACTCGCCGATAAGATTAGAGCCAACGAGAAAGGGTTAATTACGTACACTTCATATAAAACTAGCAATAAACCAAGTGACAAGCTACTTAATTATCAGGACAGGTCTTCTTATTGTCTCAAGTATCTATCTATGTACGTGTGTGCTAATCGCTGATTCGTGCTCATTAGTTTAGTTTCTATTTAATCATAACCAAACCGTGCCAGTCTCTCAGGCTGAACCCCCTTGCGTTAGATTAGGTTGTATAGCTAACCTAGGATATTAAAATACTGATTAGAATAACTAGATAATACATTTCACTCTTAGTGATCAACACTCTACTTACCATTATATTCATACTGACCGGGTACACTGCTCGTTAAAGTGTGTGTTTTATTGATAAGTCGGCTAAATATAAATTTAAAACTTGAGTAGGCATTAATACGGCTAAAACCACAATGACACATCACGCGCGCACCAAGTTCTTGGAGCTGCTACCGTGGATATAAAAGAATTAGAGCAATACACACGCACATCAAGATTGTTGATTTCAAAGACCCCGAAAGCTCCGATACTATTCTCGAGGGTGTAAAAACCTAGCCTCCTAAGCTTTGCTAAAAGGACAAGCTGAGAAGAAAGTCACTACATGGAGTGATCTCACCTTTGAGTCTCTAATCTCCAAATGATCGTCGGTTGTTGCCTGTTTAAGTATTTAATATTAACTTAGCTGGAATCTTAGAAATCTTTGAAATCAAAATCCCGCTGATTCCGGTACTATTCTCTGTTGGGTGTCAAAAGCCTGGTCACCTAAAACCAATTGGTTTGGGATGTACCGAGAAGAAAGCCGCTACGTGGAAAAATCCTTTTTTGATCCTTAGATTTCAAGATTCCCGGTGAATTAATATTTGACTTAAATAAATAACAACCATAATAATTTCGATTTCTGTGATCAAACTTTTGAAAATGAGCACACTTACCGAACTTATAGAATAATTGGGGAGTGAAAAGTTTACAAGTTACAATCATGAGTAGCGTTAGCATCTTAACTTGTATTTAACAATGATCTTGTTTTTTAGCATGGTTTGGGGACTCGTGAAAAATCAAGGACGATGAATTTTATCCGTATGGTCACTTCTTTATGAGTTGTGTTTCTTACTCCGTGATCCTATAAGTTATTGTGAAATAATGAAAGTCAACATACCTTCACATGAAAAAGAGAAAAGTACAAAAATAGTATAAGTGTGAATAAATTGGAAAAACAGGGCGTTTTTAGAACTTTTGATTTCTTAATCTCTTTTGAATATTTTGCTACTTTTCAAAGTTAGTAAAAAGAGGTTTAAAATTTTCGGTTTCAAAAGCGTGAGTTGAAGACATTGCGTGAGGACACGGCAATACCTTAGTCTGGGGGATTTTGGTATGTGTGAAAACACATACCTTTTCTTGACCATAAAACGGACCAAATAGATCAAAAACTAACTAATTATGCCAAATATATTGTGTTTTTGTGTTTATACATGTGCAGGCACGGATATTGAGGAAATAGACAAAAATCAAGGAAAAACCGACCGAAAACGAGCACGAGATTTGGAAGAGTGTATAAAGCCGAGGCCGGGGATGAATTTATCAAAGATTATGGCAAATTGTCAGAATCTACCTTGAAGAATCATCATATGTCACAAATAGCCCTTGGAATAATTTTACAGATTTAGTCCTTGAACTTTGAGAAATGGTAGAATTAATCCCTCAAAGATAAATCCATTTAAAACCTTAAATCCTAAAATCACTAAATCCTAAACATATACTAATTGTACCAAATTCGGACTAATAAATAAACCAGCCCAACACATTTAACACCAAGCCCAATCACCAGCCCACTCAAGCCTACACCCGGATCCAGATCAAACCGAAGTCAACCATATTAATTAACCCAGTCAAACACCCCCAACCAGCCATTTTTACACCTGGTTACTATTCACTGTCTCCCACAAGTTACCCTGCTCCAAGATAAACTCCAGCTCACCTTTGGTCCCCTTGCTCCAAGACAACAAAACCTCACATATCTCCCCTCCACCGTGGCAATCCAAGGCACAAAAACCCATCTACGGCCAAGATTTCTTAAAGTAGTCACCAAGCAAATTCAAGGGCTGAGATGTTATCAGAAGAAGCTCAAAGCAGCATGGAAACCCTAATGGCACCTCCTGAGCTCAGCTATAAATACCAGGCTCTCCTCAAAGCACAAGTTTGTTCAATTTTTCATGTTTTAAAAAAATTTAGGCCAATTTACTTATTGCTATTTACTTTCAGTCATTAGGTTAAAACTTGTAATTTCATTTTTCAGTATTGTAATTCTTATATTTTATTAATGCAATTAAGTTTTTCTTTTAATTTCCTTTGTCTCAAATACCTTAAAATCTTCCATTACTATTAGAAATCTGTTTTTAGGCTTTCATTACTGTTCCTGTAAGCTCATATAAGCTTGTTATAGCTTTTATAAAATTTAATTTCGTTTAATTCAGTCTTAATTTCAAAAAATCAAAAAAGTCAACAAAAGTCAGCAAAATGGTCAAATAAGCTATTTTGGATGATAATCCAGACCTGGAAGGGCTTATTGCTGTCACTAACTTGTCTTTTGACAAGCTAAAGCTTGTAGAGTAGCTCCGCGAGCATATTTTGCCTATGTTGTGCTAATGCTTTTGTAAGTTGCTTTAATTTTCCAAGTTTTTATATGCATTAGGTTATTTCTGTTCAATTAAGTGTTTATTTGCTTTATTTGTGCTTATTTTTTCTTTTGATTGCTTATTGATGTTATTTTGCTAGTAGTGTTTTCTTAATCTTCTTTTGTCCTCAAAAAACCTCAAAAAACCAAGAAAAATAGCTTTTTAGTCATAGCTTATTAAGAGTGCTTATTTTCAGTTTACTTTTGCTTTTTAGTCATTATTATAGCTTATTAAATAGTTTTCTTTCAAATCCTAAGCTTAAATGAGCTTTATCCTGTGAAAATTCCAAAACAGCCTTGTTGAAGGGGTGTTTGGCACTAACCTTTATTTTGACTTTTAGATTAAGTTTCTGAGTTTGACCACTTGAGATGTTTTAGTTAACTTATAATTGAGTGATATTAGTTAAAATTAAGAAGTTTTAGTCTGCTTTTAATGGTTTTGCTTGTGTAAGTTGATTGTCCAAGTTCTTGAATTCTTAACTGCTACTTTTAGCTTTTTGTTGTTAGATCTTGATTTAGTACTTGTATTTGTGGTTTTTATGTTCACTCAAGTATTATAAGTTGGTTCCTAAGAGTAGATTGCATTACAAGTAGTTTTGAGGTAGATTTGGTCAAATTTGGTTAGTAGCCCACATCAGAACCTAAAAACAGTCTGCACTAAATTCGTCTCAACCAGCCTGTGTTTTTGAATTTCCATAAGTTCATTATAAGCTCTATTGATCTAAAAACTGGTACAATTACTCTTTGGTTGCTAATATACTTGATTCACATTTTTTTGATTTTTTATATTAGCTTTTAGGCAGCTTTTTCATAGCTGCAAGTAGGCCCCTTAGGGTGTTTGGTTGTGATGTTCAGTTTTTAGCTTTTTGAAATTTTAGTGCTTAATCTGCTTATTAATTAGCTTATTTGTGTTTAGATTAGATTAGTGAATTTAGTTTTTGGTGCTTAAGAGCTTATTGAGTTTAGAATAGCTTATGTGAGCTTATTTGCTTTAACAGTTATGCATTTATTTATTTATTTATTTATTTATTTATTTATTTACAAGTCTTTTTCAAAAATGTTAAGCTAATAAGCTTATTCTGGCTTATTCATTGCAAATTAAAAAAGTTGGTTTTACAAAAGTTCTTTACTTTCAGCTTATAAAAACGTTTCAAAAGAAAATTTTCAAAAAATAAAATAAAAAGGGAATTGGGGAAGTCAAGGGTCGAACCCCTGACCTCAACCCAACTCAACCTTTATAACAACACCACACACCACACCATAACCAGAAGTGCCCTTGGGTCTTTTGCGTTATACCTTGCACCTTTAATTCTATTAATATAGTTTTTTTCCTTTTAAGCTTATTGATGCGCGTGATGTGTCATTGCGGTATAGCAGTATTAATGCCTACTCAAGTTTTAAATTTATATTTAGCCGACTTATCAATAACACACACACTTAATGAGCAGTGTACCCGGTCAGTATGAATATAATGGTAAGTAGAGTATCGATCACTAAGAGTGGAACGTATTATCTAGTTATTCTAATCAGTATTTTAATATCCTAAGTTAGCTATACAACCTAATCTAACGCAAGGGGGGTTTCAGCCTGAGAGACTGACACGGTTTGGTTATGATTAAATGGAAAACTAAACTAATGAGCACGAATCAACGATTAGCACACACGTACACAGATAGATACTCGAGACAATAAGAAGACCTGTCCTGATAATTAAGTTGCTTGTCACTTGTTTTATTGTTAGTTTTATATGAAGTGTATATAATTAAACCTTTCTTGTTGGCTCTAATCTTATCGGCGAGTAAACCTTTAATGATTACTTATGTCTATCCTACTTTTCTAGAGTATTGGGCATTTGTGATGCCCACGTCTCGTATACGCTAGAATAGATAGGCGAGGAAGGGGCATGGCGACCCAAGCAAGACTCAGCTAGACACAGAGGTTATCAATGCACTAATAAAAGTCACCAAAGACATCAACATATAAACTTTAATTAATGGGAAAGCAATATTAAGGGGAGTGCATGATCTTCCGTAGTCACATGACACAAGCCCATCAATCCTGATGAATTAAAGTGTACTAAAACAATAAAACAAAACTACTTAATGAATTGAATACATGCAGGACCTTCTTACAGCTCTTGTATCTTTGTTTGAGGTGTGTCTTGTGCTGCTTGGTCGTCTGAATTCGGCTCTAGGGTTATTTCTTCACACACAAAATTCGTCTGACCTTGGGGTATTTATAGTTTCTGTCTCAGGGATAGATGCGGCGCATTGAGTAAATAGATGCTGCGCATTGACTTAACTTCGCGTGGGGTCCAAGATTAATATATTCTGGAATATTCGTACACCGTCTTCAGATGCGGCGTATCTTGATCTTTGTATGCGGCGCATGTACTTTAGCTGTCTTGGATTGTAACTTGTGAAATCTTGATAGTGATACGCCGTATGTTAGAAGTATATTGCTGCGTATCTGGAGTAGAACGAGCTTGATCTTCTGGATTTCAGTAGGCTTTTGACATCTTGCTTGTTTTGCTCCATAATTAGTCCAAAATCGCCAAGTTTCACATAATGCTTGTTTTTACCTGAGAATTACTAAAGTAAACATTAATGTATCGATTCTCATGTATAATATAATAAAACAAGTCAAATAAATAGGATAAATGATGATAATAAAATGTACTTATTTGAGTTCATCAAATATCCCCCCACTTGAACTTTACTTGTCCCCAAGTAAACCTTAGAATTAATCGTACGAAAATGTATCCTAAAAGATATTAGGATTTATTTTTATATTTAAGCACGTATTCGTTTTGTCATAATCACACAACCAAACACTTAACGAAGTAGAAACCAAAATAATTTTTAATGTAAAACAATTCTAAATCGTTTAGTTGCTTAGTCGTGACGAATATTCTATCATAGGCTTGGCAAGTATACGCATCTCACCCACTAA
This sequence comes from Artemisia tridentata subsp. tridentata, assembly GCA_021014915.2. Classification (NCBI taxonomy): domain Eukaryota; kingdom Viridiplantae; phylum Streptophyta; class Magnoliopsida; order Asterales; family Asteraceae; genus Artemisia; species Artemisia tridentata. Next base: position 29,922,989 of record CP139501.1, on the reverse strand, counting down.
AGCCAAGGAGTAACAAGTCTAAAGCAGTAAAAAGGGTTTGTTGGTTAAGGGTTGATCATCCTTTTTAATCTCTATCGATCTCATATTCCAGAAAAGGCGACAAAACTACAAATACATGATCGAATCCACGACCACGATACTTGCAATTGCTCAAATCCTTAACTCGAATAGGCTAAAGATAGGACCAAATAATCTTCACCAATAATATTATATCAAAAAGGGCGACAAAATCATAAATACATAGCCGAATCCACGACTACGATACTTAAGATTGCTCAAATCCCTAATCTCAATAAATCAAAGGTTTGGATGAAGAATGATATAGGGTATGGATAATAGTTGGGATACAAATTGGTGTAAAATGAAAAATAAACAAAACAGATAAATTAAAATCCTAAGTGTGGTTAATCACTTTCCCAAACATCCCATGAATAAGACTCATATCATTGAATAACTCACGCTTTAACACTTGAAACACACGCTTTAGGTAGACAAGAATTATATTCAACAAAATCTCAATCAAAGAATAACCTTAGTTGGCGTTCCCATAACGGCCAACTCCCATTCAATCCATAAATATAATATACAACAACAAATAGTGGAGATATCTCCCACTTAATACAAAACTTTACATAAGTTGGTTAAAACAAACTTCCAACTTCTCCTTTTTCTTTTTCTTTTCTTTATTTATTTTTTATTTATTTTATTTTTTTTATTTTTTTTATTTTTTATTTATTTTTTTTAACATCAACATATATGTGTAAAATTTCACAACTTTTCTATCACTATTTTTCCGGATAATTTTTCCATACTCTTCATACTTTCAGAAATAACTGTAATAGTGAAAGTAGCAAACACATGAAAAATAAACTAAAAGTTATATAATATTTACTTTCATACCAATTGCATTGTGCAATTTCCCGACCTAACCAAAGATAATGAATTACGCACGCGAACACAGGTAATGTAAGGAAACACACTTTGCCAAAAGCAATTAACCACGGATTTTAATCTACAGGGTAGGCTAAGGTGTAAGGGTGTATCGAAACATTATAACAAAGGTGTAAGAAACGAAATGAATGGCTCTGAGGGTTTTTCTAGGGGTATCTTACTCTAAAAGTGAGAGTAAACAAAGGGTTTATACGGGGGTTAACTAACCAGTGTAGTTAGTTAATATCACATAACAGATAAAGGCTATTTGGGTGTAATCCTAGAAATTTACCAATTTAGACAAGTCACTCCAATTATATAGATAATACTCATTATGGTGGTCTCGAATAGTATACAAGCCAAGTTATAAAGTTTACAAGTCACCAGCACACTAAAGTTTTAATATTTTTGAAAGAATAGAGTTATGTGTGCGGTTATGTAATTTAGACTTTAAACAAAAACATGCTAAAAAATTTTAAATTTTGATATATTAAGCGCATTTTAAGCATATTTTGAAAAAGTTTAGGACAAGTAAGTGTTCTAATTCTCCATCCCCCCACTTAAGTTAAACAACATCCTCGTTGTTTGTGTCAAAGGTTAAAAACTGAAAAATAAAAGAATTAGAACATAAAAACTCCCCTGATATTTGCTCGGTATGATCCTCCATTATTCGTATAAGAGCAAAAATCAACTTTCTTGTGGATGAGAACGTTTAAGCTTCATAGATGATGTATCCACAAAAATGCAGAAATCTATAATACCATTTAGACTTTAACACACCTGAGTTAAGAAGGTTCAAACTTGCATAATACTTTAGTAGTTAGTAAAAATAAAACCTAAAAATTAAATTGTAAATCATCAGGTCAGTCGATACGCCGTATCTTATGGAAGAAGATACGCCGTATCGAGCCTGGAATAAATATGAATCAGAATAAAAGATGCGTTTCATCCTTAACCAGGGATGCGCCGCATTAAATAAACTGACAGAAAGTTTTAAAGTCAAAAATAAAAATGCAGAAAATGAAATAAGATATGACCAGTGCAGGTGATGCGTCGCATCTTATGATGGAGATGCGCCGCATCTTCTGCAGGTCTGACAGACTCGACACATAACAGAAAAGTAAAAATTTTTCCATCGGGTTGTCTCCCGGTCAGCACTTGTCTTTATTCCAGAGTCTTCAAGTTAGACTCACGTTCAGCTCCTTATTTTGTTCTATTGATCCCCACATGTCCGTGCACGATGTAGTTGCGAATTACTTCGTCACGAACATATTCCGGCCTTAATTCAAGTACACCTTTGTAGAATCCTTTCATCTTTTGGTACGGATACTCGATCCCTTTCTCAGCGTCATTTTCATCTACAAAAAGAAATGGTGTAAATTTGTAACAAAATTTATTAGGGGCATGTTTAAACCTTGGGTGAGCACGAGGCATCATGTAAGTGATAACGTTGCTTCCACTTTGAAAGGTGATCTTTCCTTCAAATCTTTTAGCGTTAATTTCGACCTCCTTACAAAATGGTTTCCCAACGATCACGTCACCCATCTCAACATCACGATAAGTATCCATGTTTTCCACCACGGTGAAATCAGTACTGAGTTTTCCTCTACTCTGTCGTCTTATTATAGCCTTCCAGTCATCGAAGGTTGATCTCTCCAGCTAGCATCTCTTAGTTAGGTTCAAAATGTAATCTTCCATAGTGATGCTTAAGCCATCATTTATTCTGAAAGTAAACCAACTTGTGCACGAGAGTAGTGAAACGATCAAAGTGAATATCAAAAATCAACTATATTTATTAAATTAAATTAAATGCGTCGTATTAACAAAAGCTAATGCGCCGTATTTTCGTTACGTTTCAAAATACAAGATTTTTGATTTAGTAGATGCGCCATATCGATAAAAATCAATGCGTCGCTTCTGTTTAATAATTCGAAAAACTGTTTTTAATTTAAATAGAAAATACGCCGTATCTGTTAAAACAGATGCGTCGTATGGCGTTAGAGTTTAGAAAAATTTCTTATTAAAAACAGAATACGCCGTATCTTGGAGAAAGATGCGTCGTACTCGAATTTATTAAACGCGTTGTATTTTATAAAAATTAAACGCAATACGCCGTATCTGTGAAAACAGATGCGCCGTATCGTTTGTATCAGCACAATACAACGACAGCAGAATGCAGAAAAATAGAAAAAGAAAAACAAACAAAAAGAAAAAAAATTACAGAAAACAAAAACACACAAAAACAGAAAATATGCAAATTATACAATGAATGCAATCTATCTAATATATAACAGGGTTAGTGGTTAGAATCTAAAAAAAAAAAACTAAAAAGAAAAACCTAATTAAAATACTAATCAAATTAACAGATAATAACAATTCACTCCCCGGCAGCGGCGCCAAAAACTTGATGCGCGTGATGTGTCGTTGCGGTTTAGCAGTATTAATGCCTACTCAAGTTTTAAATTTATATTTAGCCGACTTATCAATAACACACACACTTAACGAGCAGTGTACCCGGTCAGTATGAATATAATGGTAAGTAGAGTGTCGATCACTAAGAGTGGAACGTATTATCTAGTTATTCTAATCAGTATTTTAATATCCTAAGTTAGCTATACAACCTAATCTAACGCAAGGGGGGTTTCAGCCTGAGAGACTGGCACGGTTTGGTTATGATTGAATGGAAAACTAAACTAATGAGCACGAATCAACGATTAGCACACACGTACACAGATAGATACTCGAGACAATAAGAAGACCTGTCCTGATAATTAAGTAGCTTGTCACTTGTTTTATTGCTAGTTTTATATGAAGTGTATATAATTAAACCTTTCTCGTTGGCTCTAATCTTATCGGCGAGTAAACCCTTAATGATTACTTATGTCTATCCTACTTTTCTAGAGTATTGGGCATTTGTGATGCCCACGTCTCGTATACGCTAGAATAGATAGGCGAGGAAGGGGCATGGCGACCCAAGCAAGACTCAGCTAGACAAAGAGGTTATCAATGCACTAATAAAAGTCACCAAAGACATCAACATATAAACTTTAATTAATGGGAAAGCAATATTAAGGGGAGTGCATGATCTTCCGTAGTCACATGACACAAGCCCATCAATCCTGATGAATTAAAGTGTACTAAAACAATAAAACAAAACTACTTAATGAATTGAATACATGCAGGACCTTCTTACAGCTCTTGTATCTTTGTTTGAGGTGTGTCTTGTGCTGCTTGGTCGTCTGAATTCGGCTCTAGGGTTATTTCTTCACGCACAAAATTCGTCTGCCCTTGGGGTATTTATAGTTTCTGTCTCAGGGATAGATGCGGCGCATTGAGTGAATAGATGCGGCGCATTGACTTAACTTCGCGTGGGGTCCAAGATTAATATATTCTGGAATATTCGTACACCGTCTTCAGATGCGGCGTATCTTGATCTTTGTATGCGGCGCATGTACTTTAGCTGTCTTGGATTGTAACTTGTGAAATCTTGATAGTGATACGCCGTATGTTAGAAGTATATTGCTGCGTATCTGGAGTAGAACGAGCTTGATCTTCTGGATTTCAGTAGGCTTTTGACATCTTGCTTGTTTTGCTCCATAATTAGTCCAAAATCGCCAAGTTTCACATAATGCTTGTTTTTACCTGAGAATTACTAAAGTAAACATTAATGTATCGATTATCATGTATAATATAATAAAACAAGTCAAATAAATAGGATAAATGATGATAATAAAATGTACTTGTTTGAGTTCATCACTTACTTCATTTTTTAGCTTATTTACAACTTATTTACATAAGCTGTTACCACCAAATTTACAACTTAAAACAAGTCAAATAAATAGGATAAATGATGATAATAAAAGTACTGTTCACCAAATTTTCAGATTTTTCTTAAATCATTTAGTGTTTTTTATAATTTAATTAGTTAAAATTAGTTTTTAATTCATAATAAATAAAATATAAATCGAAAAATTAATTTTCTTTTTTCTAAAATTTTATTTTATCAAATAGGACTTAGGAAAAATAGTTTCGCGTTTCTAGGACTAGAATTTCTTAGTTTTCACTTTTAAAGCTCGGGATTAGCCCGAGCATGCGCGTTTTTAGGTTTCCTTTACGTTTTTAGTTACGTGTGCTTTAGATAATTATTCTCCTTGCTTAATTACTTGTTTTTAGTTTATGTTTATGATTTTTAGCTTAATAATTCAAAATCTCTATAATTTCACTATTCACGACACGTTTCACGACCCAATGTCACAAATTCCATTCACACCTTCGTCGGGAAAACGAATCGGGTTTACATACTTGCCCTTGGATAATTTACATATAATTGACATACTCAATCACACATGCATAAAGAAATCAAATAAACATCAGATACTCTTTATAACAGCTGGAAACTATTAAGTCCGATCAAATAGTGAAAACACTAACTCAACCATTAATAGATTGCTAATACAAATAAACGAGTTTTCCTATGAATTAAAGTACTAGCAGGACCTTCTTACCGCTCTGAATTCTTCTTTTAGGTTGTGTCTTGTGCTGCCAATTCGTCTATATTCTTCTCCTTAGGGTTTTTGTGTCACACCGAATGTGGCTGTCGAATGGGGTATTTATACTTTCTGTCAGTAGGGTCGATACGGCGTATCAACTAAGATGATACGGCGTATCTCGGTAACTTCGAGTGGGGTCCAAGATTATAATATCCAGGAATATTCGTACACCGCCATAAGATACGGCGTACCTTCTGTCTTCATGCGGCGCATGTTCTTCAGTATCTTAGATTATCTTGGTGAAGTCTTGAGATTGATACGCCGCATATCTGAAATGTCATACGGCGTATCTGGAGTAAAACAAGTCAGATCTTCTCGTTGACCAAGGTGTCATATACGGCGTATGAGATAAATTCATACGACGCATGCTTCAAAGTCAGGCAATGGTCTTCATATTCGTCTAAGTCTTTATGTACGGCGTATTTGTCTAGAATGATACGACGTATCTTCCTTCAGTTTAGTAGATTTTTCCAACTTGATCCATTTTGCTCCAATTTAAGTCTAAAATAGCTAACTTTCACCAAATGCTTGTTTATAACTGAGAATTACAAAAGTAAGCGATTAAGTATCGATTCTCATATAAAATAACATAAAACAAGCGAATAACATAGGATAAATGATGCCAATAAAATGTACTTATTTGAAATCAACAAATATCCCCCCACTTGAACTTTACTTGTCCTCACCTTAGATTTAAACTTATGAAAATGTATCCTAAATACAGCTTAGGATTTATTTTTATAGTTTTAAGCACTCATTCGTCTTAATCATAATTGCACAACCAAACACTTCACGAAGTAGGAAAATGAAATCACTCAAATCACTCAACTAATCTATGTGGTAACAATTAAGTAATTTGCTCAATTGCTCGGTCGTGACGAATATTCTATCATAAGCTTGGCAAGGATACACATCTCCACCACTAAAGCTAAGGAGTGACAAGTCTAAAGCGGTAAATTGGGTTATGATAAGGCTTAAGGATTAAACCTAGCTTTGTTTAAACATCTCCTGCACAAACTTAGTAGCTCGCTGGCGTGAGTCCTCGATTCCTCAAACAACGGATGGTCACTATTGTGTATCTCGGTTCGCTGGCGCGTTATTTTCATAACGGATGGTCACCAAGATATACTCTAGATTGCTGGCACGTTATTCGATTAGTATAAAACTCGGATGGTCACTACCTTATTCATGCTTTTGACATTCTCACTTAGCTGTTACCATATTCGGATGCTCGAAAGCTAACAACGAATATAGCAACTTGGTAAAAGGGTAAGGATAACAATTGGGAAATAATTGGTGTTAAATAAAATAAACAAAACAAATAGATTAAGTCCTAACAAGTGTGGTTAACATCAAATAAAATGGCGTAAAATTTCACCACATCACTATCACAATCAATCTGGATAATTTTTCTCCATACTTTTCATAACTTCAGACATAAAGGTAATAGTGAAAGTAGTAAACACACGAAAATCAAAAATACAATATCTACTTTCACTCCATTGCATTGTGCAATTCCCGACCTAACCAAAGATAATAATTACGCACACGAACACAGGAAACACAGGGAATACACACTTTACCAAAAGCGACTAACCACGGACTTAAATCTACAGGGTAGGCTAAAGTGTAAGGGTGTAACGAAACAATTTAAATTGGTGTAAGAAACGAAAGGAATGGCTCTGAGGGTTTTTCTAGGGGTATCTTACTCTAATAATGAGAGTAACAAAGGGTTTATCATGGGGATTAACTAACCGGTGTAGTTAGTTAATATAACACAACATATATAGGCTATTTGGGTGTAATCCAAGAAATTTACAAGTTAGACAAGTCACTCCAATTATATCAATAATACTCATTATGGTGGTCTCGAATAGTATACAAGCCAAGTTCTAAAGTTTACTACAAGTCACCGGCACACTCATATTTTTGTGGAATTTGGGTAAAATATTGGGAAACGGATAAGGCTTAATTCTCACAATTTGAAAATAAGGGTTATGTGTGCGGTCATGCAACTTAGATTAAGAAAAACATACTAGAAATTTTTTAAATTTAAGCGTATTAAGCACATATTAAGCAAATTTTTGAAAAATAAGGACAAGTGACGTTCTAATTCTCCATCCCCTCGCTTAAGATAAACAACATGCTCGTTTTTTTAAATTGAAATTAAAAACAGGAAATAGAAAGAATTAGAATGGAAAACTCCCCTGAGATTTGCTCGGTATGATCATCCATTAAGCGTTTGTGAGCAACTTTTTATTTTCTGTGTGTAATCGTTCAAGCCTCCATGAATGGCTCGCGACACACATAAAATTTAGAACGTATGCATACCACCACTTCTTCACAAGCAACCTGTGTTAATTTGAAAATCACAGCTAGTGCAATCTTTGTTAATCGATGGTTTTTAGAAAATAAACCTAAAAATTAAAAATAAAAATATGGAAATTTCATCTGGTCAATCGTGTTGTTCCCTTAACACGCTTAGAAGTAACTAAGAAGTTAATCTAATTGTGTTTATGACTGATACAATGTATTTGATTAATTACAACTGATAAGTAAAACGTAAATATTAAAACACAAAGTTTTTCAACGTTTAAATTCTTATTAGAAATCAATCAAAGAATCTATTACCCAGGTGTTTTGCGGAACAAACACTTGGGATTGAATAGACAAGGTATGGTGTGTCTCCTATCTAAACTCAAGCTATACTTAAGTGGTAACAATTTCGACCCACTGAGCTATCTCAGGGATTGGTTACTCTTTGTAGGAGAAAAAGGGTTATGTGAAAGTCTAAGCTTTTATTGCACAAAAACCTAACCCACTTTTCTCCATCTGTTTGCTATTTATAGGAAAACATCTAAGAGTCCTGAAGATTGAAATACATAAAGAATAAGAAGGGGTGTCTAACAACTACAACAGTATTTGTCATTTCCAAGAACCAATAGGAATGCTCCAAAAAGTCTTCGAGTGTCAGTTCTGACACTTCTTGACTTTTAGCCGCTTTAGGGATGGTTTGTTTCTGGCCCGATAAGACTTGTCCTTATCTCATCAAACTCATCCCGCTCAATCCCGCCTTTCTTTCAGGCTTCAGGTTCTTCAGTCTTCTCCTTCAGTCTTCAGTCTTCAATCGCTAATTGTTGTTGAGGAGACTGGGGTTCAGTGAGTTCTTGTCCAACACTCACTGAACCCATTACCTTCGTCTTTGGCTCAAGTAACACTTCAGGGAGTTCCGCCTCACTGTGTGATGAATCTTTCTTCTTAGATTCGCCCTGAGCATCTTGAAGGTAACTCACTAAGTAACTGTTCTGTTAATACAAATATCGTCCCAAAAATGTTATTTATATTTTTCGATCTTTACTTAGTTTTGTTAATGACAATTACAAGGTATATCTTTTAGCAAATTATAAATACTAGCTTAAGTCTCATTAATACACATTTTACATTTTGCAAGATAACTTAGAATTACAATTTTACACTTTTACAAACTTATTTCCTTAAAAGGAAACTTTATTTTTAAAGTTACACCATGACATCATGGCATACATCACAAGTGATATCTTAGTTAGATTATGTAATATTTTGTTTAGATTCACAAGTTAGATAGTTGACATTTGTGGATCTTGGAAGATTTGGCAAGATATGCAAGATATGGAATGATACACCAAATCCCTTAGCTGTCAATACCCACGGATCCAAGTCCAATGAATGACGGATCCATATTTTGGGATCCGTGGGATCCATGAGCTGGATATCAGCTTGCCTATAAATAGCAAGCTGATCATTTGGCTTTCTCATCACTCATATAGCTTAAATACACATATTCATTCAGTATATATCTTACTAACATCATTCATACTTGCATTTCACTTTGATCTTTCTTTTTGTAGAAAAGAGATCAAGCTTTCAAGGTTCTACAGAACCGTAATCCTTTAGTTTCATTATTGTGTGATATTGTAATTTGTTTCACACATCATTATCTATCATTTGTAATCAGTGAGTGTGGTTAGTGTTTTAGTCCTCAAAACACAAAGAGAGTAGGGAGTGGTTGTACCCTTGTAAAGAACTCGACATCTAGCTTAGTGTCGGTAAAGTAAATAGGCGACGTCAGGTTGGTTCTACCTTGTAAAAGAACCCGGTGTTTAGCTTAGTACCGGAAAAAGAAGTAAGCGACGTGTAAAGGTTTTCTCCACCTAGAAAGGGAGTTTGTTTCTTAGTGAAGGATAAACTCTCGAGTTGGAAACTCGAGGAGTAGAGTAGGGCAAGGAAGAGAGTCCTTGTAGCCGAACCACTATCAACAACAGTGTTGTGTGGTTTGATTTTTCCTCTCTTTATCTTTTGTTTATATTGTGTGATTATTTGTTTGTGATTGTTTCCTTTGAATTAACATATAGTAACAAAGCAAATAAAACTCGAAAAACGGTAAAAACTATTCAACCCCCCTTCTAGTTTTCCACAATTGGCATCAAGAGCTACGTTACTTAAGACTTTTAAAATATATTATATTTTAAAACTTAAAACGATCAATGGATTTTGAAAACTTTAAAGAAGGGCAATCTATGCAAAGACCACCTCTATTTGAACCAAATTGCTTTATATATTGGAAGAATCGCTTTGAGACATATGTAAAGTCAAAGGACATAGATCTGTGGTATATAATTGTTGAAGGTGATTACAACCCATTAGTAATGATATTTTGGGTGGTCGGGATGTAGGAGCTTCTCTTACTCGTCACAGTGATGAGCAAAAGAAGTTGATTGCCAAAAACAATGAAGCCAAAATGATGCTTTACAATGCCTTACCTAAGAAAGAATATGAAAGAGTTTTTATGTGTAAAACGGCTAAAGATATTTGGCAATCTCTTATTATCACTCATCAAGGGAACTCACAAGTCAAAGATAACAAGATTGATCTTCTTGTTCAACAATATGAACAATTTGTTATCTCTGAAGATGAGACCATTGATGGTGCTTTTGCTAAGTTTAATACTATTATTACATCTCTTAAAGCACTTGACGAATCTTTTTCTAGTAAGAACTTTGTCAGGAAATTTCTTAGAGCACTTCATCCTAAGTGGAGAGCAAAGGTAACGGCTATTGAAGAATCCAAGGATCTCTCGAGAATGACACTAGATGAGCTCATAGGAAATCTCAAAGTTCACGAAATGGTAATGGAAAAGGACTCGGAAATAGTTAAAGGGAAGAAGGAGAAAACAAAGTCCATTGCCTTGAAAGCAAGAGTTGAGTCAAGTGATGATGAAGAGTCTTGTTCAAGTAGTGAAGGCGAAGAATATGCCATGGCCGTAAGAGATTTTAAGAAGTTCTTCAGGAGACGAGGAAAGTTCGTAAAACCACCTCGTGAAGAAAAGAAATCTTTACGAAAAGACCGTGATGATAGAAAGGGCAAGTTAGATAGGAAGTGCTATAGATGTGGAGATTCTGGTCACTTTATAGGTGAATGTCAAAAGCCTCCAAAGAACAAATCTCAAAAAGCATTCGTTAGTGGAGCTTGGAGCGATAGTGAAGAAGATGATGATGATGAGCCTAAGAACAACGAAATTGCCCTTATGGCTAATGACACAGAAGAGGTACATTCTGATTCATACTCCTCTATAGATGACGAAACCTTAGAAGTAGAATATAACAAACTATGTGACGTCACTTTAAAAATCATAAACAAAAATAAATTTTTGAAAACAAAGACAACACTTTTGGAAAATGAAGTATTTTGGCTTAAAGAAAAAGCAATACGAATTGAAAAAGGTAAAGGTAGTAAAGAAACGTGTGTTTCTTGTCAAGAACTAAAACTTGAATTAGAAACCTTAAGATCCACACAGGAAGATTTAATCAAACAAAATTCAAAGTTTAAAAAGTTTGACAAAAACATAAGTTGTGCAGATGAAATAATGAAAATGCAAAAACTACCTCATGATAAAACAGGACTAGGCTTTATGAAACTAGGAACCTTAAGTGACCATAAGGAACAGACTGTGAATAAAACTGTTTCAACCAAGTTAGACACTCACGGATCCGACGGATCCAAAAACTTGGATCCGCCAGTTGTACCCAAGGGATCCGCGGGTACAGAGACTGAACAGAAGGTTCACAAAGTCGATCGTTCCGAGTTTGTTAAAGTTACTAGAAAACCTAACAGTAATATAACCAATAATAAACACAAACCAGCAGTGTCTTTAGGAAGAGGTCAAGCTAGAAATGAATATAGAGTTAAAACGGATCAAAAGAGACCTCAAATGAGTTTTCCCAAACACCCCTTTCTAAAGAGTATAGTTAATCCACAACACACTTATCAAAATAATTGGAACCAAAACATGCCTAGAAACTTTCATGGTACTAATTATATGCCGTGGAACAATTATCCACCATTTCCATACTTAAACCATGATAATGTCATGTTTAACCAAAACAGACCCATGAGATATTGGGGACCAAATGATTAAGTCTTTTATGAACTTAGGTATGCTTGAAAGTTGATCTTGAACCTGATGAGTGGATCAAAGATAGTGGGTGCTCAAGACACATGACGGGAAACAAAAATCTTTTCTCAACCTACCAAGTGTATGACGGAGGTAATGTCACATTCGGTAGCAAGCTTAAAAGTAAAATCATCGGAAAAGGTACAATCTCTCATGACTCTCTTTCTATTGATGATGTTGCTCATGTAGATAATTTAGGATTTAGTTTACTTAGTATAAGTCAATTATGCCGCAAAAAGTATAACGTCCTTTTCAGTGAAAATGGAAGTAAAATACTTAAAGATGGCATAACCGTAGGAAAAGGTGTTTTAAAGAATAATGTCTATGTTATGAAATTAGATAAAACACCTAAAGATAAGTTATGTCTTACCTCCTTGGACGAAAACTCAACTCTATGGCATCGACGCTTAGGTCATGCAAATATGAGGCTTATTCAATCCTTGTCATCCAAAGAACTCGTTAGGAACCTACCCAAGTTAAAATATGACCAACACTTTTGTGATGCTTGCAAAATTGGGAAACAAGTACATAATAGCCATAAGGCTAAAAACATGGTATCTACATCTAGATGCCTAGAATTATTACATATGGATTTGTTTGGCCCGTCGGCTATACAAAGTTATGGAGGAAATTTTTACACTTTAGTCATAGTAGACGATTACTCTAGATATACATGGACAAAATTTTTGAAATCTAAAAATGAGGCATTCGATAAATTTGAAATTCTAAGCAAGAAAATTCAAAATCAAATAGGAAGTAACATAATATCTATTAGAACTGACCATGGTCGAGAATTTGACAATGAAATCCAATTTGGAAATTTTTGTGATAATAATGGAATAACTCATAATTTCTCGGCTCCTCGTACACCTCAATCAAATGGTGTAGTAGAACGTAAAAATAGAACAATTCAAGAAATGAGTAGAACTATGTTAAATGAACAAAACATACCTCAAAAGTTTTGGTGTCACGCTGTAGATACTTCCACATATATCCTAAATAGAGTTTTAATTAGACCATTTTTAAATAAAACCCCCTATGAAATTTATCGAGGCAAAAAGCCTACATTAGGATATTTTAGAGTTTTTGGAATCAAGTGCTTCATTTTAAACACAAAGGATTATCTCACCAAGTTCGACCCAAAGTCGTATGAAGGTGTATTTATTGGGTACTCACAAAACAGTAAAGCATACATAGTATTAAACAAGGAAACATCAAAAGTCGAGGAATCGTTGAACATAACATTCAACGAAAGTCCACCTCCTTCTAAGACATCACCTTTGGTAGATGATGACTTAGTTGAAAGTCAAATGGCTAAAAATATAGAAAACATTGAAAATGACAATGAAGATGAACCCGTAAAAGGAGAGATAGTCAATATCAAAGAAACAAAAAGTCATCCATTAGAAAACGTCATAGGAAAACTTAATGAATGAACATTAAGATCCAAAGCTCAAAATGAAAGTAATTATTTTTGTTTTATTTCAACTGTTGAGCCTAAAAATATAAACGAGGCAATAAAAGATGAATCTTGGGTAATTGCTATGCAAGAAGAACTAAATCAATTTGTTAGAAATGATGTTTGGACATTGGTCCCTCCACCTAAAAACCAAACCATAATCGGCACCAAATGGGTTTTTAGAAATAAAATGGATGAAAATGGTATTGTATCTAGAAATAAAGCTAGGCTAGTAGCTCAAGGCTACAATCAACAAGAAGGTATAGATTACGATGAAACTTTTGCACCCGTAGCTAGACTTGAGTCTATTAGGATACTACTTGCATATGCATGTGCACATGATTTTAAGTTATTTCAAATGGATGTCAAAAGTGCTTTCTTAAATGGTCTTATAAATGAAGAACTATATGTTGCAAAACCTCCCGGCTTTGCCAGCTTTGAAAAACCAAATTATGTTTTCAAACTTAAGAAAGCCTTATACGGACTTAAGCAAGCACCAAAGGCTTGGTATGATCGACTTAAGACCTTCCTAGTTGACCATAAGTATACCATGGGCCTAGTAGATAATACTCTCTTCACCAAGAAAAAGGGATCACATATTATCATTGTCCAGATATATGTGGATGACATTATATTCGATTCAACTTGTCAAGAGTTATGCGACGATTTCTTAAAAATCATGCATGACGATTTTGAAATGAGTATGATGGGGGAACTAAACTTTTTCTTAGGTCTCCAAATAAAATAATTAGAAGATGGGATATTCTTCAACCAATCAAAGTATATCAAAGATATGCTTAAGAAGTTTGGTCTTGAAGACTCAAAACCCATGAAAACACCCATGTCCTCCGAAACCAAACTCACAAAGGATGAAGAAAATGAATCCGTAGATAGCACTAAATATAGAGGGATGATTGGTAGTTTACTCTATCTTACGGCTAGTAGGCCTGACATTATGTTTAGTGTTTGTCTATGTTCACGTTTTCAAGAAGATCCAAAAATGTCCCATCTTGAAGCCGTTAAATGAATATTTAGGTACATCAAAGGCACTACACACTTAGGATTATGGTATCCCAAAGGAACGGGCGTAGAAACCATAGTGTATGCCGACTCTGACCATGCAGGTGACTATGTTGATAGGAAAAGCACTAGCGGTATTTGTACTTTTGTAGGATATTGTCTCACATCATGGTTTGCTAAGAAACAAACTGCCCTCGCAATCTCAACAACAGAGGCAGAGTATGTGTCTGCAGGAAAGGCGTGTCAACAAACACTATTTATGAAACAAGCTCTCGTTGACTATGGAATTGAACTCAACAACATTCCCATTCTTTGCGACAAAAAAGGAGCTATTGATCTAAGCAAAAATCCAGTCCAACATGCTAGAACCAAACATATTGAAATACGCCATCACTTCCTTCGCGACAATGTACAGAAGGGAAACATCTCAATTGAGAAAGTTTCCTCAGAGGACAACATTGCCGATATTCTTACAAAACCTCTAAAACGAGAACCTTTCAACTATCTTAGACTTGGATTAGGATTAATGGAACCTAGTGATTAGGTAAAACATTAGTGTAGACATCAGTTTAAACAAACTCGACACTAAACCAAAAATAGCGTTCTGATCCGCGGATCCAACCGATAACAAAGGCGGATCCTTTGTTTTGGATCCGCCGGATCTGTCGCATGCACAGCCAAGTTTATTATTAAATAAACAAGAACAAGTACTATTCATTCCTCACTCCAAAACATATCACCCACAACATTCGACACCATAACAGTAAAAATCATAATTTAGGCTATTTTCTTCCACAAATTTGTGCTCTAAACATCACTGTAAGTATTCTTATCATGTTTATACTCCTGATCTGCGTCTAGGATTTCTATTTCATGCACAAAACCAAAACTTGGGGTATATGCATAATTCTAGAAAAATCATGAAGCATATTTACTGAATCATACTTAAAAACATGTTTTTCTTAGTTAGGAATTACATCTTATAGCACATTGTCTTAATTTAACAAAAACCCCATGAAAATTTTCTTACTAAAACCTTCTCACGACTAGGTAAAATGATTTTTTTGAACATTGTTCATACAAATACAAAAATGTTATCTTTTAAACATCACTTGCATCATGTCTCTTGAATGCTAAAGGAAATACATAATTAATATGTATTTTTGGGTACATTCAAACGTAGCTACATTGAAATAGGAGCGTTTGGGTTATCTCTTGTTTTTAATACAAAACTTGCATAAACTAAATTTTCATGCATCAAAAAGGGTCGAGATAACCGCACCTCCACATTGTCCCCATGTAGGCACACACTAGAAATTTTACACTTACTTTGATCATTTCAACTAAAACTATGTAACTTTTGTACTTAAGAAAATCATGCCTCCCGCAACCAACTACGATCACAAAAGAACCATTAACTACTTACCCGAAGTCCACAAAACCAAAGGTCTAACCAAAGCCCAAGTCGACATTTTCAAAACCTTAGAGAAAAAGTATGTCCATGAGGGTAGAGTCGTAGATTCCTCATTCTATGAAGGAACCCAACTTAGGGAAAACTTAGCCGCAATTCAATTTGATACTCTTTTAGATATAGATGAACAAATCGTTCCTAGATTCATTCTTGAGTTTTATGCTAGTGTAGGTCTTAGTTCGAGTGACCAAGGTTACTTAAGTCTTCAGTTTAATTTGAATGGAAATCATATCAACATCCCTCTTGATCAATTTGGTGAAGTCTTGGGCATTCCAAATCAAGGGACATGTATTTACTCGGACAAATGGTCCTTAACAATCTTAGAATCCAATCTCGAAAGGACGGCACCATATGTCACTCCTCTCGCATCAAAAGAAGTGCTTAGGGAAAATCTCTTCATTCCTAAGAACAACCCCACAAGGATGTATCGTGGCCGCGAAGTTGCTAGAGACCCATTTGCCATGGAGCTCAATGAACTCAAGCCCGAATTCAAGAAAATGGAAGAGGTCTTAAGGGCCAATGTTATGTGTACGGTAGGAAACCGTGATCACATAAATGCGTGTTTGTGTCATATGATGTTCAACATCTCAACTCGTCAACCCTTCAACCTTGCTTATTATGTTGCTAAAAGGATGTGTGACATTCCGATTCAAGGCAAGACTGCATTGCCTTATGGAATGCTCTTGACTCGACTCTATAGAGCTTTTGCACCTGTCCGTCCAAACTCCTTAGGATTTGTCCTAGAATACACAGAGATCCCACACACTTTCGTTCCCTTAAGTAACTTTAGAGTATCGGTTGATAAGGGCAAACGTCCTCGTGCACCAACATCATCCTCATCATCTTCAATGAGTGAAGATGACGGTTTGCCAAATTCTAGGATTCCTCCACCCGAATACTTGAGCCATCTTCCTCCAATTCCAAATGAATCCGTTGAGTATCGAAACATTAAAGGAATGGTGAAGAATCTTGGTCGTTGGATGATGAAATTGCACAAAGGTATGAAGAAGTTGAAGAAGAAGCTTAGTTGAAGGAGTGTTTGGATTTGAACAATGTTAGACAGTGTAATGTTAAACTTGTATGTGTCTCGACTTTATCTGATAATACTTGTTATGTATGTGTAATAACTAACATTTGCAGGTAGATAACCCTCATGGTTATCAATTTTCCAGGTTATAGCCTATGTTTGGCATAACACCTAAAAAGGTAAGTTTCTAAGAACGGATTAAACTATGTTCAATCATGTGTTAATGATGTCATATTCAGATGATCTGCTATACATATTAGATGATAAGTAAGGTCTAGGTGAATTTTCGGGCTTTCGTCAGAAAACGAAAAATATGACATACGTTCTGTTTAGTTTTAGTATTTGGGGGACAGATCCGGTGGATCCCAAATCTTGGCTCCGCCAAGGGTTATCGTTGGTTCCGCCATCCGCCAACCTGCGGATTTGGCGGATCCCATACTTGGGCTCCGCGTTTGATCCCATTTGGATCCGCGGATTCCACAGTAAAATCCTAAAACTTTTTCGACTCATCTCGATTCTTGAATCTTAGTGTTTAGTCTTATTTAGGAATCATTCACTGCTTATAAAACATCTTAGAATCATTTAGGAATTCTTAGAAACTTAGGAACAAAATTTCCCACCAAAATTTAAATTTTTGAATTTTATGTGTGAGTTACCAAACTGATACAAAGAAGGAGCCCTTTTTGGGGATCCGTCAAATCCGTGGAAACATCAAATCATAAGATTTTCCACTATCTCCTTGTATTTACTGCAAATCCCCAACATATTACTCAACCCAAGCTCAATGGATTGACTTCCTGGATATGACCTTTACAAATCTTTGTTCCAAATCATTAGAAACCAACATTCTCCATTGGATTCACATCACTTCCAAACACTAATTTCCATGATCCTTCTGTCTATAAATTGAGATCTAAACTTGAAACAAAATTCACACCTTCATCTTCTTCTCCTGTACTTATTAGTTACCTAAGTCAACAATGACAAAGTCAAACAATTCTTCAACCTCAAAACCACTAAAAAGGACAGCACGAATCAGTGTAAAACCATGTTGCTTTGTTAACATTTCAAATTCTTCCTTAGAAGAGTCATCACCACTAATCATATCCTCACCCATTGCTAGTGAAAACTTCCTTACTTTATCCACTCCAACTCCCTCAAATGTACTTGTTCAAACACCTCATCCGACTATCACTCCAGTAGGAACCACACCACCACCCGCTCCATCACAGTATGAAAAATCCCAATCATCACCAAGCTCACCAAAACTCCAACCCATGGAACTCTTTAGGACACCACCAACATCTCCACAACCATATCTTGAAGAGTTAGAAGATCTTCCACCTACATCAACCAATCCTCCACCAATGAGTCTTGAAAACTTAGAACCCATGCTATTCCATCCTCTCCACCCGGAGATTCATGGTCCTCTATACCGTGAAGCACCACAACCTCATCCCCAAATACCACCACTATCACCAACTTCAACACTCATCGCCATAGATGAGGCGATGTGGAGCAACATTCCTTAAACCCAAGAGGAGATAAGTACGGAGTTAACACAACTCTATGCTCTCTCGGATATGGTTGACCATCGCCTTCATGAAGCCATGGACATTCAAAACATCCTCATGAACTCCCTCCAAACACCACAACAACCATCCAACAACAACAACAACCAACCACCACCACTACCACAAAACTTGGAGCCTAGTCTTCCTCTCGGTTTTTCAAGTCATGATTGCGCACATTGTGAGAGAACATCTCACTTGGACCAAAGGACCAACATTTTGGTCCATGAGCTTCAAAATGAGATGAGGTTCATCTTGAACCATGTTCTCGAGCATCTCAATGCAATCTCTCATCCGCCTCAATAAAAGCGCTCTTAGGAACTTTATAGGATGATGTTGTAGTAGTTGTCCTTATTTAGGATTTATTTTGTAATGTAACATCATATCATGTTTGTGACTTTTGTCACATAATTTTCAATCAATGAATGTGATGTTTGTATGCTTATGAGTGATCAACATATTGCATATTATTATTATCTTTGATAACTAACATCCTTATATAGCTTGTTATACTCTATATCATGATTGCTTTAGGTACAAATAATGATCAGACACTTACTTTGACTTTTTTAAGTCAAAACATATTGAAAGGCTTGTTTGGAAGAACACCTCACATGCATTCTACTTCTTCCTAGAAGTCATTCATTACTAACACTTCATTTGCAGCATATCATACCCTTCAAAAGTATACGTTGGTACTCGAGAAGTGGGGAGTATACATCGAGGGGGAGCATTTCATAAGCATTTTATATTCTAACCGTTTGTTTTTGTAGGTTCATGCATCATTTCCTTGATTACTCCATCTAGGGGAGTATAAAACAAAGGGGAGCTTTAAAGTTCTCAAAATCGCATTCCGCTACGCTACTCTTTTTTTGTTTCGACAAAAAGGGGGAGAAAGGACTAAGTTTGCATTAACTGTGATTCATAACAGTACATACATTTTTTCAAAACTTTTCTTTAATAAACAAACTTAATATATATTTTTAAGAACTCATGCTATATTTATTCTCTTGCTCAAAAATATACCTTATGTTTTGTCATCAACAAAAAGGGGGAGATTGTTAATACAAATATCGTCCCAAAAACGTTATTTATATTTT
Organism: Artemisia tridentata subsp. tridentata; assembly: GCA_021014915.2. Classification (NCBI taxonomy): domain Eukaryota; kingdom Viridiplantae; phylum Streptophyta; class Magnoliopsida; order Asterales; family Asteraceae; genus Artemisia; species Artemisia tridentata. The sequence goes on along the minus strand of CP139501.1, from coordinate 29,903,371 downwards.
TCGATCTTTACTTAGTTTTGTTAATGACAATTACAAGGTATAACTTTTAGCAAATTATAAATACTAGCTTAAGTCTCATTAATACACATTTTACATTTTGCAAGATAACTTAGAATTACAATTTTACACTTTTACAAACTTATTTCCTTAAAAGGAAACTTTATTTTTAAAGTTACACCATGACATCATGGCATACATCACAAGTGATATCTTAGTTAGATTATGTAATATTTTGTTTAGATTCACAAGTTAGATAGTTGACATTTGTGGATCTTGGAAGATTTGGCAAGATATGCAAGATATGGAATGATACACCAAATCCCTTAGCTGTCAATACCCACGGATCCAAGTCCAATGAATGACGGATCCATATTTTGGGATCCGTGGGATCCGTGAGCTGGATATCAGCTTGCCTATAAATAGCAAGCTGATCATTTGGCTTTCTCATCACTCATATAGCTTAAACACACATATTCATTCAGCATATATCTTACTAACATCATTCATACTTGCATTTCACTTTGATCTTTCTTTTTGTAGAAAAGAGATCAAGCTTTCAAGGATCTACAGAACCGTAATCCTTTAGTTTCATTACTGTGTGATATTGTAATTTGTTTCACACATCATTATCTATCATTTGTAATCAGTGAGTGTGGTTAGTGTTTTAGTCCTCAAAACACAAAGAGAGTAGGGAGTGGTTGTACCCTTGTAAAGAACTCGACATCTAGCTTAGTGTCGGTAAAGTAAATAGGCGACGTCAGGTTGGTTCTACCTTGTAAAAGAACCCGGTGTTTAGCTTAGTACCGGAAAAAGAAGTAAGCGACGTGTAAAGGTTTTCTCCACCTAGAAAGGGAGTTTGTTTCTTAGTGAAGGATAAACTCTCGAGTTGGAAACTCGAGGAGTGGAGTAGGGCAAGGAAGAGAGTCCTTGTAGCCGAACCACTATAAACAACAGTGTTGTGTGGTTTGATCTTTTCTCTCTTTATCTTTTGTTTATATTGTGTGATAATTTGTTTGTGATTGTTTCCTTTGAATTAACATATAGTAACAAAGCAAATAAAACTCGAAAAACGGTAAAAACTATTCAACCCCCCTTCTAGTTTTCCACATGTTCACTCAGTGACTTAGAATGTTTTCGGTTTAATTAACACTTAGCTTAATTTGTATTCAAATCCTGTTTTAAGGATCCTTGGGTACTGACGGACCCAACAATCTCCCCCTATTTGGATATAAATTATGCTAAAAGTGTTTTGATCAGTTATGAGTGAGTTGATGACTTCTTCTCATACTGAATATACTAGAAAGTTATTAAGGACACTGAAATGCTAAAAACACGGGCCATCAATTTTATTTATCATTTACAAAGGTCCTAACAACTAAACAAAGTACAGGATAGTGGTGGTGTTGCAGATTCATCAGTCTAACTTGTAACTAAGAGCTTCAAGCTTTGGTCTCTTAGATTCCAGCTCATGTTGGTCAGGATGTTCTTGGATCTTGGTTCTCAGGTCATGACAGAACCTCATATTTTCAGGACTCTGTATAGGGGAGGCCATCATGAGGAAACCAAGCATGGCTTTGATTCCAGCCTGATCAATGTCACTCCATCTTTGGAAGGCTGGGTCTCCAAACTCATCAGTGAAGAAGAGACCTCTCTCAGGTTGTTCGATGACCAAGTTGTTCACAAATGTAACTCCTTCAGGGAGAGCTCTATTGCATTCAAGGCCAGGAACTTTGATCTCAGGCTCAGATTCAATTTGCTTCCTCTTTCTTCTAGAGGACTGAGAAGGAGCAGGCTGATTGGCTAGAGCTGGGAGAAGAGAGGGAATACCAAGTTCATCAGGTGTTGTTTTTAGTTTGTCATATCTTAGCCTCAGGGATTTCATCAGATCTTTGACAACCACGTACTGCTTTTTCACTATGATTGGACCCAATTCATCCAATTCAGTGATCCCAAAGTCATAAAATCTAAAGGGATCATGAACTTCAAAGTCTCTCTTGTCTGGACCTCTGAAGACACTAATGACAACAGGTTTGGTATTTTGATGAATCTTGACATCAGTGATGGGTTCTGGTCGCAATCTGCTTGTCATAGCCCACTAGTACCTCTCAATTTTCTTTTTCCTTATCTCTTTAGCCTTTTTCAATCTTTCATCCCTTTTCTGCCTGAGAGCAATCATCTCAGCATCCTGAGCTTTTATAAAGCTCTCACCACCTTTTCTTCCAGCAAGGGCTTTTGGTTGTATTCCAAGCTTTTCAGCCTCTTCACTGACCACTTGGATGAGAGCTGACTTGTTCAGCCTTTCTTCTTCAGCTGCTTTCTTTAACCCCTCTTCTTTCTCCAAATGAGCCTGAATATCAGCCTCAGTGAGATGATACAACACTCCATTTATTTCATAAGGGACCTTGACTGGTTCATCAGGGTCAGGCCTTCTCTCTGAGCAAGCAGGCACCAATATTGTAGGATCAGGCTCTGTTGTTGTGAGAATGCCTTTGCCTTTATCTTGGTGAGTTGATGATGGGGTTGTTTCAGGAGCATGAGTTGGTGGTATCTCCCCCTCAGTGTGAGAAGGAGGTTGGCTGGAAGATGCTTCAGTGACTTTCTCCCCCTCAACTGTTGCTTGAGCCATCATGAGAGCAAGAGTTGGAGTGCTCACTGAAGTTGAGGGAGCAGCATGACCTTTAAAAGCCTGATAGATCTCAGTCATCATGGATTTGATTTCTGAGGTGTCTTGCTGAAGAGTGGTCACTTTTGCCTCAAGAGATGCCTGAGAGATCTCTATAGCAGTCATTCGAGGGCCAAGATTCCAGGCCAAGGAATTCGAAGACTTAGCCCAAGATGCTAAATGTGCCTCCATAAGAACCAGGGAAGACTTGATGGAGTCCACTGAAGAGCTGAGACCCTGAAGGTTAGAGGATGTCAGCATGTTGACAAGCTTAGTGAACTGAGATGACTGTTGCTGATAGGTCTCAGAAGCCTGAAGAATCTTCTCGTTGAGCACAGGGTCATCTTTTACTGACTCTTGAATAGTTGCAACGCTCTTCGTAATGTTGGAAAGAGTAGCGTTGAACATTTTAAGGTTTTGATCAAGAGTTGTCAAGGAGTAGGAAATCCCTGATTTTTGCTCATTAATGTCATCATGATAAGCTTCAAAGGATTCCTTCAGGTTGACATAATGAACTGCAGCTTCACAATGTTGATCAAAGATATCTTCAGTGAGCCCTTGAAAAAGAGCATTGTTGGCTTTCTGTAAGAACTTGACCAACTGTCTTTCAGTGAGAGGCAGAATATTGTCATACTTCTTGAGGTTGGCTAGGCAGGATGATTCAGAGTCCAATGAATGATCAGCCTGAGATGCTGATTCTTCAGCATGTGGTGGAGAAGACTGATGCGATTGTTCAGTGGGTTGAGCATCAGTGTCCAGATCATCACCTGCCTCAAAAATTTCTTCCTCACTGTCATTGCTGAGCTCATTGTCAGAAAAGAGAACAACCTAAAAATCTGCCATGGACTGAATCTGCAACTGGGTGTGGCCAGGTCCTGACCCTTCCATAATAACTGAGTAGGTTTGCTCAGCCTGGTTTTTGGAGTCAGTTCCCGAGGGAATGGATCCGCCTTGAGGGGGTTGTGGTTCCATATCAGTGGGTGGTTGCATGCCCCCTGAGTCTTTGTCCCCATGTGCGCCTTCAAGGACTGGTGGATGTTTTCCAGTACTATCACTAGGCACAGAATGTGATTGTTGGTGGACTCCCTTCCCATCAGGGTTGTACTGCCCTTTTGGGGATTTAGGGTCCTTGACTCCCTGAGACCCTGAGTGTGATTTCTCAGGGCCATAAGCAGGATGTGATTGGGTGTGGGTCCCCTTCTCAGTAGAGCAGTGCTGCCCTACCGAGGGTTCAGGACCCTTTACTCTCTCAGGCATAGATTGTGATTTATCAGTACCTTCATCGGGATGTGATTGGGTGGAGGTTCCTGACCCCACTGACTTGTGTATGTCAGTAGAGCCATGAGGAAGGGTTTTGCTCGAGGATATTGAGGATGATTTCTCAGTACCCTCCATTGGCGTTTGTTTTAAGGTCAAGAGGGTCTCAATGATGGGTGTCTCTGAGGTCTTGGCCATTGTTTCCCCTTCTTTGGGTTCTGAGGCAGAGGTCTCAAGGATGAGTGATTTGGGTTTAACAACCTTCTTGGACCCTGCCTTCTTTTTCTTCTTCTCCTTTGTAGGAGAAGGAATGGGTGAGATAGCGTTTGCACCTTGAATGATTACCAACATGTCGTTGGTCAGGGCGACTGGTTGTACCTCAGTAATGCCACTTATATAATTGGCCTTGTGTACGACATCAGGTTTAGATCCTTGAGCGTCAGGCCTAATATAATCAGAGGCAAGTAAATCCTGAAGCACACAGGAAATGAAGCTAGGATAAGACATGTTTGTTTGCCTTGATTTTCCTGAGAGCTTGGCCATGAGGTCACGGAAGATTATTCCTCTGATGTCTATTTTTCTACCCTCCAGGAGACTAAACACCATCAATTGTTGTGATGAATTCAATTGCTCCATGGAGGATTTATTGCCTCCAAGGACCTGAATGACAAAAGTCATCAGGATCCTCCAGACTGGGGAAAACCAAGTCTTAATTATTGGTGCCTTGGCCAATAATGTACCTGGGGCCACATCAGGTTGTTTGGGGTCATGTGGCCCTAGAAAAAGCAATTCTGCCTTAACTTCTTGGTCAGTGGGGTTGGGCTCAAATTTCTCAGTGAAATCAAGGCTAGTGGCTTTGATGAAGGTTGGGTAATCAAGGGAGAGGGTCCTTCTCCCATTCATCATTACGAAAGTGATTATTGAGTCCTTGGTGTCCTCAGGGCTTGTTGCCACTGCAATACACCAGAATTCCCTCAGATAGTCATTGTATATGACTGAGGGGGTCTTTGTGAATGTCGTATCAAGAAAGCAGTTTTGAATGTATTTAACCACATTCTTGTACGCCCAAAACTTTTGGGGATAGGCAAAGTTTCCTACCACGTTATTCTTGGTCATGTCTACGCCCTCGATGAGGAATTCCACATTTGGGGCGTATGTGATAGCCTTAGAAGTAGCCATTTGTGTTGGAAGGTCTTGGGTTTGCAAGAACAACAAAGCTTTGGGATTCTAAAGACTAAGAACACACACATAATCCTTTTGTTTTGAAAGAGAAAAGGCAAGAATTTGCTTAAGATTTTCTAAAAACGTGAGTGTGTTTTTTTGTATGGGGGTATTTATAGGGATGTGGAGATGAGGGTATTTTAGGCATTAAGCGGTTTATTTTCTTAAAAGATAATTTTTGAAAACCGTTTTGAATAAAACGTTTGGAATCCGCATTAAATGCCACCACTCCACTTTTCCCTGGTTTTGCGCAACAGTCGAGGTGAACAGTTGTGCCGTCTACAAAAAGTATAATTTGCAGGGTTGAGTCATCACATATCTGTTATGTGATTGGAGAGGCATTAAATGCCAAGTGGGAAAGTGGGGGCCCATGAGGTGCATGCCAGAAAGGCAAAAGAACAAATATTCTTATATTAAATAGGAATTCAGTTACCAACCTCGGACATTTACTAACTAGATACTTAGAGCATTTAAGTTAGCATTGAATGTCTTCTGAGGGCCCTGAATGACTCTTCATTCAGTGAACCTGCTTGATCAGGACTTGGGTTTAGTTCCTGATGGTTCAAGGGTTCAGGGACTTGGGTTTAGTTCCTGAGGTACAAAGGTTCAGGAACTTGGGTTTAGTTCCTGAGGTTCAGGGGTTCAGGGTAGGTGATTCAGTGATCTTATTCACTGAGGAACACATTGAGTCAGGGACCTGCGGTTTTCAGAATTTACACTTAGTTGGATGGATTCAATCAGTGGACTGATTCTCAATATCCAACATTCCTAGTTCAGCTTTTAGTCTTGTGAAAGTTTGTTCATCCAATGGTTTGGTGAATATATCAGCTAGCTGATATTCAGTAGGAATGAAGTGTAATTCAATGTCACCATTCATGACATGGTCCCTGATGAAATGATATCTAATATCAATGTGTTTTGTTCTCTGATGAAGAACAGGGTTGTTTGAGATGGCAATTGCACTTGTGTTATCACAAAAGATGGGAACCATCTTATACTGGATTCCATAGTCACTGAGTTGACTTTTCATCTAGAGTACATTTACACAACAACTTGCTGTTGCAACATATTCAGCTTCAGCTGATGACATGGCAACTGATTGTTGCTTCTTAGCACTCCAACAGACTACTTTCCCACCAAGGATTTGGCAGGAGCCTGAGGTGCTTTTTCTGTCCATGTTGCATCCAGCATGTTCAGAGTCTGAGTATCCTTTGAGATCAAAGCCTGAACATTTTGGATAGTATAATCCGAGGTTTGGAGTACCTTTCAGGTACCTGAGTATCCTTTTCAAAGCTATGAGATGAGATTCTCTTGGGTCAGATTGATATCTGGCACACACGCACACTGAGAATTGGATATCAGGCCTTGATGCAAGTAGATACATCAGTGACCCAATCATTCCTCTAAAAAGAGTTTGATTCGCTAGTTTTCGAGTAAGGTTAGGACCAAGGTTGTTTGGTGGAACCATGGGAGTTTTGACTGAGGCACAGTCACTGAGCTCATACTTCTTGAGTAGGCTTCTGACATACTTCTCTTGACTGATAGAGGTTCCTTTATCAGTCTGCTTGATTTGCAGACCAAGGAAGTAAGTCAATTCTCCCATCATACTCATTTCAAATTTCTTTGCCATCAGTTTTTCAAACTGTTTGCAAAGTTTATAACTTGTTGAGCCAAAGATGATGTCATCAACATATACTTGTACAAGTATGACATCATTATTTGTCCTGTAGATAAACAATGTGTTGTCTATCTTGCCTCTGACAAATTTATTTTGGATCAGGAAGGTTGAGAGAGTTTCATACCATGCCCTGGGAGCTTGTTTCAGTCCATAAAGGGCTTTGTTAAGCTTGCAGACATAGTCAGGAAACTCATGGCTTTCAAATCCAGGAGGTTGCTGAACATAAACTTCTTCTTTCAGTGACCCATTTAAGAATGCATTTTTAACATCCATTTGGTACACCTTGAAGTTCATGTAGGTTGCAAAGGCAAGGAAGATCCTGATGGCTTCCATCCTTACCATTGGTGCAAATGTTTCTTCATAGTCAATGCATTCTTGTTGGTTATAGCCTTTGGCTAGAAGTCTAGCTTTTTTTTTAATGATTATGCCATTTTCATCAGATTTATTTTTGAACACCCATTTTATGCCAATGACTGAAACATCTTCAGGACATTTGACCAAGTTCATTACCTTGTTTCTGTCAAATTGTTCCAGTTCATCATGCATGGCCTGAACCCAACTTGGATGATTAAGTGCTTCCTTGACACTTTTGGGTTCAATTATGGAGATGAAGTCCACAAAATAGTCATTCATTGGCTGAGGCTGCTCTTAGTTGTGCAGCCATGCTTCTAGTGAGCATGCCTTCAGTAGGCTCTCCAATTATATTCACAAGTTCTATATCCTAAGACCTAGTCCAACTGTCCTGAGGTCTTGGGAACTGATTAGAACTTGATGAGGCCTGATGGGTAGGGTCAGGATCAGACATATGATGATCTTCAGCATCTAGAGTGTCTGAGTGGGTTGACTCATCACTTTGATTGTTTGGTTCCGGAGCACTGTGTTCAGACTGAATGATTGCATCAGTACTTCTTTGTGCTTCAACAAACTCAGTGATGGTTGGGTAAGGAAGGTTGTGAGGGATAATGTAATAGGAGATGTTAGCATTTGCTTGGTACTGAGTGGAAGGACCATTGTCAGGATGATTTTCATCAGGAGGGTATTTTGATGAATCATCAATGTCTATCTCTTCCACTGAGGTGTTAGAGACACTGATTGCATCAGTGCTCTCATCAAAGGTAACATGGAATGTTTCCTCAGTTTCTTGTCTCCTAGTGTTGAACACCCTGAAGTCCTTTGAGACAAGAGAGTATCCTAGGAAGTATCCATCATCAGCTTTGGCATCAAATTTCCCTAAGTGATCCTTGTGGTTATGAATAAACACAGGACACCCCAAGACATGAAAGTAGCTGATGTTTGGGATCCTTCCTTTGAATAACTCATAAGGGGTTTTGCTATGTCTCTTGACAATGATGGATCTGTTTTGTATGTAACAGGCAGTTTTTACTGCTTCAGTCCAGAAGTGTTTGGAAAGGATTGATCCATTTAGCATTGTCCTAGCTGCTTCAATGAGTGTTCTATTTTTCCTTTCAGCCACACCATTTCGCTCAGGTGTGTAAGGAGAGGAAAATTTTTGGGAAATTCCTTTCTCATCACAGAAACATTCAAGTTCATAGTTTTTGAACTCTGTTCCATTGTCAGTCCTAATCTGTTTGACTTTGATATCATTTTGATTTTCAATGTTCCTGACAAAGGACATGATTGTTTTAGCTGCCTGACTCTTTTTGATCAGGAAGTAAACCCAAGTGTATCTTGAGTATTCATCCACAATGACCAGAGTATACTTCTCATGGTTAATGGATCTAGGGCTGATGGGCCCAAAGAGATCCATATGGAGAAGATAAAGGCAATTCCTGATGGAAAAGTTTGTTTTGGTTTTAAAGGATGCTCTATGATGTTTACATTTTTCACAGGCAGAGCATGGTTTATCCTTTGAAAACACAAGTGATGGTAAGCCAAGGACCTTGATGACGTATAGTCCGTATTCGGGTCACGAACCCAACCCATACTCAAGTCCATCACGAATGGACTCCAGTCCATCACGATATGGGCTATTGTGATAATGGTTTGGGCTTACGATGGCCCAAACTCAACGTTATTTATGGTTTTGATAGTATATCTTCTATTTATGGGATATATATCAATTAACCGCCCTACGCGGGATAGACCGAAGATTGGGGAACACGAAACCAGCAAGGATTTCGTGTCCATATATAGAGGGCACCTCAGCCCTCACAAAGGTACAACTTACAAACCCTAACTCTTCAACTAAACCCTAAAAACCGATTACTTACTCTCACGCCGAAAGATAATCGTGGGAGACAATCCCACGATAAGCCTAACGGTGTCTTTTTATTTTCTTAGTGCGCAGGTCTCAAGCATTAAGATCTGATTGGTACAGAATCAAGGAACGCCCAACTTTTGTATCAACAAGTGGCGCCATCCGTGGGACCCTACACTAAGAACTTTGCTAAGAACTAGAATGACGAAACACGGAAATCAGCGGACTCCGCATACGAAGAAAGCGCATGACGACCTACTAGGGAAGAAACAGCAAACTGATGCGGCCTCTAAGCAGGCCTCTGGGACAACCAGTGCGCCCAGAAGCTTAGGATCGTACTCAGATATGCTCTTTACTCCAGTAGAACCGCTCACTATGACTACCAATGCTACTACAACAAGTACTAGCGCGGTAGACCTACAGCGAACTCCTCTCACCATGCCAGAAGTAAACTTCACTGAGCCACCAAATGCGCCTATCCGAAACAAGGATCTTGCTTTGGAGACAGACTCCCTCGCGCTAGAAGGAGTCACGCCTGAACTAGCGCCAAGTGATTTCGTGTCCCAGAACTACGAAACCTTGGCTGCGCTCATGCGAGAGGAGGCGAAAAAGAGGTCGAGTCAAAGTCTGCACGCCAGGCTCAACTTCGACCCTGAGCATGAAGTGTCCCCACCGCGCTACCGAAAGGAAAGACGCGAGAAGGATAGCCGAAAACACCCAGTGTTTACTAGCATTGGAAGGAAGGTTGTGGATGACGAAGCAGCCGACTTTCAGTATCTGGAGGAGCATGAAGATGGGGAACGGCGCGCCAATGTCCACACTAGGCTTGGTAGTCGCAGGGTTCATGACAGGCTTGGGCGACGGTGCTCCCCAAGTGAAAGCCCTTCAAGCTCTGATTCCGAGGATAGTCGGCGCAAGCGCCGCAGAGGAGCAAGTTCGGATTCCGATGATAGTTGGCGCAAGCATCGTAAAAGAATAAGCCCATCCTCAAGTGATTCCTCGGACAACGAGGACAAAGAAACCGGACATTGGAAATCAAGGGGAAAATACCGCGACCAGGAAGACGAAGACATGTCTCGTCCCTGGCGTCGCCAAAAAGTTGATGCGTTCACTAGGCGCATCAGTGATTTTTCGGAAAATAAGAGAAGGCGCATGCCTGCTAATGTCAAAACATATGATGGGACAGGTGATCCTGATGATCACCTAAAAATTTTTCGAATCAGCAGCCACTATCAAAAATTGGCCACAACCTGTGTGGTGCCAGATGTTTAACTCTACATTAGTAGGGAATGCGCGCAATTGGTTCAGTAAGCTTCCACGCAGAAGCATCGGTGGGTTTGAAGAGTTGCGAAAGGCGTTTTGTTTAAACTTTACTCAGAGGAAGAAGTGCGCCAAAAACCCTGTCGAGCTCGCTAGGGTAAAACAGCGCCAAGGGGAATCCACAAGCGCTTTCATGGAACGCTATAAGGACGAATGCATACAGGTCAAGGCGTGCCTAGAAATACTAAAGATATCGGGGTTTATGAACGGAATCAATAACCCAGATCTGATTAAAAAGTTAAACGATATGGTTCCCCAAACCTTTGATGAGCTCATGAAGCGCACGAGGTCCTTCGTCCAAGGAGAAGCAGCCGCTGCGGATAGCAAGAAAAGTTACTCGAACCATAGGTCACAAGAAGAGCCAAGGAGACAATCCAATGAACAGAGTGGCAATCATAACAAAAGCTATCGCAGTCAAGGGGGCGGACGGGGAAACGACAAATATACCCCACTAACGAAAACTCCAAAGGAAATATTTGCGACGGAAGGTGCGAACTTTCCAAGACCCCCACCTATGCGCACCCCTGAAGATCGGCGCGTAGGGAATGGATACTGCGACTACCATGGACAGAAGGGCCATACAACTAATGATTGCGTCCAACTGCACCAACTAATAGACAAGTTAGTAAAAGAAGGCAGATTGGACCATCTCGTCAAAAATATTAAGGACGGGAAAGACAAACAGAAAACTGGAGGCAAGAAGGAAGCGCCTAAGGAAAAAGCTGAAACTATCTACATGATACAATCATGGCAGCGAAAGACTAGGCAAAAGGTGAGCCAAAAATTTTCTCATGGAAGCAAAATCTCTTTCCCCACCTTGGCTGCGGACAAAGCAGTGGCAGAGCCACTCACCATTGAGATAAATGCGGGGGGTCACGATATCCACCGCATGTATGTTGATGGAGGGGCATCAGCGGATATAATGTATGCAAATTGTTTCAAAAGACTGCGCCCTGAGATACAAAGACAGTTAAGTTCAGCCACGACTGCGCTTACTGGATTTACAGGAGAAAAGATATGGCCCATGGGGCAACTGCGCCTACTAGTCGTTGTTGGTAATAAGGAACACTCCACGACAGCCTGGATGAACTTTATGGTGATCAGATCTCCTTCGCCATACAATGGCATTATTGGAAGGTCAGGAATCTCGGCGATGCGCGCGGTACCATCTACAGCACATGGGATGCTCAAATTCCCAGTAGAAGGCGGCATTGTCACCATCTACAACAGCGCTGCGCCACCAGAAGAGTGTAACACGATTACATGTGAAACAAAACATATCCCAGAACAGAGCGCAGCTAAAGTACCAAACCTAAAGGTTGCAATTCACCCTGAATATCCGGAACAAGAAGTGTCGATTGGAGGGTCGTTGTCTGAAAAAGGTAGAGCGGCTGTATGCGCGCTCTTGCAAAGGAATCTGGATATCTTCGCATGGGAACCTAAGCACATGACTGGTGTGCCACGCTCGATTGCAGAACACAAGCTGAAAATCCGACAAGGATATTCCCCAGTAAGACAGAAAAAGCGCGGCCAGGCTCCAGAGCGCGCAAAAGCCATCCTGGAAGAAGTACACAAGCTTGTGGACGCAGGCATCATGCGAGAAGTCTATTACCATGATTGGCTCTCCAATCCAGTAATGGTCAAGAAGAGCGATGGTAGTTGGCGGATGTGTGTGGACTTCACTGATCTTAATAAAGCATGTCCACAGGACTGCTACCCACTTCCAGAAATAGACTGGAAGGTGGAATCTTTGTGCGGGTATCCCTTTAAATGTTTCTTAGATGCATACAAAGGGTACCACCAAATCCAGATGGCTAAGGAAGACGAGGAAAAAACAGCCTTCCACACAAGCCAAGGCGTCTTTTGTTATACAAAGATGCCTTTTGGCCTGAAGAATGCGGGCGCCACCTACCAACGACTGGTAGATAATGCATTTGAAAAGCAAGTGGGCCGCAACCTAGAGGTCTATGTAGACGACCTTGTGATAAAAATCCATAATGAAGATGAAGTGGTGCACGATATTGAAGAAACATTTAGAACACTACGAAGTATCAACATGAAGTTGAATCCTAAGAAATGCACTTTTGGCGCTACAAAAGGCATGTTCCTAGGATATTTGATAGAACCGGATGGCATTAAGCCATGCCCAGAAAAAACAGAGGCTGTCATCCAACTTCCTTCACCTCGCACATTGAAAGAAGTTCAATCTCTGAATGGAAAGCTAGCCGGTTTAAACAGATTTCTGTCCAAATCAGCGGATAAGTCACTTCCTTTATTTAAAACACTCAAGAAGTGTACAAAAAAGGGAGACTTTCGTTGGATCACGGAAGCGGAAGAAGCTTTCACACAGCTTAAGCAACATATAGCAGCGCTTCCTAAGCTAGTCGCACCTCGCCCAGGGGAGGAGTTAATCGTCTACTTATCTGCAACTCATGGAGCGGTCAGCGCAGTGTTACTAACGGATAGAGATTCTATACAAACACCGGTATATTTTGTAAGCAAAGCACTCAAGAAGACAGAGATTAACTACAGCCCAATGGAAAAATTGGTCTTGGCATTGGTAATCGCCGCCAAAAGACTGCGCAGATACTTTCAAGCGCACCCAATAGCGGTGATCACAGATCAGCCAATCAAGCAAGTTATCTCTAAACCTGACGCATCGGGGCGATTACAAAAATGGAGTGTACTGCTAGGAGAATATAACATCTCTTATAGACCACGCACTGCGGTCAAGGGGCAAATACTAGCAGATTTCATCATCGAAAAACCAGACACCGATGCAGCACCCCCACAAGGCGAGGTAGAACTACAAGAACCATGGGTCTTGTTCACGGATGGATCTTCATGCGTGGATGGGTCGGGCGCAGGCCTTATCCTCACCAATCCAGAAGGAATGGAATTCACCTACGCACTGCGTTTTGAATTCAAAGCCACGAACAACGAGGCAGAATATGAAGCCCTAATCGCTGGATTACGCATTGCAAACCGAATGGGTGTACGCAACCTAGAAGCAAATGTGGACTCCCGATTAGTAGCCAACCATGTGTTGGGCGAATATGTGGCTAAAGAGGATAACATGGTTCAATACCTCGACAAGACAAAATCACTAATCCAAGGTTTTGACAGGTTTACAATTAAACAAGTTCCTAGAGGTGAAAATAAGAAAGCGGACGCGCTAAGCAAAATCGCATCCACTAGCTTTGCGCACCTGTCAAAACAAGTTTTAGTGGAGATCCTAAAGAACAAATCCATCTCGGAGATGGAGATATCTACGGTGATAGACGAGCAGGATCCTACATGGATGACCCCCATCATCGAATTCATAAGTAAGGGCAAACTGCCCGATGAGCAGAAGGACGCTCGACGGATACGGCGCACAGCGCAGAGGTTCGAGCTCAGAGATGGTATCCTATATCGGCGTTCATTCCTACAACCATGGCTTCGGTGCGTTGGACCTCTTCAGGCGGATTACGTACTCCGAGAGATCCACGCTGGTTCATGCAGTATGCATTCAGGACCACGGTCCGTCGTAGCACGCGCATTGCGCTCAGGATACTACTGGCCTACTATGCATCGTGATGCGCGCGATGTGATAAAGAAATGCAACGACTGCCAAGTTCATAGACAACACCTATCACTTCTCCATGGCCATTCTATAAGTGGGGTATCGACATTGCGGGTCCCTTCCCTGTCGCAGCAGGAGGATTGAAATTCCTTATCGTAGCAATAGACTACTTCACTAAGTGGATTGAGGCAAAAGCAGTTGCGACAATCACAGGTAATCAAGTAAAACGATTCGTTTGGGAAAACATTGTATGCCGCTTTGGACTACCTGGGGAAATTGTTTCGGACAATGGAAAACAATTCCGTGATAACCCATTCAAGGACTGGTGCGCAGACCTAAATATCACACAACACTTCGCATCAGTTAAACACCCACAAACCAACGGTTTAGTTGAGCGCGCAAATCGTAGTCTAGGCGAAGGAATTAAAGCGCGCCTGGACAAACACAAAGGAAGATGGGTGGACGAATTGTCGCATGTCTTATGGGCGCATCGCACGACAATCAAAGTTAGCAATGGAGACACTCCTTTTTCCCTTGTCTACGGGACAGAAGCTGTCATACCAGCTGAAATTGGAATGCCAACTATCCGCACCGCGGAAGTTAATGTCATGACCAATGACGACGAATGACGGATAGATTTGGACCTATTGGAAGAAAGGTGCGAGCGCGCAGCTATACGAGAAGCAAAAACCAAGTCAAAGATGAAGGGATACTACGATGCTAAAGTTCGAAGCACCTCATTCAAACCAGGCGACTTTGTGTACCGCGCTAATGATGCAAGCCATGCAGAAGATACAGGTAAACTTGGACCAAAGTGGGAAGGACCCTATGAGGTCATTGAAGCTCTAGGACAAGGCGCGTACAAGCTGCGTGACATGGATGGCCGTGAGCTACAACGCACATGGAATATCTGCAATCTCAAGAGATGCTATCTTTAGGAAAGGTTACGACCCAACACACGGACACTTTCGCACTTTAGTAAGTGCCCAATAATATCCGTGTATTTACATTTTTGTTTCATTTAGACAAATGTTTCTTTTTTCTTTTTACAAAAACTTGCAAGTATTAATAAACTGTTGCGGTTTCTAGCTAACTCCGCGACACACTTTACTTTATTATCTACATATTATTTATGTCTCAATATGGTTTGTTACATTATCTTTTGCCTACATGGCGTGCATGCACTAATTAAAAACCCGCAATGGTAAAAGGATGAGTAAACCTACTAAATGACCCGTTGAGTAAGAGGGTTGCAAACCCATCAACATCGGATCACGCATCCTTGTTAAACACCCTACTCTCAAGACGTTGGAGTAAGTTCGACGCGTACCCCACGACGGATACACATCAATGCACACTGTGCGCGTTTAACAAATTAGGAGTTAAGACAATTAACCCCTTAATATGGTATTAATAGCACGCTGCAATCCATACACTTGGGCACCCCACGATGGATACACAACAACTTGTAAATTTCATACACAATTATGTTATATACGATCATGTCATACACGACTATGTCATAAATTTCATATACGACTATGATATAAGTGATTATAAATCCCTGTAACTTTTTTTAAATGTGTTTATACAAACGGTTTGATTCTTAGACATCTTTTATGCAAAGACGAAATAACTAAGTACAAAACTTGTAACCACAATCAAAATTGATACAATATGCGTACAATCGTATTTTACTAATCAACAATTTATTATGGATAACAAGTTCATAAAAAGTACATATTCAACAAGCATATGTACAACAAAAAGTGGACATACCATACAAAATTACTACATCAAAACTACCAAGACATGCTACGAGTACGCCTGAGCCCTGAGCTACCCGCTTGGCGCGCCACACAATCAGCACCTTTAATCCTCTGCAACAGCTCAGCATCCTTGGGTGCTACCGTTGGTACGCTAACGGGTACCCCATCAGATCTGGGAATGTGAGCAGAACCAAGACCACAAAGAATGGCTTTCCCCTTCACGCCCTTCTTCTTGGCAAGTCTCATCTCATGGGCTTCTAAGGACGCCCTCAATGGAATTTCCTTCTCAAGGGCAAAATGGTTGAGGATATCACAAAGGCGAGCGAAAATAGGCACATGTAGCTGCGACACATCCGGCTTCAGAAAGTAGTCAAGCTGTGCCTCAGCGTCTTCGGATGAGTGCCTAGCCAAAGTTAAACCCTGCATGATCACGCTTATGGGGTAATCCTGGTCACGTTCCAGCTGCGCAATGTGAGGAAGCTCAAAAAGTTTTAACCTCTCCATAGAAGAAACAAGTTCACCATAAGCGTTCTCATTATAACCAGGCACTTCGGAGGGAGGCATCGCCAAAACCTTAGCCGCACACAGTTCCTCTACTGCCTCTGCCTTACCACGTGCTAAGGCACATTGAACCACATTCCCAAAGGACTCCTTGACCTCTCGAGACTCCAACGTGGTCATGGCAGCAAGACGCAAGCCATGGCTGATAAGCCATCTGCGCTCAGCAATTGTTGACACCAAATGTGGATATAACTCCTCATCATATTTGATGCTGAGCTTGCGCAGCTTGCTCTTCTGATTCTCCAGCAGACTCTCCACAGCCTTGCGGAATTCATCCAAGTCAGACATGAGTTTCCCCTTGTTTAGCTCCATATACTTTAAGGCCCGAAGGCAGGAGGCCTTGTATTCTTTTGCGCCAGTGCGCTCCTGATTCAGTTCGGCCATGAGCGACATCTTCTCATCAGCAATTTTCTGGTCGTACATAGCAGATGCCCTCAATTCATCCTGCGCATCAGCCAACTGCGCCTTCAGAAGGTCAATCTCCTTGTCTTTCTACGCAACCAGGCTACTCTCACCACCATATTCAGCCTGTAGCCGCGCAACCAATGATGCCTGGTACGCAGCAGCCAATGCCAACTCCTCTATAAGATGATTCTTTGGCACATCTACAGAAGATTTTTCCTCATCCACTGGAATCTCAGTCACAAACTCATCAACATTTGCAAAACCAGTCTTGGGGGGCGAATTCTCAACATGCTCATCATCATCAACATCAGTTTCAGTACTGCACGCAAATAACAAGGTTACTCTATAGTATTGAACGCGGGTTAAAGGACTAAGGATCTAAAGGTACAAGTACTTACTTGGGGGGAGGAGTCTTATACGATGACGCATCCTCTTCAGTCGGTCGCTCGACAAAAATAGCAGGGCGCTTACTTGATGTCCCTGCGCCATCATCACTAGAAGACCTCTTGCGCTTTAACCCTTGACCCTCCTCCTCAGACTCATCCATGGCACTCTCCGACGAGTCTATATGCAACAACTCAACAGGGATTTGCGACCCAGGAGCGGGAAAGCTACGCAGAGGGGTAGCCATAGTAACACCTTCGGGGACCTCACCTGTCTCCTCTGTCTCCTCTGGCTCCCCCTGCGCAATCGCCATTGTGCGTCCTGCGGTAGCCTGTAGAATGGGCTCCCCATCATCTCTCAAAGGACGCACACCCACAGTAACCTGCTTTGGCTTCGCCAAGCGAACAACATCGAACAAATCCATCTCTGCGCAACAAAACAACAAAGAAATACAAAATGAGTTAGATAAGCTACAAAGGGAAGAATGCTTACAACTACTAAGCGAAGAGGAAGGAAGAGACAAGCACCCACCCCGGCTATTTTCATCCAAAATTGTTGGCACCTCTTCCGGACTACCAAAGTAGTTGCGACTGATGCCCATGTGCACTAAAAACTCTTCTGGATACACTTCAATCGGTATGCGGTTGATATTTATCGTATCCGCATCCGCTACGTTATACAATCCGGGGTCTGGGCGCTCATCTCTCGGTAACGATTCTTGAGTATAGAACTCAAATATCAAGGGAAAAAATGCACTATCAATCCAGAAAAACTTTTCCCTCCATACCCTCAGTGCGTCTAATTTCTTCGTATAGCACTGCAGTGATCCTGCGCGCTTAGCGAAAGATACCCACCCGTTTGACAACGACGTGTGGTAAAACGCGCGGAATAGATGGACTGTGGGTTCAATCGCCAACAGGCGACAATTTACCTCAAAATTGGTTATTTTCGCCGCACCTATACAGTGCAGCTGAGATATATGAAGGCGGTAGTGATTTAGAATATCGCACAAAAAGAGGGAAATGGGCGCACGCTGGTTCGCAAATTCAAAGAAGCGCGTATAAACCCCCACCTTCCCTTGCGGGAAATCCGCTATTGACGCATTTGCTGCCGGAACTACCGGATGCAATGCGAGAGGATGTAATAGTCTGAGGTGAACTGATGAAGTTCATCCTCAGATATATCGGAATTAATATCAGACGATTGAAGAACCATGATTAACCTTCAATAACCCTTATAAGCGCACGCGCTATTACCTTCGCTTTTGTTGATTTTTTGATCGCTTCTTTGGAGGTTTAACAATGGCGGAAGATGATGATTTTTTACTGTGATAACCACAATGAAATGAAGGCTCAAGTTTATAAAGGGTTACACATATTCGTGGATGAATGACATGTGTACCCCACTTGTTCCAATCGGATGGTTGGGAACCCAAAAGGTAAAGCACTTTTTCACCCACCCTCACGATTTTCGAAGAAGATACTTGGACTAGGTTAACTTGCTAATTTTGGCGGGAAATACTTGAAACTTCCCCGCTACGCATCAAGGAATATTTTTAGTTCCAATTGTTAGTCTAGCATCCGCAATTTCGCATTGCGCACACTAGACTGGGGGGACATGATGACGTATAGTCCGTATTCGGGTCACGAACCCGACCCATACTCAAGTCCATCACGAATGGACTCCTGTCCATCACGATATGGGCTATTGTGATAACGGTTTGGGCTTACGATGGCCCAAACCCAACGTTATTTATGGTTTTGATAGTATATCTTCTATTTATCGGATATATATCAATTAACCGCCCTACGCGGGATAGACCGAAGATTGGGGAACACGAAACCAATAAGGATTTCGTGTCCATATATAGAGGGCACCTCAGCCCTCACAAAGGTACGACTTACAAACCCTAACTCTTCAACTAAACCCTAAAAACCGATTACTTACTCTCACGCCGGAAGATAATCGTGGGAGACAATCCCACGATAATCCTAACGGTGTCTTTTTGTTTTCTTAGTGCGCAGGTCTCAAGCATTAAGATCTGATTGGTACGGAATCAAGGAACGCCCAACTTTTGTATCAACAGACCTTGTTTTGTTTCACAAGATTGTTTATGTTTTTAAAGTTCAGGTGGGAGAGTCTCTTATGCCAAAGCTAGTTGAGGGTTTCAGTGGCCTTAGTAAAGAGACAAGTTCCATTCTGAGTTAGACTGGACATGTCTAACACATAAACATCATGTCTTCTTGGTGCAATAAGGACAACTTCCTTATTAGCATTGAAGATGGTTCCTTGCTTATCATCAAACTGAACTATGTATTTTGCATCACATAGTTGACTGACACTGATCAAGTTGTATTTAAGACCATTAACATAAGCTATCCTAGTACAGACTATACCATTGCAGTTTACTGAGCCATAACCTTCAGTGAGACATGATGAATTATCAGCAAATATCACTTTGGGTCCTGATTCATCCATATATTTGTGCAGATACTTTTTCACACCAGTCATGCTCTTTGAGCATCCACTATCTAGATGTAAAACAGGCTCCCTGGCATGCCTCTGCACAAATGGTAAACTGAATTAGTTCTTTCTAGGACTCCACATCTTGGAGGGCTTGACTTTGGTGGTCCTTCTAAAAGTGACAGTTGATTCATGGTCAGTGGTTGAGTGGACTGAGCTACCACATGTTTTGCATTTGATTGCAGAGGTAGACTCAGTAGACTGAGAGGATGACTTGGTCATATCTCTTCTGGTCTGAATGACCTTATCATGTCCTGAGGTGTCATGAGTGGGATCTCCACAAATTTCACAACTATTGTCCATTAGACAATCCTTAGGAAGGTGGTCATTGAATCCACAGTGAGGGCAAGGTGCAAAAGGCTTGGCCTTTTTTTTCTGTTTCTGTTTAGAATCAGAAGGGTATTTTAAAGCCTGAGCTTTAAAGCCTGCCATCTTTGATGTGGCTGTGTATGATTTGTGATTAGAGGTCCTCTGATCTTCCTTTTTGCAAATCATGCAGTAAAGGATTCTATAACAATCATCATTGAAATGATTGGTAAAGTGACACAGCTCACATCTTTTCAGGGGTTTGGAGGGTTTTGGTTTGGTGCTTGAGGAAGCTGATTTTGGTTCCTTCTTCTTGGATTGAGAAGGTTTCCCAGAAGATTCAATCTTCTCACTCATCTTCCTGACAAGCTCAGCCAACTGATCAATTTTTGAATCAGGGTTTCAGTATTTACTTCAGAAGGGACTGAAGTGGATAAGTCATCAGTATGTACTGAGACTTCATGGGTTTGCCTTTTCAGGATGGTTTTTCCCATTCCTGGATTCTCCTTTGGAGAATATTGAGAGTAGACCAATGGTAGGAGGTCTGAGCATGGTGCTGCACCCTGAAGGATATTCAGTGGTGGGAGTGGTGTAAATGATTCTGATTCAGACTCATTGACTGACTCAGTACTACTGGGTTGGTCAGTGAGTCCAAGCATATTTTTCAGAGCCTGACATTCAGGAAGCAAGATTTTTCCAATCTCAAAGTTTGGTAACTTACTGACTGGGTTGTCCCTGACAATCTAGTCATTTGACTTGGTTTGCATTTCTTGCTCACAAGATATGCCAGCTGGAACAAAGGCCATTTCACTATGACTCTCACTGGGGATTTTAGTGAGTTGGTCAATTCCTATAGTTTTCTTAGGAACTAAACCCACAGTATCAAAAACCTTGGGGTTCTTTTTAGTCCAGCCTTCAATGACAGCCTTTTCTTTATTAAGTTCATTTTGAAGAGCTTGATTTTGCTTCAAAATCTCAGTGTTTTGAATTTGTAGTGTAATATTTTCTAACTTGGCTTGTTTTAGTACAAGTAATTCATCTCTACACTTATTCAATTCTAACACAAGATTGTTATATTTTGAAAGCAAGTTAAGCCTTTGTTCTTTAACAAACTTTAGATCTACACAAATATAATTCATATAGGACTGCCAGTCAGAATTATCATCCATAGAAAGTAAAGTGTTTACCTTCTTCATGGTTATGTTCACCCACTCTCCATTCCTTGCATGGCTTTTTCCAACAGCCACCTGATCACCTTCAAAAAGTGCCATCAGTGCACTTACGCTAATTTCCTCATCTTCTGAGGAGACCACTTCTTCATCCAAGTCATAAGCTTCTGCTACAAGAACCTTGTTCTTTGTCTGAACAGGTTTGGATGTTTGAGCAGCCTAAGACATTGAGGGATTAGTTTCAAGAAGTGCAAGTTTAGCCTTAGCTTTCCTATATTTTGCTTCAAAGTCCTTTTGACCCTTTTGAACATTACTGTTTTGAAAATGTTGGGTCGACTGAGGAATTCTAGGTTGGAACTTGCGAGTTCCTGAGGAACTGTTTCCAGAAAATTTATAAAAGGGTTCTGAGATGGTTTTTGAATAACAGTTTCTAGGAAAATGGCCCTTTTTACCACAATTAAAACATTCAGTGGTTTCATTTGCTTTGGCTTTTGAAAAGTTGGACTGATTTCTTTTGATGAAACGTTTTGAATTAGCAAGGAGTGCCCTTTCTTGGAATTCTAAGTTTAAATCATTTAGGTACTCATCACCAGTTCTTTCATCAATCTCATCTTCAGAATCCTCTTGAAAATCCTGCACAAAACCGTTAGAATAAAAGGCAGTTGATGTGGGTGAGGAGGTCTAGGCCTTTTTGGACTCAAGGGTCTGAATGTGATTAGCATTCCTAAGGCCTTGTGAGAAGTTTAGCCACTTCTCAGGGAGACTATTGACAAATCCAACATTTGTCTCATGTTTAGACAAAACTACATAATCATTTGATAGTTCGTTTATTAGGGTCTTGTATCTGGTATATGTCTTAGAGAGACTTTCAGAGTCCTTTGCTCTGAAAGTGTTATACTCAAGTTTCAGGTCCATGATCCTATTTTCCTTGGTATCTGAGGGACCTTCAAAGCTATTGATCAAGTCATCCCAAGTTTGCTTGGCTGTTGAACAGTTGATGACTGATTCCATTATATCGTCAGGAAGACAAGATATAATGATGCTTTTCAGGCGTTGGTCTTGATTGACCACCCTTCTCTCATCAATGGTCCACTGAGCTTCAAGCTTGTTTAGCCCCTTAGCAGTCTTTGGGACATAAGGACCTTCTTTGACACAAGTGATGTAGTATGGTTCCATACCAGTCAAGTAGCAAAGCATTCGCTTTTTCCATTTGCTAAATTTACCAGCTTCAGGTCTGGGGGCAACAACTGAAAAGCTTCCACCCTTTTTATCGACTAGCTGGGGCACATTAATATCGGCCATAGTAGGATCTTGGTTTTAAAAACCTTGATCACTCTTAGTTTTTGAAAGATTTTATAAACCAGAGGCTCTGATACCACTTGTTGTTCCCTTAACACGCTTAGAAGTAACTAAGAAGTTAATCTAATTGTGTTTATGACTGATACAATGTATTTGATTAATTACAACTGATAAGTAAAACGTAAATATAAAAACACCAAGTTTTTGAACGTTTAAATTCTTATTAGAAATCAATCAAAGAATCTATTACCCAAGTGTTTTGCAGAACAAACACTTGGGATTGAATAGACAAGGTATGGTGTGTCTCCTATCTAAACTCAATCTATACTTAAGTGGTAACAATTTCGACCCACTGAGCTATCTCAGGGATTGGTTACTCTTTGTAGGAGAAAAAGGGTTATGTGAAAGTCTAAGCTTTTATTGCACAAAAACCTAACCCACTTTTCTCCATCTGTTTGCTATTTATAGGAAAACATCTAAGAGTCCTGAAGATTAAAATACATAAAGAATAAGAAGGCGTGTCAAACAACTACAACAGTATTTGTCATTTCCAAGAACCAATAGGAATGCTCCAAAAAGTCTTCGAGTGTCAGTTCTGACACTTCTTGACTTTTAGCCGCTTTAGGGATGGTTTGTTTCTGGCCCGATAAGACTTGTCCTTATCTCTTCAAACTCATCCCGCTCAATCCCGCCTTTCTTTCAGGCTTCAGGTTCTTCAGTCTTCGCCTTCAGTCTTCAATCGCTTATTGTTGTTGATGAGACTGGGGTTCAGTGAGTTCTTGTGTAACACCCTAACCCGACAAGGGCATAGATGTCACAAGTATATGGTTTCATATCAGAACAAACATAGCATACAATAATAAAACAACGGAAGTCTTAACATTAAATCCAAAATAAGTCAACATGACTTATACCAAATGCAAGACAAAATAACCGAAGTACAAGATCCAATAATCAAATGCCTAAACAATGGCATAACAAAATAAATGAAAGTCCAAATGGTAAAGCTGAATAACTAAGGTCAAAACTCCAAGTCAGATTGCTCTCATCCCAAAGCTAAAACCCAGCTTCCTAGCTTAAGTACCTGCCGCGGGAAAAGAAAACGCGGCTGAGCTACAAGAGCTCAGTGAACAGATATATAGATAACGGAAACGATAACAAGTAGCAGGTAAAACAAATCAGGAATACAGACAACATCGATACAGAATCAAAGTGAAAGCATAGGAAAGGAATAAGAGAAGAATGAAACAGGAAATAATTAAGCAAATCAGGTTTAGAGAAAACAGTAATCTATCACGAGCCCATACAACAAAAACATATAATGCAACAAACCTGTATAGAGTGGCCAAACTCTCAGATAATGTGAAAGACGTGTATCGCACACACCATCAGTCACCAGATATAATAAACAGAAAGCATATAACAGATAACAGATCAAATCTAGAGTGCACCCATAAGCCCTACAGATAATTCAATAATCTTAATATAATGGCCATAGCAGATAATAAATAAGGGATGGGACAGGTCATCACTCTCCTGCCCTAGAGTCATGTCAGAGGTGCGTCAATGACATGGATATGAAACCCTCATGCCTAGTGATTGGCTCGTAATATCAAACTGTAGGTCAAAGGTCAGATGTACTATCAAAGTCAGAAGGTCATATCTTAAGGGTACACGGCAAAAGGTTCATGTCAAGTCTAGAAAGAAATGTCAAAGGTTCAAAATCAATGTTTAAGTAAAGGTTCAGAAAAAGAATCATGGCAGACGGTTCAAAACAAAGGTTCCAGATAAACAGGTCACAACAAAGTTACACACAGAAGGGAACATAGCAGTGGTATAGGGAATCCTAATAAGGAAAATGAAATACTAAAAGAAAAGGAAATGAAATGCCCTTACTGAAAAAGGACAGAATATCTGTACCTTATTGCACAGCAGAAAAACAAACAAACACAAAGATGAAAGTCAGGGCTTCTCCTTCTTCACACCTAAGGAAGAGGAAGACAGAATTACCAGAGATTCTAATTCAAATTATTACTAGTTCAGATTAGGTTAAACTCTTATTCAAAGATTATTATGGAATAATGATATATTTTATCAAGTTACAGAAGTTTAGATTCAATTATGACATGTTTACAAAGTTTAGGGTTTTAAATGTAACTTCATCAATTTCCAAGGTCATTAGTGAAAATACTTTAAGTTACAGAATTATATACACATTTTATTCAGAATTACACTTTAATCCCTTAAGTTTCATAATTTACTTATTACACCTCTTTAGTTATAAATTTACAAAACCAACCTTATAATTATATATTTTACAATTTAAACCCTACAATATCCATAATTACCAACTAAGCATATTATATTTCAAATTTACAGAATATAACATCAGAAGTTAGTACCTTACATATTTGACCCCTCAGAATTTAGAATTTACATATTTAGCCCTTTAAGTTTACAAAACATATATATTAAGTCATAATTCATAACAATTACATAATTAGCCCAAAAATCCTCAAAATTACACAACAACCTTTTTATATCAGTATTAACACAAAACAACTTCAGAATTCCAGATTTACACTTTTGGTCCCTCACTTTTAATTAATTTCAATTCGTAACCCTAATTTGCCCATAATTCAATATATTGCAAAATTTACACTTAGGACCCCAAAGTTATATTTTTCCCACATTCTTACAGATGTATATGATCTTACAAAAATATCCCAGAAGATTCAAAGTTGGCAAAACAGGTCCTTATGCATTTAACTTCAAATCGGTAATACTTTTTACAAACAATTAGAAACCCTACTATGCACCAATCATTGAACCATCATTAAATCATCATTAAAACACATTAAATGATCAGATATTCATCCAAGAATCCAAACCCTAGAGGCCACGATTTTCCTTTTATTTGTTTCTTTATTTTTCTAAAATCCGGTTTTATCAATAATTAACCACGTAAATTTTAATCTTCTAAAAATCAAAACCATATTTTTCCCAGATCATATTGCTCATAAGGAACCCACGAAAAATAGTGAAAAAGCCCATAAAATTCGTTTAACATATATTGCATATTTACGTATGTTTTAGACATTAAAATTACAACGACTTGATTTAGGCTATTATAATTCGATCTATCATTTTTCACAGGTCTAGTACATCATAAGAGGTCTAAATAAAATAGCCATCATGCCCAGAAATTCGGATTTCATATATTTGTGATTTACGTGTTCTATAGCCATTATATTATCATACGCATAGAATTAGCATGCATGGATCGATTTGTATATTTTATATGAGTTATATAACATCTAAATATCACTGGAAAAATGCAATATTAATTTTAACACGTTTGGTTTAGTCGCAAGAATTATTACCTTGATTTAGAGCAAATCGACAAGAAAACAAGAACAAGAACAAACCAAGGAGAAAACGCAGCAACTATTAATTTTCCTAGCTCCCTTGCACCTCCAATAACACCAGAAAATTACTTGTTCAAACCCAGAATTCGTGGAGAGGCCTTGGATGAATTTCTTAGATCGCTAGGGTTTATTTTATGTTTAGTCGGTTTGTTTTTGGAGAATAAAAGAAAAGGATTTGTTTTAACTTATGAGAACCGACTTTAGGGGGGCAAATTCAGTGTATTTCGGCCCATGATATCCAGAAAATATTTGGTTGATTTTCTATAATCTTTTTCCTTAATTTATTTAACATATAATCTAATTAAAAGAAATAAAACATAATGTTTATTTAATTTGTAATTTTCGGATTTTATATATAAATGTGTAAGTTAATTTTTTTTTTGAACATTTAAAATGATGAACATTGTCCCAGAAATTATTTTGTTTCAGATATAATTCGATTTCAGATGTTTTGGAATTATTTCGGAATTTTATAAGTTGTTTAATAAAGTTTTATGTTATCAGGGGTAATTTGGTAATTTTACGGGTTATCTGAATTTCAGGTATTACAACTTCTTCCCCACTAACAAAAAATTTCGTCCTCGAAATTTGCAGAAAGCAGAAGGAAAAGAGAAAGAGCAGAAAATAAAACAAGACATACCAGATTAAAACGAGAAGTGCGGATAACTAGCTCGTATTGATTCCTCGGTTTCCCAGGTAGCCTCATGCTCCGGGTGGTTCTTCCAAAGAATCTTTACGAACGGAATAACCTTATTCCTCATGACTCGTTCCTGACGATCAAGAACCGCTTTCGGCTCTTCAAACAAGGACATATCAGGTTGGATCTGATCAAGCGGATAAGATACTACATGCAACGGATGATAGTTGTATCCCCTCAGAAGAGATACATGAAAAACGTTATGCACATGAGATAGCTGAGGAGGTAAAGCCAGACGATAAGAAACCTCCCCAATACGATCCAGAATTTCAAACGGTCCAATAAATCGAGGACTCAACTTGCCCTTGATTCCAAAACGCTTAACACCACGGAAAGGAGATACTTTCAGAAATACCCGATCACCTACATTGAATTGCAGATCCCGGCGGTGCTTATCAGCATAACTCTTCTGACGAGCACGCGCCTCCTTCAATTTCTCCCTAGCCACAGCTACCTTTTCATTAGTGATCTCGACCATTTCAGGTCCCTCAATCAGACGTTCACCTACTTCATTCCAACAAACAGGAGCCCTACATTTCCTACCATACAACATCTCGAAGGGAGCCATACGGATACTCGCATGCCAACTGTTATTATAAGCAAACTCCACTAAACACAAATACTCATCCCAACTACCGGTCCATTCCAAAGCACAAGCCCGTAACATATCTTCCAAAGTCTGAATGGTCCTCTCAGACTGACCATCAGTTTGGGGATGAAATGCAGTACTGAACTTAAGACGAGCACCCCAAACTTTATGAAGTCCTTTCCAGAAACGCGAAGTGAAATGAGGATCACGATCGGAAACAATAGACGAAGGCATACCATGCAATCTAACGATTTCCTGCTGAAAAATATCCGCCAACTGACTGACAGTATAGGTCATACGGATAGGTAAGAAATGAGTGGATTTAGTTAGCCGATCAACGACCACCCAAATCGCATCATGTCTTTTACGAGTAACAGGCAGACCAGAAACAAAGTCCATGGAAATCTCATCCCACTTCCATGCCGGAATCTCCAAAGGATGTAACAAACCACTAGCCCGCTGATGTTCAATCTTAACTTGCTGACAAGTCATACATCTAGCCACAAATAACGCCACATCTTGCTTCATACCGTTCCACCAGAAATGCTGTTTCAGATCCCGATACATCTTGGTAGAACCAGGATGAATAGAGAAAGGAGAACTGTGGGCCTCAGTCAACACAGCCTCACGCAGGTCAGAATCATTAGGCACACATAACCGATCCTCATACCAGACAACTCCATCATCATCAACTCTGAATTCGGTTTGCTTACCCTCTTCAATATTTTGAACAATAGCCCAAAGCTCACCATCATCTTTCTGAGCCTCTTTAATACACAACATCAGATTTGACTCAATCTTTAAGCTAGCCCAGTAACCAACATCACGACGAACACACAACTCAACATCCAGACGCTCCAAATCCTTGAGAACATGCGGATCAATCTCCAAACTAGCAATCATTCCAGATTTCTGACTAAGTGCATCAGCAACCACATTAGCCTTACCTGGATGATACTGGATGTTAGTGTCATAATCCTTAAGAAGCTCTAACCATCTACGCTGCCTCATATTAAGCTCCTTCTGAGTAAAGATGTATTTGAGACTCTTGTGATCGGTGAAGATATCACACGATTCACCATACAAGTAATGTCTCCAAATTTTCAATGCAAAGACAACAGCCGCTAACTCAAGATCATGAGTCGGATAATTTTCTTCATAGGGTTTCAATTGCCTCGAAGCATAGGCAATCACCTTGCCGTGTTGCATAAGCACACAGCCCAAACCCTTCTTAGAAGCATCACTATAGATTTGGAAACCTCCAGATCCTGATGGTAAAGTCAGAATAGGTGCAGACACCAATCGCCGTTTCAACTCCTCAAAACTCTATTCACGCTCATCAGTCCATACAAACTTTTCACCCTTCCGCATCAACTGAGTCAAAGGTAACGCTAACTTAGAGAATCCTTCAACAAAACGCCGGTAGTAGCCAGCTAATCCCAGAAAACTCCTGACTTCAGTCACAGTGGTAGGTCTCGGCCACTTGGTGATAGCCTCGACCTTAGATGGATCCATGGTGATACCATCTGCAGACACAACGTGACCAAGGAAAGCTACTTGGTTCAGCCAGAATTCACATTCAGAAAATTTCGTGAATAACTTCTGCTGCCTCAGAATACCCAGAACAATACGCAAATGCTGCTCGTGCTCCTCAGACGATTTAGAATACACTAGAATATCATCAATGAAAACGATGACGAACTTATCCAGAAATTCATGAAAGACCCGATTCATTAAATCCATAAACACAGCAGGAGCATTCGTTAAGCCAAAAGGCATAACCAGAAACTCATAGTGTCCATATCGGGTGCGGAAAGCAGTCTTAGAAACATCCTGCTCTTTAACTCGCAATTGGTGATAACCAGATCGCAATTCGATTTTAGAGAACACTTTAGCTCCTTGCAGCTGATCAAACAAGTCATCAATGCGAGGAAGCGGATAACGGTTTCGGATGGTAATACGATTTAACTCACGATAATCAATGTACAACCGCATACTACCGTCCTTCTTCTTCACGAAAAGCACCGGAGCACCCCTTGGCAAAACACTAGGGCGAATGAAACCACAGTCCAACAACTCTTCCAGTTGCTCCTTTAACTCCTTCAGTTCAACAGGCGCCATCCGGTACGAAGCCTTAGAGATAGGTTCGGCACCGGGAATCAGATCAATAGCAAATTCAACTTCTCTAGCCGGAGGAAGACCAGGAAGTTCCTCAGGGAAAACATCGGCAAAATCCCGAACAATGGGAACATCGGAAATATCAGGAGCTTCGACAGATGAATCTTTAACAGAAGCCAAATAGCCTTGGCAACCATGAGATATCATGGTCCGCGCCTTCATAGCAGAGATGATTTTAACAAATTTCAAAGGGCGAGATTCATGATAAATGAATTCAGGATGGTTCAGATCTCCAAAAATCACATTCCTAGCATGGCAGTCGATGGTAGCTCTATGGGAAGCCAACCAATCCATGCCCAGGATGACATCGAAATCAATCATATCCAGAGGAAGTAAGTTAGCTGGACGAATCCGGTCATCAAAGCGGAGAGGACAGTTAACATATACATGATCGAGGAGAACACTGTGTTTCATTGGGGTGGAAATAGATAGCTGGTTTATTAATGGTGTTGGAGTTGTTTTAAGTTTCTGAGCTAGTTTTACAGATATAAAAGAGTGTGTTGCGCCGGTATCAAATAATATGAATACAGTATGATCACCAATATACAGAATGCCAGTAATGGTACCTGACGCTTTAGCTGCCTGATCCCGAGTAGTCGAAAACACACGGCCTGTATTCGGAGGAGGAGGAGGAAGATACTGCATAGCTGGTGCCGGATTCTGCTTGGGACAATCCTTCACCCGATGCTCAGAAGACCCACATCGGAAACATGCCCCAGAAGCCCTACGACACGGTCCGGGATGACTCTTCCCACAAGTAGTGCAGATAGGAGGGGGAGGTAAAGCCTGAGAACCCGATCCAGAACCCCGAGACTGCTGCTGATAACCCTTGGAAGGCTAATCCTTCCATTGTCTCTGACCATCATTGCGCCCTTGACGCTCATTGCCCTGCTTAGCAACCGACTTCGAATCCTGTCCCCTCGAATCTGGTCGCCTTTGGTCATAACTCCTACCTGACTGACCCTGATAGTCACGTCCACGATCTGACTGACCTCGCTGCTCAAAGTTCCTACCAGAATACCCCTTGTTGTCCCGATTCTGACTCTGATTCTGATTCTGAACCCTGTCGCCATCACGGTTTCGCTTGAAACCGACTCCCTCATGAAAAATCTCAATGTTGCGAGCTGCATCGCAACATGCTGACGGATCCTGAAACCATCATTAAGAATACGATCGAGCACCCACCTAATTCAGAGTAAATTGAAAAGAGCATTAGGATCAATTGGAACCAAAATCAACTTTATACAGGTTACTAACCTTTTGAGTCCCCATTTGAATTGCTTGGCGTGGCGCCTTGAATCTCCAGCAGTGGGGCCCACAAAGCTGACCAATCTCTGAAACCGCTCCAGATATTCCCCTGCGGTCTCAGAATCTAGCTGGGAAATAGTGTTGTACTCCCGAATAAACCTCTGCTGCTCAGAGTCAGGGAAGTACCGATTATAGAATGTAGTGCGGAAATCAACCCAAGAACAACCAAGAACATACGGATCGCCTCCTTTAGCTGCCTTGTGCGCCTTCCACCAGTTAAGTGCATCACCTTCAAGCTTAAACACAGCCAGACGAGTCTTAAACTCGTCCTCACAACCTAGCACCTCAAACAGCTTCTCCATGTGGGTAATCCAGTCCTCTGCAGCATGAGGAGTAGCAGCAGAACTGAAAGACAACGGCTTGAGTTTGTTGAAACTCTCAAGCCACCCAATCATGGTAGTGGGTCGGCCCCCACCACCAGAAGAACTACCAGCACCTCCAGATGAACTAGCTCCACCACTGATAAGCCGGTTAATCACTGCATCAGTGTTAAGACCCGGTAACAGATTGGCTATAGCATTAGCCACCAAAGCCTCCAGATTGGGGATTTCAGCATCCCCTCCAGCATTATACTCCTGATGACGAGTGTTAACCATCTATAGAATTTTGAAGACGATTAGTAAGATCAAGCAAAATATGACAGAGCAGAATAAGGGAAAAGAGTACGCGAAAGGAAACCTAATGTCTACCCAATCCTCACAGGTCAATGGCCTAAGCCTAAGGGTTTCGGATGCCTGTCGCTCTGATACCACAAATTGTAACACCCCAACCCGACAAGGGCATAGATGTCACAAGTATATGGTTTCATATCAGAACAAACATAGCATACAATAATAAAACAACGGAAGTCTTAACATTAAATCCAAAATAAGTCAACATGACTTATACCAAATGCAAGACAAAATAACCGAAGTACAAGATCCAATAATCAAATGCCTAAACAATGGCATAACCAAATAAATGAAAGTCCAAATGGTAAAGCTGAATAACTAAGGTCAAAACTCCAAGTCAGATTGCTCTCATCCCAAAGCTAAAACCCAGCTTCCTAGCTTAAGTACCTGCCGCGGGAAAAGAAAACGCGGCTGAGCTACAAGAGCTCAGTGAACAGATATATAGATAACGGAAACGATAACAAGTAGCAGGTAAAACAAATCAGGAATACAGACAACATCGATACAGAATCAAAGTGAAAGCATAGGAAAGGAATAAGAGAAGAATGAAATAGGAAATAATTAAGCAAATCAGGTTTAGAGAAAACAGTAATCTATCACGAGCCCAGACAACAAAAACATATAGTGCAACAAACCTGTATAGAGTGGCCAAACTCTCAGATAATGTGAAAGACGTGTATCGCACACACCATCAGTCACCAGATATAATAAACAGAAAGCATATAACAGATAACAGATCAAATCTAGAGTACACCCATACGCCCCACAGATAATTCAATAATCATAATATAATGGCCATAGCAGATAATAAATAAGGGACGGGACAGGTCATCACTCTCCTGCCCTAGAGTCATGTCAGAGGTGCATCAATGACATGGACATGAAACCCTCATGCCTAGTGATTGGCTCGTAATATCAAACTGTAGGTCAAAGGTCAGATGTACTATCAAAGTCAGAAGGTCATATCTTAAGGGTACACGGCAAAAGGTTCATGTCAAGTCTAGAAAGAAATGTCGAAGGTTCAAAATCAATGTTTAAGTAAAGGTTCAAAAAAAGAATCATGGCAGACGGTTCAAAACAAAGGTTCCAGATAAACAGGTCACAACAAAGTTACACACAGAAGGGAACATAGCAGTGGTATAGGGAATCCTAATAAGGAAAATGAAATACTGAAAGAAAAGGAAATGAAATGCCCTTACTGAAAAAGGACAGAATATTTGTACCTTATTGCACAGCAGAAAAACAAACAAACACAAAGATGAAAGTCAGGGCTTCTCCTTCTTCACACCTAAGGAAGAGGAAGACAGAATTACCAGAGATTCTAATTCAAATTATTACTAGTTCAGATTAGGTTAAACTCTTATTCAAAGATTATTATGGAATAATGATATATTTTATCAAGTTACAGAAGTTTAGATTTAATTATGACATGTTTACATAGTTTAGGGTTTTAAATGTAACTCCATCAATTTCCAAGGTCATTAGTGAAAATACTTTAAGTTACAGAATTATATACACATTTTATTCAGAATTACACTTTATTCCCTTAAGTTTCATAATTTACTTATTACACCTCTTTAGTTACAAATTTACAAAACCAACCTTATAATTATATATTTTACAATTTAAACCCTACAATATCCATAATTACCAACTAAGCATATTATATTTCAAATTTACAGAATATAACATCAGAAGTTAGTACCTTACATATTTGACCCCTCAGAATTTAGAATTTACATATTTAGCCCTTTAAGTTTACAAAACATATATATTAAGTCATAATTCATAACAATTACATAATTAGCCCAAAAATCCTCAAAATTACACAACAACCTTTTTATATCAGTATTAACACAAAACAACTTCAGAATTCCAGATTTACACTTTTGGTCCCTCACTTTTAATTAATTTCAATTCGTAACCCTAATTTACCCATAATTCAATATATTGAAAAATTTACACTTAGGACCCCAAAGTTATATTTTTCCCACATTCTTACAGATGTATATGATCTTACAAAAATATCCCAGAAGTTTCAAAGTTGGCAAAACAGGTCCTTATGCATTTAACTTCAAATCGGTAATACTTTTTACAAACAATTAGAAACCCTACTATGCACCAATCATTGAACCATCATTAAATCATCATTAAAACAAATTAAATGATCAGATATTCATCCAAGAATCCAAACCCTAGAGGCCACGATTTTCCTTTTATTTGCTTCTTTATTTTTCTAAAATCCGGTTTTATCAATAATTAACCACGTAAATTTTAAGCTTCTAAAAATCAAAACCATATTTTTCCCAGCTCATATTACTCATAAGGAACCCACGAAAAATAGTGAACAAGCCCATAAAATTCGTTTAACATATATTGCATATTTACGTATGTTTTAGACATTAAAATTACAACGACTTGATTTAGGCTATTATAATTCGATCTATCATTTTTCCCAGGTCTAATACATCATAAGAGGTCTAAATAAAATAGCCATCATGCCCAGAAATTTGGATTTCATATATTTGTGATTTACGTGTTCTATAGCCATTATATTATCATACGCATAGAATTAGCATGCATGGATCGATTTTTATATTTTATATGAGTTATATAACATCTAAATATCACTGTAAAAATGCCATATTAATTTTAACACGTTTGGTTTAGTCGCAAGAATTATTACCTTGATTTAGAGCAAATCGACAAGAAAACAAGAACAAGAACAAACCAAGGAGAAAACGCAGCAACTCTTAATTTTCCTAGCTCCCTTGCACCTCCAATAACACCAAAAAATTACTTGTTCAAACCCAGAATTCGTGGAGAGGCCTTGGACGAATTTCTTAGATCGCTAGGGTTTATTTTATGTTTAGTCGGTTTGTTTTTGGAGAATAAAAGAAAAGGATTTGTTTTAACTTATGAGAACCGACTTTAGGGGGGAAAATTCAGTATATTTCGGCCCATGATATCCAGAAAATATTTGGTTGATTTTCTATAATCTTTTTCCTTAATTTATTTAACATATAATCTAATTAAAAGAAATAAAACATAATGTTTATTTAATTTGTAATTTTCGGATTTTATATATAAATGTGTAAGTTAATTTTTTTTTTGAACATTTAAAATGATGAACATTGTCCCAGAAATTATTTTGTTTCAGATATAATTCGATTTCAGATGTTTTGGAATTATTTCGGAATTTTATAAGTTGTTTAATAAAGTTTTATGTTATCAGGGGTAATTTGGTAATTTTACGGGTTATCTGAATTTCAGGTATTACATCTTGTCCAACACTCACTGAACCCATTACCTTCTTCTTTGGCTCAAGTAACACTTCAGGGAGTTCCGCCTCACTGTGTGGTGAATCTTTCTTCTTAGATTCGCCCTGAGCATCTTGAAGGTAACTCACTGAGTAATTGTTCACTCAGTGACTTAGAATGTTTTTGGTTTAATTAACACTTAGCTTAATTTGTATTCAAATCCTGTTTTAAGGATCCTTGGGTACTGACGGACCCAACAATCTCCCCCTATTTGGATATAAATTATGCTTAAAGTGTTTTGATCAGTTATGAGTGAGCTGATGACTTCTTCTCATACTGAATATACTAGAAAGTTATTAAGGACACTGAAATGCTAAAAACATGGGCCACCAATTTTATTTATCATTTACAAAGGTCTTAACAACTAAACAAAGTACAGGATAGTGGTGGTGTTGCAGATTCATCAGTCTAACTTCTAACCAAGGGCTTCAAGCTTTGGTCTCTTAGATTCCAGCTCATGTTGGTCAGGATGTTCTTGGATCTTGGTTCTCAGGTCATGACAGAACCTCACATTTTCAGGACTCTGTATATGGGAGGTCATCATGAGGAAACCAAGCATGGCTTTGATTCCAGCCTGATCAATGTCACTCCATCTTTGGAAGGCTGGGTCGCCAAACTCATCAGTGAAGAAGAGACCTCTCTCAGGTTGTTCGATGACCAAGTTGTTCACAAATGTAACTCCTTCAGGGAGGGCTCTGTTGCATTCAAGGCCAGGAACTTTGATCTCAGGCTCATATTCAATTTGCTTCCTCTTTCTTCTAGAGGACTGAGAAGGAGCAGGCTGATTGGCTGGAGCTGGGAGAAGAGAGGGAATACCAAGTTCATCAGGTGTTGTTTTTAGTTTGTCATATCTTAGCCTCAGGGATTTCATCAGATCTTTGACAACCACGTTTTGCTTTTTCACTATGATTGGACCCAATTCATCCAATTCAGTGATCCCAAAGTCATAGAATCTAAAGGGATCATGAACTTCAAAGTCTCTCTTGTCTGGACCTCTGAAGACACTAATGACAATAGGTTTGGTATTTTGATGAATCTTGACATCAGTGATGGGTTCTTGTCGCAATCTGCTTGTCATAACCCACTAGTACCTCTCAATTCTCTTTTTCCTTATCTCTTCAGCCTTTTTCAATCTTTCATCCCTTTTCTGCCTGAGAGCAATCATCTCAGCATCCTGAGCTTTTATAAAGCTCTCACCACCTTTTCTTCCAGCAAGGGCTTTTGGTTGTATTCCAAGCTTTTCAGCCTCGTAAGAGCAAGAGTTAGAGTGCTCACTGAAGTTGAGGGAGCAGCATGACCTTTAAGAGCCTGATAGATCTCAGTCATCATGGTTTTGATTTCTGAGGTGTCTTGCTGAAGAGTGGTCACTTTTGCCTCAAGAGATGCCTGAGAGATCTCTATAGCAGTCATTCGAGGCCCAAGATTCCAGGCCAAGGAATTCGAAGACTTAGCCCAAGATGCTAAATGTGCCTCCATAAGAACCAGGGAAGACTTGATGGAGTCCACTGAAGAGCTGAGACCCTGAAGGTTAGAGGATGTCAGCATGTTGACAAGCTTAGTGAACTGAGATGACAGTTGCTGATAGGTCTCAAAAGCCTGAAGAATCTTCTAGTTGAGCACAGGGTCATCTTTTACTGACTCTTGAATAGTTGCAACGCTCTTCGTAATGTTGGAAAGAGTAGCGTTGAACATTTTAAGGTTTTGATCAAGAGTTGTCAAGGAGTAGGAAATCCCTGATTGTTGCTCATTAATGTCATCATGATAAGCTTCAACAGATTCCTTCAGGTTGACATAATGAACTACAGCTTCACAATGTTGATCAAAGATATCTTCAGTGAGCCCTTGAAAAAGAGCATTGTTGGCTTTCTGTAAGAACTTGACCAACTGTCTTTCAGTGAGAGGCAGAATATTGTCATACTTCTTGAGGTTGGCTGGTGATGAAGCGAAAAGTGTACCGCTTTTAAGGGGTCATTTAAGCCCTAAATCGTATTTATTTGATCAAATATTGCCCTAAATCGTTCCTTTTGTCATTTTAGGTACTTTTGAGAAGAAATCTGGAAAAGGAAGCATTTTGGACGTTTTTGGAGCATAAAAGTGAAGAAAACGACAAAGTCTCAAAATCTTGCTGGAAGTTACCTTTGACGGCGTCAGGATTAACCCTGGACGGTGTCATGGCTTGGCAAAAGTGGTGGATGTGAAATTTACTCATGATAAGCCAGAGAAATTGCATGGAAATTCTGACGGCGTCACCCTTTAATTTGATCAAGGTCGTCACGTTATAATTTAAAGAGGGACGGCGTCACATTCATAGTCTGACGGCGTCAAGCCTTGATAAGCCAGAACGGATTTTGGAGAGCTAAAGAGGGACGGCGTCAAGAAGGTCATCCGAGAACCCTAAAAGCGGCGAGGTGACGGCGTCACACTCCATAACGTGACGCCGTCAGATCTAAAAATCTATATATAGTTTTGCAATTCTTTGTCATTAGTGTGAAACTTATTGGGGAACTTTGTATGTGAAAACCCTAGGACGAATTTGGCAGCTCTTTCAAGGCTTTTTGCCTTGAGATCTTCCATGTTACATTGAAGATAAGTTATCAATTAATCATTCAATATGTCTATGTGTTGTTTGATTCTATCTTATTCTTGTCTTTTGTTTAACATGTTAGGCTAGATTTATCTTGTGTTTGCTTAGATCTAATGAAACCTAGCTATTGATTGTTGGTTATTAGTGTGTTGTTAGTTGTATTGGATGATTGTTCATCTATGTTAGGCTTAAGAAAACTGGCTAACTTCCTATTCGGTAACTTGCTTGAACGTCTTAAGAAACATGAACCAATGCGTACTAAAGGTTTTTATGGTTGTATTTAATGCACAAGCGAATTCTAGTGATCCCATGTTAGGAGCTTCCTAGCCGGCTCGACATAGGAGTGAAGTAGGAGCTTGTAGAGTTGGGGAAGTACGTACGCCACCCCACGAATGGTATTAAGGAATACACCCGTCATCCACGCAACTAATACACACTAATCAACCGGTAAAAGATAGTTAGGGAGTAAGGAAATCTAAGTAAACACATTTCCCTCCACATAAGTTTTCACCAACATTTTCATTTTTGTTATTTTATTTTATTTGCATTCGTAGTAATTTGGGTTAGTTGACTAGCAACTAATTCCGCCCACTCTTTCAAACCCGAGATTTTACTTGCTTTCATAAAAATATAAAAACATAAAAAGAATCTTCTCTCACCCTTAGACCTATTAGAGTAATTTTTCATACCTAACGAACACTATTCCCTGTGGAGAACGATCAATCCCCCGTACTTACCACTACACTATACTACATCGGTCAGGTACACTGCCTGGTGGGGTTGTAAGCCTCTTGAGATCCCTCGAGAGGTAAAACCTGTTGTAAGGTTGCAAAACCACGCATCAAGTTTTTGGCGCCGCTGCCGGGGAATAGTTATTGTTTAGGTTGAATTTTTATTTTATAGGTCTACTCACTAGATTCCTTTCTAGTGAGATTTTTATTTTCTTTTTCTAGGTTTTCTTTAGTCTATCTATTTTCTTCGTTTCTTTGTTCGTAACCATTACCATTCGACATCATGGAAGATGGTAATATCCTTAATCCCAACAACCCACCACCACAACAACAACCACCACCTCCTAGAGCCCGTACTTTAGGAGAGTATTCCCGTCCTAGCCACCATGGCTATCGAAACACCATTGAGCTCACTCAAGGAGCCAATGTCACACCCTTGCGATCCGACACCATCCGGTTGGTGCAAAGCGGATGCGCATTCCATGGACTTCGTTCTGAAGATCCTAATCAACATCCCAAGGACTTTCTCAAAATTGTTGATTCTATAGACCTTGATGTTGCCACTCGAGAGACGACCCGATTGCGTCTCTTTCAATTCTCTCTGCGGGACCAAGCTAGTCAATGGCTAGAACGTCAACCCGCAGGATCCATCACCTCTTGGGATGATCTCACTACTCGTTTCCTTGCTCAGTTTTTCCCACCGGGAAGAACTACCAAGCTAAGGAATTATATCTTGATGTTCCAACAACGTCAAGGCGAAACCCTCTATGAGGCATGGACTCGATTCAAGGACTTACTCCAAAAAGTCCCTCATCATGACATAGAACTTTGGCTCCAAGTCCAAATCTTCTATGACCATATCAATCTCTACACAAGGCAAACCATTGACCAATCGGCCGGTGGTAAGCTACGTGGTCTAAGTGCGGAACAATCATGGGCTCTCCTAGAGGATCTTGCTCTTTATGACAATGAAAGTTGGAGTGATCCCCGTGATTTGAATAAAACGGTCAAGGCAATATCTTTACCTTCGAACAATTCAAGCACTTCCGACCGTAGGATCATAGAACTTGAAGACCAAGTCAAGTTTCTCATGAAATCCTACGAGGCTCCTAAACCTTCAAGCCAAGTGAACAAAATCACTTCTTCATGTGAATTATGTAGTGGTCCCCATGACACTCGTGATTGCATGGAACTCCCCAAACAAGCTTTTGTGGACTACGCATCCTCGCGTACCGACGGAGCGGGAGACAAGTGGTACACTTTCAAACCCGAGCCAAACCCCTATGGTGATACATACAACCCCTCATGGAAAAATCACCCGAACCTTAGGTGGAAACAAAACCAAAACGCGCAACAAACCAATTCTTCCAACCCACCTAATCGTTTCCAATCAAGCGGTTCCAACTCGAACCGTACTTTCAACAACAATCCTTCCGGCAATGGTAGTACCAATAACTTTGAAGGATTGATGTCCCAATTTATGGCATCTCAAGAAGCTCGGATAGCTAGATTCGAATCCGAATTCAATCAACAACAAACGGAGATGACCAATAAAATTGACAACTTGTTGAAAGCTCTCAATAACCAAGTGTTATCACCTCCACATAAGGACGCTAGGAACACAAATAGCGGACCCCAAGTAAAAGACCCCTCTTCATCCAAACACGTCCACTTTGTCAACATTGTCACTATTAAACCAATTGAAAGGAATGAGGATAATAGTGAACCTAAGGATGAGGATAAGAAAGTCGAGGTTGATAAGGAAGTTAGGACAAGTGAGATTGAAGAAGTAGATGATGATAAGGACTACTTCAATAGGCTACCCACTAAGGAAGAGCGCGCATATCATACAAACTTATTCGATGACCCCGAGACACCATACTTCCTAGGTAGACCAATTATAGAAATAGGCGAACCTTCTAATCTCAACATACCATGCAACATCGGACATTTGCATGTGTGGAAAGCCTACATCGACCTTAGATCACCCATAAACATCATGACTAGAGCCCACTACAACTTGATAATGAAAAATCAACTTGGGTATAGGATGTTCCCTGACGAGGGATGGATGAGTAACTTCACGGGAAGAGTTAAGGGATTACCGGTTTATGTAGGAAACTTCACCTATGTCACCGACTTTGTAATTGTAGAAGATATCCGCCCAATAGTCGATGCATCCTTAACTCAAGTGGTTTTTGGAAAACCATTTGTTGAGGTCTCTAGAATGACTTATGAACCTTCCTTAGGGATAGTTAGATTTAAGGATGAGACCGATGAGGTAAACTACCAAATGCCATATAAGATAGAACAATTCCAACACTTGTCAAATGTTGAGAAGGAGCTCAAGCAAGCGGTTTACTATAGGAATGATGAGGATAGAAATAAAGGAGTAGACTATGTTATGGAAAGGATATTCGGTTTCTACAAGGATTGTTTGAAATTGGGACCGGAATATAAAACCGGGAATGAAAATGGCCTAGGAACCGTGACCAATGATGGAATCACGTAATGTACGTGACTTTGAGTCTAGCTACAAGACTCGTTAATAAAGAAAAGCGCTTCTTGGGAGGCAACCCAAGCTTTATTTGCTTTGTGTGTTTATTTACTTGTTTGTTTGTTTGTTTTTATTTGTTTCCGTATGTATGTTTAAATTTTATTATTATTGATTCATGTTCAAAAGTAATTTGTGAAAATGCTTTATTTTGTTTTTAACTTCGTCTTAACTACATATAAAGGTATTTTGCAAAAGATAAGTGTAAGGGAAATCTAAATCGGTTTATTAGAACACAAATGAACATGAATCATAATAATAATAAATTAACATACATATTAGTATTTGTTTGAGTCAAATGCTTGTATCGAGTCATAATGATGTTTTGCAGGAATTCCAGGAAGTAAGGTATAGGTTTTTCCAAAATTTTTCCGGAAACGTAACATGAGAATTCTGTCAGATCATTTCTGACGGCGTCAGGCTTCACAACCTGACGGCGTCAGGTTTAATTTTCTGAAAATTTTTGAAAGTTTTGTTTTCATAAAAAGTTTTTATTAAATCTCTAACTTATAATCTCCAGGAATCTGCAAAATTATCATTCCACAAGCATTATATCCTTATATATAGAGTTTATCCCGCCGATGTTATGCAGGTTTTCGTGTTTGTTTTCTCAGGTTTAACAGGTTATTTTGGACAAGGAAATGTTTGTTGGATCAAGCTTATGGCGATGCATTAGTCATGGAGCTTCAACATTATCTTGGAAGAAGATCTAACCGTGTTACTTCATTATCCACCGAACAAATCAGGGGAGTATTTGATTTCATTCTTTTACTTTATACTTTTACATCTTGTTATTTGAACATTGGGGACAATGTTCATCTTAAGTGTAAGGGGGGGGGGGTAAAAATACGATTTTTAGAGAATACAATTGCGCTTGATTTTTGTTTGTTTGATGGTAGATGTGTAATAAAACTGAGATAAATACCTGTTAGGGTAATTTTAGTGCCAAATTTAAATTTTTTTACAACATATAGGAGTGAAACTTTGATCTTAATGAGCGTCTCACGGATAGGAGTTATATGACTAGCACAAAAAACCGTACCACTAAAAAATTTTCCACCCCAAATATGTGAGGTTCGCCCCTAGAATTGGTAGGAAAAGCATTTATGCTATGATGTGTGTACCGGTAGCACTTAGATTCTAGAACTTGCGTTAGGACCATTCCGAGGCCACAAGTGAGACTACATTCGTGTAGTTAGATTTACTACATGATAAGAGGCATTAGGATTAACCCATTGTTTTACACCTGTGTTTTTGTTATAATTACATTGGCTACATTGGTCAATTAATTCTCCCACACCCTTTGCGTTGTACTCATTTTTAGTACACGATACCCCTAGTACACCCCTCAGAGCCTATCTTTTCGTTTCTAACTTTAAGCATTTTACTTAAAGGAAGAATTTGTTACACCCCACTAAAATGTACACCCAAATCGCCTTAGCCTACCTTGTATGCACTCATCTTTAGTGCATTATTGTTACAACATTTGTTTAAACCCAAGTTAATTATCTAATTGATTACATGGTTGCTAAGTCGAGTCATATCCTTGTACATATTGTTTTGGGACGATTGGGACTCATGGGTAAAGTACTAGTGTAATGGAGTAATGGGGAAGAACATCATTTATTACCCCCATATGTGCTAAATATTTTAAAAGTACTCCAAGTGTTTTGATTATCTTAATTCGAGTCATTAGAATAGTTATTTGTAAAGTTATGTAAAAGTTCAAGTGTAAGGGGAATGCAACGCCCCTATGATGTATTATTTTGGATGGTAGGGCAAAAGTGTATGCAAAAAAAAAAAAAAAAAAAAAAAAAAAAAAAAAAAAAAATCAAGAAAAATACAAAAAAAAAATGAGAAAAAGAAAAGTAGAAAAAACATACGGACTACCATCCCGTTTTATTTTATGTTTATTTTATGTTTTTGTTATTTTCTTTCATTAGCTTAAATCGAGTCGAGTCTTGGCTTAGCAACATTGTATAGTACATGTAATTGATCAAGATCTTTAACTCGCCACCAGTAAAATATCCTTTATCCAACAAAACCGTGTTTTCCTTTTCCCTACACCTAACATTATAATCCATTTAAAAGCCCTCTTTGATAGTTTATCTTAGGTGCTTACGCCTAGTGGAGGAGGTTTTCGATCCTTTCCCAAGCCTATGGTAATCTATTTGCTATGACAGGTAGTGAGAGATATTATCCGTTTTCATTTATGAGATTTATTTTGATGACACTTGAGAGATGTGAGTATCTAAACACTACTTGTGAGGTGCTAGTTTGTAATCTCCGTGCTGATTATGATTAAAGTGGAACAAATATTTGTTGTAATTACTTTTATGTTAGCATTAAATGACCCCTAACTTGTATTTTGATTAGAATAAAAGCGCATTTGCTTGAGGACAAGCAAATCTCAAGTGTAAGGGTATTTGATGAAGCGAAAAGTGTACCGCTTTTAAGGGGTCATTTAAGCCCTAAATCGTATTTATTTGATCAAATATTGCCCTAAATCATTCCTTTTGTCATTTTAGGTACTTTTGAGAAGAAATCTGGAAAAGGAAGCATTT
This sequence comes from Artemisia tridentata subsp. tridentata, assembly GCA_021014915.2. NCBI lineage: Eukaryota > Viridiplantae > Streptophyta > Magnoliopsida > Asterales > Asteraceae > Artemisia > Artemisia tridentata. Next base: position 29,860,410 of record CP139501.1, on the reverse strand, counting down.
TGGACGTTTTTGGAGCATAAAAGTGAAGAAAACGACAAAGTCTCAAAATCTTGCTGGAAGTTACCTTTGACGGCGTCAGGATTAACCCTGGACGGCGTCATGGCTTGGCAAAAGTGGTGGATGTGAAATTTACTCATGATAAGCCAGAGAAATTGCATTGAAATTCTGACGGCGTCACCCTTTAATTTGATCAAGGTCGTCACGTTATAATTTAAAGAGGGACGGCGTCACATTCATAGTCTGACGGCGTCAAGCCTTGATAAGCCAGAACGGATTTTGGAGAGCTAAAGAGGGACGACGTCAAGAAGGTCATCCGAGAACCCTAAAAGCGGCGAGGTGACGGCGTCACACTCCATAACGTGACGCCGTCAGATCTAAAAATCTATATATAGTTTTGCAATTCTTTGTCATTAGTGTGAAACTTATTGGGGAACTTTGTGTGTGAAAATCCTAGGACGAATTTGGCAGCTCTTTCAAGGCTTTTTGCCTTGAGATCTTCCATGTTACATTGAAGATAAGTTATCAATTAATCATTCAATATGTCTATGTGTTGTTTGATTCTATCTTATTCTTGTCTTTTGTTTAACATGTTAGGCTAGATTTATCTTGTGTTTGCTTAGATCTAATGAAACCTAGCTATTGATTGTTGGTTATTAGTTTGTTGTTAGTTGTATTGGATGATTGTTCATCTATGTTAGGCTTAAGAAAACGGGCTAACTTCCTATTCGGTAACTTGCTTGAACGTCTTAAGAAACATGAACCAATGCGTACTAAAGGTTTTTATGGTTGTATTTAATGCACAAGCGAATTCTAGTGATCCCATGTTAGGAGCTTCCTAGCCGGCTCGACATAGGAGTGAAGTAGGAGCTTGTAGAGTTGGGGAAGTACGTACGCCACCCCACGAACGGTATTAAGGAATACACCCGTCATCCACGCAACTAATACACACTAATCAACTGGTAAAAGATAGTTAGGGAGTAAGGAAATCTAAGTAAACACATTTCCCTCCACATAAGTTTTCACCAACATTTTCATTTTTGTTATTTTATTTTATTTGCATTCGTAGTAATTTGGGTTAGTTGACTAGCAACTAATTCCGCCCACTCTTTCAAACCCGAGATTTTACTTGCTTTCATAAAAATATAAAAACATAAAAAGAATCTTCTCTCACCCTTAGACTTATTAGAGTAATTTTTCATACCTAACGAACACTATTCCCTGTGGAGAACGATCAATCCCCCGTACTTACCACTACACTATACTACATCGGTCAGGTACACTGCCTGGTGGGGTTGTAAGCCTCTTGAGATCCCTCGAGAGGTAAAACCTGTTTTAAGGTTGCAAAACCACGCATCAGCTGGGCAGGATGATTCAGAGTCCGATGAATGATCAGCCTGAGATGCTGATTCTTCAGCATGTGGTGGAGAAGACTGATGCGATTGTTCAGTGGGTTGAGCATCAGTGTCCAGATCATCACCTGCCTCAAAAATTTCTTCCTCACTGTCATTGCTGAGCTCATTGTCAGAAAAGAGAACAGCCTAAAAATCTGCCATGGACTGAATCTGCAACTGGGTGTGGCCAGGTCCTGACCCTTCCATAATAACTGAGTGGGTTTGCTCAGCCTGGTTTTTGGAGTCAGTTCCCGAAGGAATGGATCCGCCTTGAGGGGGTTGTGGTTCCATATCAGTGGGTGGTTGCATGCCCCCTGAGTCTTTGTCCCCATGTGCGCCTTCAAGGACTGGTGGGTGTTTTCGAGTACTATCACTTGGCACAGAATGTGATTGTTGCTGGACTCCCTTCCCATCAGGGTTGTACTGCCCTTTTGAGGATTTAGGGTCCTTGACTCCTTGAGACCCTGAGTGTGATTTCTCAGGGCCATAAACAGGATGTGATTGGGTGTGGTTCCCCTTCTCAGTAGAGTAGTGTTGCCCTACCGAGGATTCAGGACCCTTTACTCCCTCAAGCATAGATTGTGATTTATCAGTACCTTCATCAGGATGTGATTGGGTGGAGGTTCCTGACCCCACTGACTTTTGTATGTCAGTAGAGCCATGAGGAAGGGTTTTGCCCGAGGATACTGAGGATGATTTCTCAGTACCCTCCATTGGCGTTTGTTTAAAGGTTAAGAGGGTCTCAATGATGGGTGTCTCTGTGGTCTTGGCCATTGTTTCCCCTTCTTTGGGTTCTGAGGCAGAGGTCTCAAGGACGAGTGATTTGGGTTTAACCACCTTCTTGGACCCTGCCTTCCTTTTCTTCTTCTCCTTTGTAGGAGAAGGAATGGGTGAGATAGCGTTTGCACCCTGAATGATTACCAACATGTAGTTGGTCTGGGCGACTGGTTGTACCTCAGTAATGCCACTCATATAATTGGCCTTGTGTAGGACGTCAGGTTTAGATCCTTGAGCGTCAGGCCTAATATAATTAGAGCCAAGTAAATCCTGAAGCACACAATTTAATTTTGCTCCCTGAATGATTTCCAACTTGATCCATTTTGCTCCAATTTAATTTCAAAATAGCTAACTTTCACCAAATGCTTGTTTATAACTGAGAATTACAAAAGTAAACGATTAAGTATCGATTCTCATATAAAATAACATAAAACTAGCGAATAACATAGGATAAGTGATGCCAATAAAATGTACTTATTTTAAATCATCAGTACTCATGATCGTTGTGTTGCTAATTCTCTTTTATTACGCACTAGGAAACATACTAATTGCATTCTTTCTAGGCCCACTATAGCTTCTAAGTCTGCGTTAGGAAAAGAGCCAAAAGTAGTTTCTGAGCTTGCGTTAAGTGATCCCATAGCTGAAAACATAAGTCCTAAGAAAATGGATACACCTAGTGACTTCACTGAGACAAAAGCCCGAAGTAGTTGGATATGGCAAACATGGTTACAGAATACACCTAGTTTTAAGTGGAAACCTAAAATCATGTGTGCTTCTACTGTAACGGAACCCATTGATCCTACGGGTTCCAATTTTATAACTATTCCATCTTCGTCGTCTTCATGTGATGCAGGTGATCCAAATCGTACTCTGGATTGTTGATAGCGGATGTACTCGACATATGACAGGAAACCTTCAGCTGCTCGTTAATTTTGTTTCTAAGTTCATCGGTACTGTCAGATTCGGGAACGATCATTTTGCTGTTATCATGGGCTATGGAGATTATGTAAATGGTAACATCGAAATTAGTCATGTATATTATGTCGAAGGCTTTGGTTACAATTTTTTCTCATTCGGTCAATTCTGTGATGGGGATTTGGAAGTAGCATTTAGGGAGAAAACATGATTTGTACGTGATTTACAAGGAAATGATCTTATGACGGGCAACTGTGGAACAAGTCTTTACACCATCTCAATGTCCGACATGATTGCTTCCTCTCCAATATGTCTACTTTCTAAAGCAACTTCCACAAAATCATGGTTATGGCACAAACGACTTTCTCATCTGAATTTCAAAACCATGACTGATCTTGCACGACATAAGCTAGCTGACGGTCTTCCAAGATTTCGTTACTCCAAGGACCACTTATGCTCCGCATGTGAACAAGGAAAAAGCACTCGTGTACATTTTCCAGTTCGATCATTTGTATTTGGGGTTTATCGAACTTTCATGAACAATGGTGTTAAACTGATTTAGAGTTGTTTATTATGCTCTAAATGTGTTTTGAAAGGTTGTGTAACTTGTGGTTTTGATTTTGATGGACAGGAAAAGGAATTTCGATAATCCATCGAACATGTACGTCAACAGTTTCATCGAAGTTTCCTGTATAAGAAGCTGTCGAACTTTCAAAATGATTAAGTTCATCGAACTTGTCAAGTTCATTGAACTTGTCATAGTTCTTATCGAACGTAACAAGTTTGTCTAATTTGTCCAAATTCCATCGAACATACTACAGTTCCATCGAACTTATCAATTTTCATCGAACTTTCAAAAATTCATAGAACTTTTAGAAATCCATCGAAATTTCAAAAGGTTCATAGAACTTTTGGAAATCCATCGAACTTTTGGAAATCCATTGAACTTTTGGAAATCCATCGAACTTTTAAAAATCCATCGAACTTCTGGAAAAGTTATAGAATTTAGCACTTAACATAATAACAACTTATCTAATGTGTAGACTTGATCACTCAAAGAATCAATGGACAAATAAAATCAAGAATTCAAACATAGGGTCATATAAGTAATCATAAATGTCACAATATGCTAACACATATGTACCTCGTATGCTTGTTTCTCTGATTTTTCCTTTCAGAAATCACAAATGGCTGCTCAACAACCATTACCTCTGCTCAAAAAGGAAAGCACCTTCCTAGAAGGCTATTCTATGGAAATTGGCAAGAACAACGCTCGTGTTGAATTCTACGAAGTCAAGTGTTCAGAACCATCATGTCAGATAGCTATTGAAATTCTAAAGAATCACAAGTGCAGACACATGATGGATAAGTCAACATCTATCCCTGAATTCTACATTCACCAGTTCTGGCACACAATACAGCTGAATCTTAATGAGAATTCATTCACATGCAAGTTGGATAGAAAAGTAGTCACGGTTGATGTCAACTGTCTTTGCAAAACTCTACTTCTACCGGAAGCTCCTGAACCCAACAAGATATTTCATGACACTCCGTCAGAAAAAGTTGTTCTAGACTTTCTATTGGAAATTGGATATGATGTACAACCAAATAAACCACTCAAGTCATTCTCCAAGGTCGAGGCCAAGTTCTTCCCACAACCATGTAGAACAATTTACTACATCTTGGCATGATCAGTTACAGGGAGAGATAGTGGTCATGACCATCCCCGACTTTCTCATATTCAAATATTCTGGGGCATAGTGAATCAGAAGCATATCGACTATGCATAACTCATCTGGGATGACATAGTATTTCAGATTCAAAGCCACTACCTCACCCCATTGACCAAGATTCCATTTGTCAGATTTACGATGTTGATCATTCATAATCTTCTTAAAGATCATGAAGATATTCATTGTCTTCTGGAAGATAAAGAAAAGCACCTGTTTAGGTTGGACAAAACCGTCAACAAAATCAATATTCAAGCGACGTGCACTCGTAAACAAGGCAAAATACTTCCATAAAATCTTCTCACTGAAAAGATCAAGAAGACTCAAGCATATACAAAGTACGATGATGCATTTAAGGCTGGAGGTGTTGGATTCAGTCTATATGATGAAGAACCTTCACAAGTCAAAACCCGAAGCAAGAGAGGTAGCAAAATTGGGAGCACAACAAGCACAAACAAGAGAGTGAAGCCAGCTCCTTCTAGAGTTATTAAGAGGAGGGTGCCTATCAAATTTGCTAAGCCCGAAGCAGAACCAGAACTAGAACCACAAATTGAACAAGATGAATCCGATTCTGAAACTGAATCAGAAGATGAATCTGTGGTCTACAAAGAAGATATTGCAACCAAAATTGCCACGGAAGCCAGCCTTGAATCTCTGGCATCTGATGAAGAGAGAAGAAAGAAGAAGTTAGAAGATGATATAAATATGGATTTTGGCGATGATGAAACTCAAGGGGATGACATGGAAACGGAGTTGGTCGACAAGAGGAAGTAAAAGAAAACTACACATGATACTCAACCCCCTACTCTTCCGATTAATCGAACCGGTGAGATAGGAAGTGCAAGCGGAGTCACCTAACCTCTTCCGGTTAATCGACCCGGTGAGTTGGGAGGACACATCATCACACCTCAATCAGATCCGGTAATGAAGAAAATAGGGATGAAGGAGGTAATATCATCATGACAGAAGTCGAGACGGAAGAACAACCTAATGACTTTGTCATGAATGATGATGATGATATAACTCCGAACACTGAAAATGATGGAGTTGAGCTAGAAAAGGGTGAAAAGAAAATTCAAGATGATGATGAAATGGATGAAATGGAGGAAAATATGCTTGTTTCTGATGAAGATGTACGGAAAGCTGCTGAAGAAAAGGAGTTAGAAAAGAAAGCTAAGGAAGATGAAGAAATGAAAAGAAAAGAGCAGGAAGATGCAGAGTTAGCTGCAAATGCAGAAAAAGAAAGATTACTTAAAGAAGCTGACACCTACATCCAAGATAATCCTGAACATAATCCTGATACTTCTCCACCAACCTCACCAAAAGATAAAACCGTCAACAAAGACACCTCAACAATTCCTGAATCATCAACTCTTTCATCACCTCCACCAACACAAACAACATCAACAAGCAAATCTATCAAGAAACCCATAAACCCACTGGTATCTCAAGCATCAATGAAAGTGAAGCAAGCCGTGAAGCAAGCTCGTTTGAAGAAACAGAACAAGCTTCAAGGCCAAGTTGAGACACTGACCAGCATGGTTACAGGCCTAACAGAGCAGATCATTGGGTTACAAGGAACAAAGGAGCAAGTTGACGAATTTCTATCAGATGATGTTCAAGATAAAATGTTTACTGCAATCAGAGGAAACACAGAAGAATACCTCAAAAAGTATTTGCCCAAGATTACCTCAAGAAAAGTTAAAGAATATCTCGATCCAATCATCGAAAAACTCGTCAAAGATATTGTTTCTACAATTCCACTCACTCTACAAACCGTACCATCAAAGCCAAAGGAACTCACATTTGAAGAACTTCAAATTCAGTTGTTTGATAGACTGTCTGGTATAACAACCATGCCTCCTGAAGAAATAGCAATCTTTGATGCTATCTCAGCAAATATTTCTAAGGAATCATGCAAAGCCGATGCCGATACTAGGAAAAGACAACGAGAAGACGAAGACCCTGACCCAAGCTCACAAGAAAAGAAACACAGAACTGTCGGTGGCTCTTCTTCTTTACAAAAGGAACCAGTCAACCCTTCAACTACAACAGCAAAAGTTAATCAACCACAAAGAGACTCTGGATCGGGCCCAACAACAACTGAACATCATCATCACTTTGAGTACACTAAAGAATAAGACTTTCAACAGACACAAGATCAACCAGAGTCTCCACCAAAGTTGAAGGATAAGAAGTCAACCAAGGGTAAAAAGTCAAAAATTGTTAGATGGCTTGATGATGACACGACTGATGGAAATGGATGGTTTGACAAGCTTATTAGTGCTCAACCTTCACTTGATGATGATGAAATATTTGAGAGACGTAGGCTTGATTTCACTCAAAAGCTCAAACGTGATCAACGCATCAAGAAGCTTACCAAAATAGAATTACATCGAATCAAGAATGATGCCTTCAATCTTCTCAAAGATAGTTCTTCGAGTGCTGCTGAACTGGAATATCACCTCGAAAACATTGCACGCGCAATGTTAAATGATATCAGCTAGCTCAACCCTGAATTCAACATTGATTATTCTTCAAAGCAAAAAGGGCCTTACTTCACTGACTGGTCCAAGTCGTTACCAGTAGTTGGAACCACCGATCATCCTGCTATCCCATATAGCTTCTTCTTCAACAACGATCTCGATCTCCTTCAACATGGTAGCAAGTATGAACGCAATTATGCTACGTCTATAACCTTGATTCCAGCTGCAAGATACCCACAACCTGCCATCGAAGAAACAGCAACCCGACTCTTCATATCTAACAGAGTGCTGTATGACAAAGATGCGCATTTGGGAATTTATCACTGGCCTCAAAAGAGAATAACCTGGCATCGCAGCAAACTAGTGGTCAAGTCACCGACACTAGTAATGAGCGACCTCAGGATTGTAGCCGGGATAAGTATCGAAGCAGAAAGGAAGTATGATAATACATTCTTGGACAAAATCAGGGTTAAGAGACAAGATCAGAAGATCTATGCATTCTCTGAAGCTGACTTCCCGGACTTGAACCTAAATGACCTTGAAGACATGTATCTCATAAAAGTTCAAGGAAAGATGCAACACTTCTCAACTGAGCATCAGTATGCCTTCCTCAATTCACTCCTGTTCTACATAAGAAGAAAAGTCATCCAGGAACATGTTGAAGATCTGCAACTTGGAGTGGAAAGCTATCAAAGGAAGCTGAACTTGACCGAACCACTTTTACATCTCCTAGAAATCAACCAGGAACCTCAGTATACCCTGAAGAAAGATCCAACCTTTGGATTTGCCTATAAAAGTGATCACAAGTTTTGCGATAACACTCTTAAGAAGGTTCGAGATGGTTTAGACATCCGGTTGAAGGATCGAGAATTGTACAAGACAAAGAGATTGAAAACCTCTCAGCTTTGAGAAGTGGGTCAATTCATTAAGAAGATCGAAAGGAAGCTCATATTCAGAGATCAGATGCGGAGATTGGAAAGCTATGTTGGAGGAAGACCGTCGTTCCCAATCTGGAACTTTTGACGACCAGATCCAGTTTATTCTCGGGAACCAGAATCATGAGTTAATGTAAGATTAGGTATTATTGATAATTTGCTTGTCATACATTATGTTTTGTACACACATATCAGTGTACAACCTGTACTTTTTAAAGAAAGGAACCTGTGGTATGCTTCAGTGCCTCAATCCTAATATAAGGAGCAAAAGCTTCTTACTTTTGAGTAGAATTAATCAATTTTCAAAAAAATTCATAATTTTGCTCAAAAAAACAAGTATTCTCTCTCACACTTAAAAACCTCAGAACAGTGAATTCACTTATTGAGGGGGAGTACTTGAAAAATATCTTTGTTCATAAAACAACAAAACTTCTTGTATCTCCTCTTAAACCTCAAAATTCATATTTTAATCAAAATGTTTTATCAAAAACAACATCGATATGCAATTTTTGAGGGGGAGAATAGTGATTAAAATATGTTGGTCATCTCACAATGTTGATCAGAATGAAATTTCATAAGATTTTAACTCAGAGTTAACCAATGAATTGACGGTAAAATCATGTTAATAATCGAAATGACTTGTCCTCAACGGGTAATAACTTCAAGTTAGTTATTAGAACTAGTTGTCACCTAAAAGCTGACAATGGATCTCTTTAACTAGCGACGTAAGCATGTCTCGAACAGTACTTGTCAAAGTAGAATGTACCGTATTGAGTATTACTCAGAGTTAACCCATGAATTGACGAGAAAACATAGTTTGTAATCGAAATGACTTATTCCTCGACGGGTAATAATTTCAAGTTAGTTATTAGAGCTAGTTGTTGTCACCTAAAAGCTGACAATGGATCTCTTTAACTAGCGACGTAAGCGTGTGTCGAAAAGGAATTTGTCAAAGTAGAATGTATCATATCGAGTCTAACTTAGATATCACCTATGAATTGATGAATCAAAGAGTACCATATCGAGAGATTTTCTTTGGATACGTTCCCGGACGGGTAACAACTTCAAGTTGGTTATTAGAACTAGTTGTCACCTAAAAACTGCCAATGACCTCTTTAATTAACGATGTAAGCGTGTCTCGCAAAGGATGTGTCCACTGATAATCAATCAATTCATATAAATCATCAACTCCTCTCTTCAAATGTGCAGATTTTCTTTAAAAAACTCATGAGCACATCTAAAGGGGGAGTATCTTCATAAAGATGAAAAACTCTCAAAGAGTTATCAAAAACTTATTTAATAAACTCAAAACACTTTGAGAGATTTTTGAGATGTTTTCTTGTCGCTACGATTGACATTGAGATGGTAACAAACGGTCTACAGTCCTGAGGTGATACTTTAGTTCACTTCAGCGGCTTACCTGAATTGTTGGTATACTTCGGTATATCTGCGTAAGCCTTTTTGAGGGTATCCAATTCAGGAACAGCCTTTGTAAGGACTAGAGATTACTCTCGACACCCGAACCTGTAAGTGCTGGAAATCCCGCTAAGGAGATTCTTTTCACGAATCGAGTCCTGAAGACGTGGGTCTTTACTTGGATTTTATCAATAGTAATGATAATTGTCCCTAACGGGATTCGGATGACTGATGTGCCCGATCAAGGTGATTGGAATCAATACATTTATCAGTAAAACAATCGTAGTGGTCAGTTCTCTAATAAAAGTCCACCATGATCGATTGGTGTTCATTACTAACCTTTACCATGTAGCTACCGATGAATGTACCTTGGAGGGAGATCGTTATTATCATGATTCATCAACTCACATTCAAGATCCACATGCTCATACTATCAACATCACGAACGATAAAGTTCTCATCGAAGATCAAAAGCAAATCAAAAGTTCAAGAACGATTCTACAATCAAAGTCAAAGAATCAGCAAAGTAAAGAGACAAAGTTCAAATGTAAAGAAAAGAGAACCTTGCATGTATGAAGATTCAAAGTCAAAAGAAGTTTGAACATGTTGGAAAAGACATAAATATAATGGAGTCAAAGACGTTGATGAAGACAAGACGTAAAACCAACATAACATCACAAGAACAAGAACAAAGAATGAAGATACAAGAGACGTCAAGCCAAAGAAGCAATGAAGACGTCAAGCAACCTTTGATGACCAACCCTTAGGGGGAGATTGTTGGGATTACTTGTAGTTAATATCAAGTGTCGGTCATTAAGTTTTGTAATAGGTTGCTTAATTAAATAGTCTTATTTGTTAGTTATTAATTCTAGGCTTATGAAGTAAGCCCATGGGCCTATGAATATTTGTTAGAAAGGTCCATGTGGGCGTTGCCCTATCTTTTGCACTATATAAACACATGTAAACCTCACTTTGAGGTTGTTGTTTCATTTTATGCAATACATCTTTCTATTATTCATAAGCATAATTCGTTCCATCCATCTCTCTCTCTCTCTCTCTCTCTCTCTCTCTCTCTCTCTCTCTCTCTCTCTTTCTTTCTCTCTTATTTCTCTCACTAGACTACTTGTGTGTTTATCATTATAGTAACCCAACAAAAACAATGCAAAAATACATGTAGATTTCTGGTCCTGACTGCGTCAGTCTTTGTGTGTGACACCGTCAGCTAACTGTCTTCGATTAGGGTTTTTTACACTGACTTGGTTGTGACGACATCGGGTTGTAGATGTAACAATGTCACATTGAGGTTGTGACAGTGTCACGTTGGCCGTCTCAGCCCATTGACCGGTCAAAAAAATCTTCAAAAACCATTTTTTTAGGCACTTTCATTGACGGCTTCACACATGACGGTCACAAACTTGAAACTTTGTCCTTTTCATCCTTTATTCGTCCAAATGAGCCTAAATCTTGTACGTTTCCAGTAAACGCATTCCTAAAGACCTAAAAGTCATAAGGAAATGATTTTAAGGAATAAATTATAGAAAGTGCATGAAAATAAGGGCTAAATGACCCCTAAAATAGTATGATTTTGCACCTGATCACAAATGCACAACCCCTTCTAGCCACTTAATTTCTTCTCAACAAATTCTTGTTTCATTCTCACGGAGATTAAACACATAATCTATCGACTATCACTCCAAGATTGTTGATATTAAGACAAAGGACAATTTTCTCTGGTCCTTGCTTACTAAAAATGCACAAACCGAGTCTAGAGTCAAAATGATATTAAATGAAAATATCTTTAGGATACGAAAATACAATTGTATTAAACATCAAATATGCAATTTGTATAAGATTTTATAATATGTCTTCATGGCATCGCATGTCTACATGTCATTGTCGGAACATTCATGTTGGGAATTAAATGTTCTGAAGATTAGTATTGGAATCTAAATGTTCTAAAGGTTAGTACTGCTGAGAAGAATACACTAACAGTACTAACTGCTAGTGTATATTTGAAGTCTATTCAAGTTATAACTAACAGTACTAACTGATAAGTTAGTAGTGCTAGTACAAACAAAGGTACTGCTGGTTGAATACTGCTGTTGGAGTGACTCATACTACTGCTGAATGGATAAGTGTCGCGTATACTACTGCTGATTAGATAAGTATGAAAAAGATATTTTGTGTATAAAAGTCAAGTATATACGGTAGATAATATCTTTGATAAGTGATCAGTCAACAAGTTGTATAAACATAACATGTTGTATCTTTGCTACTGACACACATAACAAGCAAGTAGTTTGACAAGACTTGACAATATTGTAAAGATCTCCTTTGGACTATAAAAGGGAGATCTTAGCTTAGAGATAAGGGTGACTAGAAAAGTGTAACTATTAGATATTAACTAAGAGAGTTGAACTTAACAGAAATAGTTATCTTTGTAATAGAGATTCAAGGTTTTGTAACCCTAGTGATAGTGAAGATCACTTGTATTATTTTCAATAATATTGAATCGTTTGGTGTTATACTTTCTGTGTTCATTGTTCATCACAAAAGCATTACTGTTCCATTTCCATAACCAATATCTTTCTAAGTGTGGTTAAGTAGATTCCGCATACTTAATCATATTCACTCAAAGTATCATATACACGTTAAAAGGACTAACATCCTAAGTTTATCATTAATCAATCCTCACAAGTGGTAAAGGGCTGATTACATCCTCTCAATTGGTATCAGAGACTCAGGTTGATACTTTTTATTTAGAAGAAGAAATGGACATGGAGTCTATTCAAACGAATGTTGCTGCAAAGTTGCCAATGCTCAAGCAGAATGAGTTTGATATGTGGAGGCTAAGGATAGAGCAATATTTCCAAGTGCAAGACTATACACTTTAGGAAATTATTGAAGAAGGAAACACTTACAAGCCTACAACCACTACATCAACAGTTGAGGGTAAGGATGAGGTAACTGTTCTGATCAATCGAATGACTGGAGAAGAGAGGATAAAGAAGAAGAATGACCTCAAGGCCAGAAGTATGCTGAAGATGACCATTCCAAATGATCAACTTTTAAATTTTAGCAAGTTCAAAGATGCTAAGTCATTATTTGAGGCCATTGTTGCAAGGTATGGTGGGAATGAAGCCACCAAGAAGACCCAGAAGACTCTTCTCAAGCAGAACTTTGAAAACTTCTCTTCAACCAACAATGAATCACTGGACCACATGTTTAACAGGCTTTAGAGAATTGTGAGCCAACTTGCTATTCTTGGGGTAGATATGCCTCAAGAAGATCTAAACTCCAAATTTCTGAGAAGCTTACCTGAAGAGTGGGCTATGCATGTAGTTGTCTGGAAGAACAAGCCAGACATTGACACCATGAACCTAATGGACTCGTATAGCAACTTCAAAATTGTGGAACAAGATGTGAAGAAGACTGGAGGATCTTGTTCAAACACTGGGAACATGGCATTTGTGTCAGCTCCTAGTACCTCAAATCCAGTTGAAGATGTGAAGGTTGATGTGGGAGTTGGTACTGCTAGTTCATCAAGCAGTACTATTGGTATTATGGATGAGAAAACTTGTTGTGCCTTTCTAACAAGTCAGAATGATGGATCTATGCTTACTCATGAAGACCTCCAGGAAATCAATGATGATGATTTGGAGGAGATGGACCTAAAATGGCAAATTTCTCTTCTTAGCATGAGGGCTAAGAAATTCTATCAAAGAACAGGGAAGAAAATCACTATCAGCAACAATGATATTGCTGGTTTTGACAAGTCAAAGATGGAATGCTACAACTGCCACATGATGGGGCACTTCTCAAGGGAATATAGAAGACCAAGGCATCAGGATGGCAAAAGCAAAGGTTTTGGAAGCAAGTCCAAAGCAGGGGAGGTTACTGAGCCAAATTCAAAAGCTATGGTAGCTATTGATGGCTTAGGATTTGATTGGAGTTTCATGGCAGATGAAGAAGAAGCTACTACCCAGATGGCACTCATGGCCTTCTCTGCTACTGAGGTACAAAATGATAAAGTTTGTTCTAATACTTGCACTGCTCTTAAAGAACTAGAAACTTTAAGAAAACATTATGATGATCAAAGGATAGAACTAACCAAAACAATTCATAACTTAGCAAATCATAAAAGAGGTTTAGCTGTCCTAGAGGAGCAGATCATACACTATAAGAACAATGAAGCTACTTTTACTGACGCCAAAATCCTTCTTAACAGGGAAATACTAATTCAAAATGTTGAAATTAATAATTTGAAAGCTGAGTTAGATAGGATTAAGAAGGCTAAAGAAAACATTCAATTAAGTGTAGAAACATTAGAATATGCCTCTAAAGGTTTGAACAAAATAATTGAATGTCAAGTGATCAACAAAGCCATGTCTGGGTTAGGATATAAGAATGTCCCACCTCCTTACAGAGGAATCCCTGCACCCCCAGGGATAGACCTAGAGCACACAGGCTTGTCTGAATTTCAACAACCTATATTAGAATATGATGTTCAACCAAAAGAAAATGTAGTTGTTGATAACCCTATAAAAGTAAGTGAAAGTATAAGTAATACTTCACTTCCTGAGGACAAGGTGTCCTTTGGTAGGAAATCAGATGGTCCAATCATTGAGGACTGGAAATCTGATGATGATGAAGAAGAACACGTTATGTCTAAACCTGATGTTGTTAAGAAAGCAGGAACAAGTGTTCCTAAGTTGGTCAAAAATGATACTGTTAGGCCTAAAACAAATGTTAAACATATTAGGCAACCAGTAAGATATTGTGAGCAATATAGAACCACAAACAAGCCCAGAGGTAACCAAAGGAATTGGAATGACCTCAAGTCTCACCAACTAGGTGATGACTTTGACTTCTATAACAAAGCTTGTTTCATTTGTCGAGATTTTGACCATCCTGCAGCTTTCTGCAACCTAAGGGTATTTGGGTATTCAAACAATAGGGTGAATTTAAAAAGGCATACTACTAAAAGTCACTCTAATTTTACTAGAACAACACCCAGAGCAGTTTCATTAAATTCTAGCCCAAAACAAGTTTCTACTGCTAGTCAAGCAGTTAGTACTGCTAGACCATTTAAGACTGTTTACCCAAAACTAGCAGTTCAAAATGCAAAAACAACTTTCAAATATGCATCTACAACTGCTCAAAAGCCTTTTCAATCAAAAGCAGTGGTCCAAAAACAAATTTAGAAACTAAAGGGTACAACTGCAAAGCTAGCAGTTCATACCGCTAGGCAAACAGTTCATACTGCTGCTAGGAAAAAGAGGGCTAATGCTGTTAAGGCCTCAGCATGTTGGATTTGGAGACCTCTTAAATCCAATGGTGCATCAACAGTTCTCAAAAGATTTAATTACATTGATGCACGAGGCAAATCCAAGTCAGTAATGGCTTGGGTTCCCCAAGGAAACTAATTTCCTTACTTATGTGCAGGGACATTCACAAGCAGATGATGAAGATCAAGGATATTCAGATAGTGGGTGTTCAAGGCACATGACAGGTAACATGTATTATCTTTCAGACTTTCAAACATTGGATGGAGGATATGTTACCTTTGGTGGAGGAATTGGAGGAAGAATTACTGGTAAAGGTACTCTTAAAACCGGTAAATTGGATTTTGAAGATGTGTACTATTTGCAAGAGCTTAAGTATAATCTTTTTAGTGTCTCACAAATGTGTGACAAAAAGAACAAAGTTCTTTTTATTGACACTGAATGCCTTGTGCTTTCTTCTGATTTTAAGATGCCTGATGAAAGTCAAGTACTTCTTAAAATTCCAAGAAAAGGCAACATGTACAGTGTTGATATGAAGAAGATTGTTCCTAAAGAGGCACTTACTTGTCTTGTTGCAAAGGCCACATTGGATGAATCTACGAAATGGCATAGAAGGCTTGGTCACATTAATTTTAAAACCATAAATAAAATTGTCAAAGATGGTTTGGTGAGAGGCTTGCCTCAGAAAAGATTTGAAAATGACTAAACATGCGTTACTTGACTCAAAGGCAAACAACATAAAGCCACTTGTAAGCCCAAGATTTTTAACTCTATTGATCAATCATTGTTTATGCTTCATATGGACTTATTTGGACCTACTTCTGTGAGTAGTATAAAGCATAAGAGATATTGTCTTGTTGTTACTGATGACTTTAGCAGATTTACATGGGTTTTCTTTTTAGGTTCTAAGGATGAGACTTCTAGCATTCTTAAGACATTCATTACAGAGATAGAAAACTTAGTAGACAAGAAAGTAAAAGTCATTAGATGTAATAATGGGACAGAGTTCAAGAATAAAGTTATGGATGAATTCTGCAAAGAAAATGGTATTAGAAGAGAATTTAGTGTTGCTAGAACTTCTCAGCAGAATGGAGTTGCTGAGAGGAGAAATAGGACACTCATAGAAGCTGCTAGAACCATGTTAGCTGACTCTAAGTTGCCTATCACCTTTTGGGCTGAAGCAGTTAATACTGCTTGCTATGTCCAGAACAGGGTTTTGGTTGTTAAGTCTCACAATAAGACATCTTATGAGCTTTTTAGAGGTAGAACTCCTGCAATAGGATTTCCTAGACCTTTTGGATGTCATGTGACAATTCTGAATACCTTAGACCATCTAGGAAAATTCGATGGTAAGGCAGATGAAGGATTCTCTCAATAGCAAAGCATTTAGAGTATACAACTCAAGAACTAGGAGAGTTGAGGAAAACCTACATGTGGAAATTTTAGAAAACAAATCCAATGTAGCAGGTGAATGTCCCAAATGGCTATTTGATCTTGAGACACTAACCCAATCAATGAATTATGTGCCTGTTGTTGCAGAAACTAATGATTTTTCAGGTTCAGAAGCTGATAATGCAACAAATGAGGTAGGGTTAGGAAAAGAGAAAGATCAAGATTATGTGATAATGCCAATATGGGCAAATGTGGATTTAACTTCAATAAAGGATGACCCTTCTTCTGATGAAGCTAAAGAAGGGATTGAAGGTGAAAACAAGGAAGATGGAACTGAGGAACAAGAAAATCAAGTTAACAGTACTAATGATGATAGTACTGCTGAGACCCAACTTGATACTGCTAGGCCAAATGTTTCTACTGCTGAGCCAATTGATCCTACTGCTGTCTCATCAAACACAAATGAAGCAGAATTCTCAGAAGATGATGTGGATTTCAACAATCTCCCACCTCATTATCAAGTTCCTTCTACACCACACACAAGGATTCACAAAGTCCACTCCCTGGACAATGTGATTGGTGATGTACAATCTGGTGTGAAGACAAGGAAGCAACTTATGTCTTCAGACCAACAAGGGCTTCTTGATGCTCTTTATGCATCAAAGCAGCATGAGTATGCAAACTCTTGCTTATTTGTATGTTTCCTCTCACAAGTAGAACCCAAGAATGTTCTCAAAGCCTTAGATGATTCAAGCTGGGTAGAAGCTATGCAAGAGGAGCTTCTCCAATTTAAAATTCAGAAGGTTTGGGTACTAGTTGATTTACCCAAGGGTGTAAGGGTAATTGGCACTAAATGGGTTTTCAGGAATAAAAGGGATGAAAGGGGCATAGTGATAAGAAACAAGGCTAGACTTGTAGCCCAAGGGTATACACAAGAGGAGGGTATAGACTATGAAGAGGTTTTTGCTCCAGTACCAAGAATTGAAGCAATTAGGCTATTCTTGGCTTATGCTTCATTTATGGGCTTCACAGTTTATCAAATGGATGTCAAGAGTGCTTTCTTATATGGTACTATTGAAAAGGAGGTTTATGTCTCACAACCTCCAGGTTTTAATGATCTAGACTAGGGCTGAGCAAAACCGACCGAAACCCGATAAACCCGACAAAACCGCCCGACCGAATACCACCCGATCCCGAACCGACATATTTCTGGTCGGGAGTCGGTTTTACATTTTCATAGTTTCGGTATCAGGTCGGTATCGGGTTAAAACCCGACAAAAGCCCGAGATAAGCCCGTCAGCCCGATTTATTAATAGGGTTAGTAAAAAAATACGCCTCCTCCTTTGTTTTTATCAATTTCAATCTCAATAGTCAACACTCATCTTCATCTTCTATTCCAAAACACCGAAGGTCAAAGAATACCAAAACACCAAAACACGATTGTCTTAACAATTGAATGGATCAATTGTTAGACAAACTTGTGATTCACTGATTTGTGATTTGTGATTTGTATTTTGTGATTCAAGAATCAGTTCAAGGTTTGTAATTGTGTTTTGTATTCTTATTTTGGGTCTGCTACTAAGTATGTCAAATTTTGTAGTTTGTAATTGTGTTTTGTATTCGTATTTTGGGTCTGCTACTGGGCAATCTTTGTTTGGATCTGCTAAATGAAATTCATGGGTGTTTGGATATGCTACTGGCCTAGACATTAAAGTTTTTCGGGCTTGACTGCTTTATACCCGATACCGACCGACTATTATCGACTGATACCCGATACTGACCGAAAAGTTTCGGGTCGGTATTCGGTTTTGTTTTCTCCTTTGTTTCGGTATCGGGATGTGGCGGGTCGGGTCGGGACGGGTCGGGATTCGGCCCGATGCTCAGCCCTAATCTAGACCATCCAGATAAGGTGTACAAGGTTGTCAAGGCTCTTTATGGCCTTCATCAGGCACCAAGAGCATGGTATGAAACACTGGCTTCCTACTTAAATGAAAATTGATTCCAAAAAGGCAAGATTGATCAGACATTATTCATCAAGAAGCACAAGAAGGATCTTTTGCTAGTTCAGGTGTATGTGGATGATATCATCTTTAGATCTACAAGGAAGGAGATGTGTTTAGAGTTTGAGAAACTTATGCATGATAAGTTTCAGATAAGTTCCATGGGGGAACTTACTTTCTTTTTGGGTCTGCAAGTTAAGCAATTAAGTGAAGGCATATTTATCAGCCAAGATAAATATGTTGCAGAGATTCTAAGGAAATTTCAATTTGTTGATGCTAAGGTCGCAAGCACACCAATGGACTCTGAGAAGCCTCTTCTTAAAGATGTAGATGGAGACAATGTGGATGTACACACATACAGATCTATGATAGGCTCTTTGATGTATCTCACATCATCAAGACCTGATATCATGTTCTCTGTTTGTGCTTGTGCAAGATTTCAAGTAACTCCTAAGGTTTCTCACTTAACAGCAGTCAAGAGGATTTTTAGATATCTCAAGGGTCAACCTAGGTTGGGTCTATGGTATTCTAGGGAATCACCTTTTGACCTGGTAGCATATTCAGATAGTGATTATGCAGGTGCAAGCTTGGATAGAAGGTTAACAACTGGAGGATGTCAATTCCTTGGATGTAGACTCATTTCATGGCAGTGTAAGAAGAAAATAATTGTGGCTACTTCAATAACTGAAGCTGAATATGTAGCTGCTACAAGTTGCTGTGGTCAAGTGCTTTGGCTTAAAAATAAATTTCTTGACTATGGGTACAATTTCTTGAACACTGTCATATATATTGATAATAGTAGTACAATTTGCATAATTAAAAATCCAGTGCAACACTCTAAAACAAAACACATTGAAATTAGACATCATTTTATTAGAGACTGCAATGAGAAAAAGTTGATTCAAGTGGTTAGAATTGATTCTGATCACAACTTTGCAGATCTTCTCACAAAAGCTTTTGATGTTGGAAGGTTTCAATACTTGGTAGCAAGTATTGGAATGCTTAATCTTTAATATTTTCAAACTGTGTGTTTTTGTATATATTGAAAAGTTTGTACTGCTAGCTTTGTCAATTAGTACTGGTATTGAAAAGTTTGTACTGCTAGTACAAATTTGGATTGTTTGGTTCATACTGTTAGTCATATAAGGTTCATACTGCTATAAGACAAATGCTTTGCATTTTGTTTTCTTAGTTTTAGACTAACATTTTCAGGTATGAAAATTTGAGCACAAAGAAAGTTACAAGTGCAATACATGAGCAAGCAGAATAGTGGCTCAAGTTGTGACATAATAGGTTAATGATGGACATAGTTTGGGAATTCATTAACAAAGGCTTACACCTAAGTTAATAAATTCCTTAAAACTTCTCTCTTGAAACTTATTGTGATATTTTGTATTATCTTGATGGCTCAGTTGGTCAGATAGTAACTGACTCAACTCACTTTCTATCATTTTATACTTTAATTAGTATAATGAGCAAGTCTAAGGAATCTGATAGAAAGAACAACGAGCAAATGTGAATCTAACACTTGTGTTAGAGGCAACAACTGCCACGAGCTGGAAAACCTGTGAAGAAAGCCCTTTGAATGGGTTTATCTGTACATAGGCAGTTATTTATAACTGAATACATTGGTTCTCACACAACCAGAGGTTAATTTAAACCGAAATCTTGATTAAGTTTCTGTTACTACACTTAATCCCTTCAAAATGGTTGTTAGCAGTATGATTTTTTTTAAATTAAAATCAAGTTCATAATCCTAAGTCAAAAGTTTCTTAAAATCTTTTGGATTCATAATGGCTCAGAAACCCATCTAATGATGGATTATGAGTTATTGCCCCATGATTCACCTCTCACAGGAGTTAACACACCTGGGAGTGATGAGGGCAGCAGAGTGAAATTTAAGGAATTGATGGCTTTATGTACAATATTGTCTGATAAGGTATCCAAATTAGAAGATGAACTTCTTCTAGCTCATCAAAGGAGTCAAGTTCAGATGATGATGAGAGATCTTCCAAACAGGGGAGGAAGATTAACCAAATGTAGGGGAGGAAGATTGCCCAAATTGATGAAAATATTGCGGAGGAAGATTATCAGAGGATGAAAGACTGTGAATGTGTATGCTCAGAAACAAGGGAGGAAGTTTAAATTGATAAACCAAAGAGAAAGTTCAAATGGAGTAAGCTCTTTCATCTCTCTTCTTCATGTTCGGACATCCTTGACTTAAAATGATAAAGCTCTGTCTCGAGATCATGTTGGAAATTTGGACAAGATTCTGGAGTATTATATATATTCAGAAGGGATGAAGCAATTCTTCGATTGATGATATTCAAATGGAGAAAGTTCTTTCTAAGCTCTTTCAGTTTCAATTTCAGTTCACTACGTTTGTTGAGAGATGACTTGACTTTAGAGCAATTACAGGGAATATAATATCAGGCTTCAAGCATCCAAGATACACAGCATCATTGCCTCTTATAATTCCTCCATCCAAGGAAATTGCTCCATCTTTTAGGAAATTCTTGGAGCATGAGCTAGGTACTGATAGTGTTGAAGACAAAGAAAATGGCTGAAAGTGATTCACAGAAGGCAGATGAGTTACACAGAAAGATAGTTAATCTTGAAGAACAAAGAAAAACTCAGATCAAAGAGTCTGACTATGTAATGTTTGAAAGACTCTCACAATCCTCATTTAATTAAGAAGAAACTTGATGATTTGGGATAAATCACAAGTTTAGGGGAGGATTATTGGGAATTAAATATTCTAAAGATTAGTATTGGAATCTAAATGTTCTAAAGGTTAGTACTGCTGAGAAGAATACACTAATAGTACTAACTGCTAGTGTATATTTGAAGTCTATTCAAGTTATAACTAGCGGTACTAACTGATAAGTTAGTACTGCTAGTACAAACAAAGGTACTGCTGGTTGAATACTGCTGTTGGAGTGACTCATACTACTGCTGAATGGATAAGTGTCGCGTATACTACTGCTGATTAGATAAGTATGAAAAAGATATTTTGTGTATAAAAGTCAAGTATATACGGTAGATAATATCTTTTATAAGTGATCAGTCAACAAGTTGTATACACAGAACATGTTGTATCTTTGCTACTGACACACATAACAAGCAAGTAGTTTGACAAGACTTGACAATATTGTAAAGATCTCCTTTGGACTATAAAAGGGAGATCTTAGCTTAGAGATAAGTGTGACTAGAAAAGTGTAACTATTAGATATTAACTAAGAGAGTTGAACTTAACAGAAATAGTTATCTTTGTAATAGAGATTCAAGGTTTTGTATCCCTAGTGATAGTGAAGATCACTCGTATTATTTTCAATAATATTGAATCATTTGGTGTTATACTTTCTGTGTTCATTGTTCATAACAAAAGCATTACTGTTCCATTTCCATAACCAATATCCTTCTAAGTGTGGTTAAGTAGATTCCGCATACTTAATCATATTCACTCAAAGTATCATATACATGTTAAAAGGACTAACATCCTAAGTGTATCATTAATCAATCCTCACAAGTGGTAAAGGGCTGATTACATCCTTTCAATTCATAGTGATATTTAAAATAGTATTGCACGATGATTGAATGGAAATCCTACTAGTGCTAACATCAAGCCAACATTGAACGTAGGTCACTAAATTTGATTCATTTAATGATTCAATTTAAGTGTTAACTAGTAATCTATGTGATCTAGGAGTTAAGTTTTTCTTCGGAATTTATTTTCAAAAACACAAACAACATTTCCTTGATTTAATCATGTAAATAGTTGTCTTACCCGAATTTCACAAGATTGATGCTTACTTCATGGTCATATTCCGCATCATTATCATCATCTTGTAATACATAGATATATTGACAAATTCAATGTGAAAGATTGTTTTCCACTATGATATTGCCAAATTCATCTTCTACAATGAATAACAACAACTTTACCTTTAACAAGCATTACACCTTCAACAAGTCTCACATAACTCAACATTTAACCTTCATGAGAATGGAAAAGATCAAGTTTGATTGTTTAGGGGAGATTCTTGGTTATTTTAGGTGAGTATGTTTGATTGTAAAGAAAGATTGTTTGTTTTTTCACAGGAAATTTTGATACTCAATGACTATTCACGAGCTTCAATTGATTATCCTTCTAATGATTATCTAATCATGGTGCTCATGATGAATCATAATCATCATGTGGGGAAGAAATTAATTTGGTTGACAATCATGGGAAGAAATTTGCAATAATGGGAAGAAATTGATGACATCAAATAATCCGGGTATTTTAGTAACAATTTCCCCTAATTATGTTCATAGTTACTATAGTTTTATGCGAATGTATACTCTAAATGCTTTATATTTTGTTTCAGGTTATGATTGAGCATTGGAACGAAGAAACGTGGAATTGGAAAGAAACATTTGAAGATATACTTGTCACACCCCGCCGAAGGCAGAAACACGGGGTGCGATGAAATCAATATACATCGCAAAAGAGATATAGTACAATATCATAATTAAATTTTAAGGAAATAGTACATTAATACAACATTGTTTTAGCCAACAACGGCCATTGAAACATATAATTTTGTTTCCAAAAGATAACATTTTATTTCATCCAACTAGACATGATATATGAAGATTCCTTTATGCTAATGTCTTTATAAAATATACTTACTGGCGATCACCTGAAATGCATGAGAAAACGGGTCAACTATGAAAATAGTTGGTGAGTACACAGGTTTTATACAAAAGTAAGTCTAAGGTCTTTGAGAAAAGTCCATATGGCAGAGGTAATGTCAAACCATTCAGTTACATGTCCCGCCCATACAAGACTTGTAACCTATGCTTTCACAAACCATTGCATAGAAGATTGTACATTTTATAGTCAAACACACATGTTCATCAGGTTCACATTAAAAGCACCATGTATATAATAAAGTATGCGACAAAGCCCCTAAAATAAATAATATGCATTCCGTAGATAGGGGAACGAGAGGTTGGCCGACCTCTAATAGCGCTATCCATACTACCTACTACTCCGCACAAGGGAGCCGTACGAATGGTACGTATAAATTGGAGTGCGAACGGCAAACCAATCGAGGACTAACAATGCGAATGTACGAACAGTACATCATAACAACTATTATATACTTTTAAGTCAAGACTACTCCGAACAAGAGAGATTTAAATTTTGGGTGCGTACGGCACGTCATAAGTTCAAATTGTATCTTAAGGTTCAAAATCAATTTCAACGAGTTCAAGTAAAAATATAAGTCATAAGTTCAAATAAAAAATACAAGTCATGCATTTCACCCCAAATAAGTAAAGCGGTAAAAAAGGGACTGTGAATACTCACCTTAGCAAGTAATGATAACGGAAACAAATGCGAAAGCTTCTATATGCATATGAGTTTTTAAAAGTTTCTATCACCTTTATGTGTTTGTATTTAAGTTTTATAAACTAAATATCATTTTTACAAAAGTTTTTCCAAGAATATTCAAGTTTTAATATTTTTAGAAAGTGTGTCTTTGTCCTACTTCACGGGGCTGTATCTCAGCCGATACAAGTCCTATAGGCACAAACTTTGTTTCGTCGGGTAGTACTCTAGGAATACTTCAATTTGTTCAACTGTCACTACTGCTCAATCGGACCCCAAGCTACACTTAAACAGCCAAAAATATAGTAGGCCAGGCATTTCTGTCAATGTCAGCATGTTTTACCCTATTTTCTAACAACCATATCTCATTCGTTACTCCGTCTTATGACCTAATTCAACTTTCTATTATTAGAGTTCCAGTTGTTTTACAACTTTCATGCTTTATGTTTTCAAAAATAAAGGGTGTAGGGTGCCTGAAATGGGGTCCAAAAAGGCTAGGTCAACATATTTTCTAAATAGTTGCTGTTGGGTTTTTCCCAAAATCATATTTTTGCAAAGTTCTACTAGTCATAACTTTTTCCTTAAAGCTCGGTTTGGTTCGATTCGAAAAACTGTGTTTAGATGGTCATGTAGGCTACGTTTTTCAAAACTACTATGGTCCGTCAAATTAAGTCTAAGGTATACAAAAATGGGCCTCAATATGGTCACTCAGTCACTATTTATAAATAAAATCGAGAACTGTTATCAAGTTTTAAATGTCGGGATTGCTTCTAATGGTTCTAGTTTTCGATTATATTGAACTAATAACATTATATTAAGTATAATAGTCAAGGTTTTAATTACAAATTAGGTCTTTGTGGTGAAACTTAGTAGAAACAAAAGTATCAGGTAGTTTGTACATTTTTCGAAAAGAAAAGGTTTTCAAACATATTACACTTCCACGAGTTCTATGTCTTGAATATACTATCCAAATATCATTATCTAGGAGAGTAGTAACAAGATTTTCTTTTACCAACAAGTTCATTTCAAATGGTGAATCCAATAAACAAAGTCACGACATCAGGTTTATTGCAAAAAGGGTCAAAACAAGATTTTGCTTTACAAACACATATTGGTGATAGTAAATAACGAGGATGGTTACCCGCGCGTTGCTGCGGGGTGGTTGCATATGAAAGATTTAAACAACTTTTTTTTTAGTTTATCACGCAACCCGGAATTGTTTCTTTGCAATCTGGCCACTACTTTTTTATAACTTATATGAGACATTTGGTATAAAAATATTGCGATTGTCACACTATTTTAATGATTATTTTTATTTTTTAACTCAATGTAGTTACATAGCCCGGGTGTGGAATTAGCAAATACCCGGTACATGTGGAAGTAGTATAAGAGCGTGGAAGTAGCATTATTGGGTACTGTAGATTGAGCAGTAAAAAGTTGGGCCGGGTCGCGCCATAAATGTATAATAGATATAATTTAATATACATGCTTCAGCTTCATGCTTATATTTTGTATTCGATTTTCTTTAATTTTGCTAGACACTACATTATTAGAGAAAAATGTATTTGCAGTTCGATGTTAGGAGGTTTTTACTTTTATTTAACGGGGTGTGTGTAACGAGGGAAAACATTAACGCGTGGAAAAAAATATTATTAACGGTACTATTGATAATGGTGTGTATAGAGAGGGAAAATATTAATATGGGAAAAAAAATTATTAACATATATCATCTCACAAAAAAAAAACAAAAAAAAACAAAAAAACAAAAAACAAAAAGTATACATATCATAATTTCATAACAGTTATAAAAAGAGAGTGGAAGTAGTTATTTTTTTACATTCGGGCTGTGTTACTGTATTCGCAGCTGTCAGATCTCAAAGGAAAGAAGAAGATGTGAGGGAGAATGAATAGGGCGGGGCACTAATAATAAATTGGATCCTTGAAAAAACCGGGTAGCAAAAAAATTTTGGGCGGGTCGCGCCGAGTGGTATTTTTTGGTTTGCAATAATTATTTATTTGTTGTTACATTTAACTGTGTTGGCCTTTGTTTTTTTGCAACCCGTTTGTTTTGTGAGTGGAGCTACAGTCACTAAAGTGTTTTATGAGGGGAGCTACAGGGACATTAACAGTAACAAATAATATATTTTATCCCCTATCCGGGTTATTCATATTTTATTCCCTATCCGGGTTATTCACACACAACCACACACACAAAAATTTAGCTTCATTGGTGTTTGCTCTCAAATATGGCAACATGCATAAAACAATTAAATTTTTTTTTAAAATATAGAATAATTAAATTAACAATGTCAATAATAATATATAGAAGCAAGCATGATTTTATTTACAATAGGTAAAATACTACAAACGCAACTATTCATGTAACTGTAGCAACCCTTACATATTCTTGTAACTGAAAGAAAACCCAAAATCTAGGGTTGAGAATTTTTGGGTGGTGATACTGGATTCACAGTTGTTCGATCTCAAAGGGATGAAAATCTGAGAGAAAATGAATAGGGTGGGCCACCAATAATAAAATTAGATTGTTGTAGACCGCGGTATTTGCATCAAACAACTTGCGATACCATGCTTTTTAGTTTAGTGTCTATCTTTGATAAAACATAGATGGGCAGCAAACCTGAAAAGATGCATAAAACAAAGGTTTTTGAATAATAGGCATTTAATGAAGGGCGATAAATTCTGTAAATACAAAAGAGCTTATCTATCTAACGAAATGTATAATAGACATCTGCTCTAGTAACAGAGATTTTCAACATCGAGAAACATAATTACTGCTTCTAAGACCCTTAACCTAGAATGTGCAGCTATGTTGAACTTGTACACTGATTTATTAACATAAACCATTCACTGATGTTTTTTCCAGTCTCTTTTTGGAAGACTTTTACAGAATTAGCAGACACAATTCATGAAACACGTTTGATATGGCTAGTTATATTTAGAATCTATAATTAACAAACCTGTTATAATAAAAGCGAATGCATACCTTACTTTCTGACGATGTTTTTAGAAGTTGGTATATGCATCCAATTATAACAGATTGATCCTAAGTAGGTACGGTGAGATGAGGTAATGCAGATGATATACCTGCAGACGAATGAACAGGAAAACATAAAATTAATTAAAGTAAGCAGTTATGTGAAATAGAAATTTCTGAATATGGCAATAATAGGTCAGCCGAGTCTGCATATGAAATAAGCAATTGCACAAAGCTGGGTAAAACAAAAATATAAACCACATAAGATTCAACAGATCTAAAATACTAAGAAAGCACAAATGGTTGTCTATATATAAAAGAAAGAACTGAGATAGTTACTTTTGGGCACAAAGCTGTCACATACCTTATTATAAGCAAGGGTTATTGACAAATTTAGAGTTGAAGAACCTAGTAGCTGTTGGATATACATAGTGTATGAGGACGCCAAAAAAAGGAAAACTCACCGGAACCAGTAAATTGTAGCAGCACTTATCTTTTGGTCATCTCGTTATGAGTGGCTAATGCAGTTACTGGTTGTGACCAGGTAGGTACATTTTATTAGTGCTAAAAAAAATAATAACAATTTGAGGGTGAAAGCAACAGCGGTTATAAAGTTTACGCAAATAAACATTGCGAACTACAACTGCATTTTACATAGCTTGAATATATGTGGGCTGCATTTAATGAGAACAGCAATGATAAATGGTGTACACTGTGTAGCGTTAAACATATTTGTAAAAATCGCTGGACAACAATTGGTGTTCCATTTGGCACTGATCTTCCAAAATTCCATCCTGTTGTTGATGAGCGCGAAAAAATCTGGGGATGGCAATCATATAAAAGCCGGTTATCGTTTAATATGCTTTAATTATAAAGGAGTGAGAGGAAACGGAAGATGACATTGTCACGAAGTAATCTCGTTTAAATCACTTCTGACAATGTAACCTGCTGTTTCTCATATTTGTTGAGCAATTGTGAGGCATTCGATAAAAAAAAATTACCATAACAAACAAAGGGTATCTATGACTTTTTTTTTTTGCCGATACTAAAAGTTGATGTCATGTGCATCTGAAAGTTAACTTGTTGTCGTATATCCACAACCGGAGTTGGAGAAAAGATGCTGATCAGCAGTATGGGTCAATTATCGAAGAAAGATGGGAAACGAAAGAGGATAGTGCAAAGAAGTAATTTGTGCCAAATTACATGGGACACCATCCTCTCCGGTTTCTCAGCTTTCTTCAAGAACTGTACACACATGACATGGATTGTTAGTATCAGCAACAACAAAAAAGTACCAAATAGTCTTTGTTTCTTATGTTTAGAATGTTTTTTTTATCGACATATAGGTGGAAAATCTGATCTCCATCTCAAACCCCTTTTTTTATTCAAATGGTCTTTAAACAATAGTCTGCACCAGACATACTGATAGACCATTAAAATACCAAAAGGAATTCGAGGTGAAGGTCAGGTTAATGATCCTGGCTGTACTCATGTGCTGCACGTAGTGGTGTTGTTGAATGAACGACACCTGTTACAGATATTGATACATGAAAAAATGTGGCTAAAATGACTATAAACTTTAGTTTTGTAATGTTCAATTGAAGGCTTTCTTTACCTGGTAAAGGGCGGATACAAAAAGTTGATGTTACGTGCCAGTAAAAGGTAATTTTTTTCTGCATAGACGCAATTGTAGTGACACAATTGGTTCTGGTCAACAATATGGTTCAAGTCCGAAGGAAAGATGGGAAACGAAAGAGGATCCTGCGAAGAAGAAATTTGGATCAAATTACTTGTCACAGCATTCTCTTCGGCTTCTCATCCCTCTTTCCGAATTGAACCATATTCTTGACCAGAACCATTTGTGCCACTACAGTTATGAATATGCGAAAAAAAATTATCTATGATTGGCGCGTAGGATCAAATGTTAATATCTGCAAATAGAAAAAGATCACATATTAGTAGTTGCTACTATTCCTGGAACGAAAAACGATGATAAATCATGATGCGTATTAACTGTTATTTTTCTTTTAACCTGATAAAGAATACTAGTAAACGATTGATGGAGAGCGAATGGTTACCCTCAGATAAATGAATCCAACATACCTCAGATCAACGGCCGTAGTTGAGCGAGGGGCTACACGTTTTGATTTCAGTAAGGCTCAGATATGTACATTTGTAATCAGCATTAAATGTACGGTGTGGCTGCAACCCAAAGCGTGGTTGCCCTGCCAACGAACGCACAGCTGGAAAAATGGGAATATACAAAGTTATCATCATCGCCTAAACACTGTGGCTGCAAACCATTCAGAAAAAGGGATTTTAGAATGTCACAAAAAGCAATAACTTGTATTCAGAAAAAATTAGTGTTTGAAGCAAGAGATAGGAGGAAACGTACAGTGTTGGACTCAGTGTTGGGCTGTGGGCTCCTTTTTTTCCCTTACGTGTGTTTTGCGTTTTTTTTTAGCCTGTGCGAGATATGTATTCCCTCGAACAAAAGTCATGGTCAATAATATGGCTGAATTTTAGAAGATCAGTGAGAAGCGAAATAGCATAGTGTAAAGAAGTGATCTGCACCAAATCATTTCTAAGACTATACTATTGCGCTTCGCACTGATCTCCCAAAATTGCAGTCAATTATCAGCGACCGGCTTTTGTTATATATAACATGTATTAAATAGATGCACACTTTTTTTTGGGTACATATCTTTGTTATTAATTCTTCTAGTAAAAAGTTTATATATATGTTAGTCTAAACCTTTTAATAGAATAATGAATAACAAAGATATGCACCCAAAAAAAAGTGTGTATGTATTTATGTATTTTAAATGTTATATATATATATATATACTAGCTTTCTAAGCCCGCCCGATGGGCGGGCATGACTTATAATTATCGTTTACATTTTTTTGTTTAGCTAAATATTGGTGTTAAAAATTGTTTATTATACAAAGATTTTTAAAAGAATAGTACCAACGTTTGTCAAATTGTTTGTGTTTATTAGTCGCTAAGCCCGCCCGATGGGCGGGCATGACTTATAATTTTCGTTGTTTTTTTTTAGTAGTTGGAATTTTATAAGCTTGCTCTTTATTAAATGTTATTCTTCAATGTGTATGCATATATACCATGAAAAAACGAATTTAATCTTCGATATTTCATGGCACGCCCCATGGGCGGGCATGACTTATAAATATCGTTTGCATGGTCCGCCCGATGGGCGGGCTAGACTTATGAATATCGTTGGGAAAAATAAGTTATAAACATACCAATTCTTATATTGAATGCAATCGTTGAAATAAATAAGTTACCGAAAAATAAGATATAAACGTACCAATTTTTATATTGAATGCATTATCAACGAAAATAAATGAAAGTTAACAATTATAGAATAATTAAAATATACAAAGTGTGAATATAAAAAAAAAATGTTGTGAGACCATGGACTCATTTGTTGTTCGCTTAGCAAATCTTTATTTGATTTTTGGCTTTGTCTCTGCATAAGCCTTCGTTGAAGCGTATCAAATTGCTTTTTTAAACTCACTGTTTGGCGTTGGGTGAACCTTTGCTGGCCACTC
This sequence comes from Artemisia tridentata subsp. tridentata, assembly GCA_021014915.2. Classification (NCBI taxonomy): domain Eukaryota; kingdom Viridiplantae; phylum Streptophyta; class Magnoliopsida; order Asterales; family Asteraceae; genus Artemisia; species Artemisia tridentata. The sequence continues at coordinate 29,830,139 of CP139501.1, read as the reverse complement.
CTTGTGGTGGTGGATCTGGTGGTATACATCTGGCATGGTGGCATCATGGTATGAGACATGAGTACTTCAAGCGCGGCCCATTTTGGACTATAAGTTTGCCATCCAGAAACCTTTTTTTTTCAAATACCGTGAATGATGATAGCATGCTTCAATTTAGCCATGTTCTACACATTCAAAAAACATCACAAAACATCACAAGAAAACGTTATATGCATGTTACACCAGCTGTAACAGGTTTTTTCCGACCAAGCATGCTTGCTACTGACTTTCTAATAATATCTTATGGAACTTTTGTGTCAATAATGGCTGCAAAATTTCTACGTATCTTTTCTCCTACAGTATACTCTTGTAAGGGACTAAGAGGGAGTATGGTAACATCTTTGGTCAAACGAAAAACATGCACTCATTGAAGAGGGTCTAGTATTTTAAGCAAAATGGTATGTAGCAATTAGCATAGGGGCAAAAACTCATTATTTACAGCTCAATGTACTTTAACTTACATGCTCAATACTGTCATAGTTCTCGATGAGAACTTATTAACACTTGGATTGGGCTTGTAGCTGGAGACATATGAAAAGGAAAAAAGGTACTTACTTTAAGATTTCTCACTTGGTGCGGACATCCAGCAGGAATAAAAACCGCCTCTCCCAGACGTTGTTCAAATGCCCATGGTTCCACACCTAAAATGTTCACATCTCATCAGGTGAAACATGTTAAGAAACATTTGTTTTTATATCAACAGTGCTCATTGCAAAAAAAAAAAAAAAAAAAAAAAAAAAGGTTAGTAACCATATTCCTCTTTTAGCTTCCTTTTATGCTCCAATGTTAGGTAAAATGATTGATCATGAATAGGATGATAAACCTACACAAACCCTTTAAGTGTCAAAGATCAATAAATAAAGTACAGGTTCTTAAAAAATAAAATGGTAAATTGTTTTATAGCTAATATCATGAAAAAAAACACAATTTGATTACTCATTTTGTTAACTGAAAGAAAACTTACAAATAAAGGGGAGTTTGAGTTCAGGTCTATGATTACTTAGAGACATGCATGACTTGTAATTATTCTTTGGATAATATTCGATCACGGAAAATAATGCATATATACAATTCAATTATATTTATAATAGGATTATTGTCGTTATTATTATTATTATTATTATTATTATTATTATTATTATTATTATTATTATTATTATTATTATTATTATTATTATTATTATTATTACTATTGATTGTTTTTTAGAATAAATTTAGATTGTATTTTAGTCATGTACGAATATCATTTTATAAAGATACAGTATTGGTTATATATGTTTTATAGAAGCCGGGATCATTTAACTTTTTTATGTTAATTTTAATTAATACAATGTGTTAGCGTTATTAAGTTTTGAGACATCATATTTATAATAGGATTATTATTATTATTATTATTATTATTATTATTATTATTATTATTGATTGTTTTTTAGAATAAATTTAGATTGTATTTTAGTCATGTACGAATATCATTTTATAAAGATACAGTATTGGTTATATATGTTTTATAGAAGCCGGGATCATTTAACTTTTTTATGTTAATTTTAATTAATACAATGTGTTAGCGTTATTAAGTTTTGAGACATCATGATAAAGTTCGGGGGTGACTTTTTAGTTATAGTACTGTTAGTAAGTTTTGGATTTTCATGGTATTTTGTTGCAGGTACGAATAGTTTCCATTATGGATTTGTAAGCATGATGATTAACCACTTGTAGTTTTTCATAGGTTATTATTAGCTTTAGCTGTTTGGGTTGTGCACGTTTTATTCACAAATGCAGAATTATAATTATTGTTGACATATACTATGCTAAACTCTCTACGGGTACATACCTTAAACTTCAAAAGAATTATTTCTAATGCCTCATGTTCAATTCTCTTAAAATATAGATTAACAACCCTCAAAAACAATAGTCATCATAACTTATATAAAATGGGAACAAATATTTTGAAATAATTTTTTTAATTTGAATTCAAATATCAATCCAATAGGTTGCCATTATGTTGTTTTTTTACCCGTGTCCCCATTTATCTTTTAGATAGTTTTACTTTATGCATTGGGCACGTTAGAGAATAATATGTACAGTTGTTCCTTGCATGAACATGTTTCCACAAACTTATGCTATGATTCCAAAGTTATTTTACAAACGAATACTACAGAGCTTGTTTAAGGTTTATAAAAGTACCTGTTGAGCCATAATTAAGCGTCATACTCGTTGACACAGATTCATTTTGACAGTTGTGTACCATAGTCAGTAGCTAGATATGGATAAGGGGGCATGGCATACATATGATGAGCTACAATAATGGTTAAACCTCCAGCTGTAGGTACTGTCGTTGACCTCCTTGCAGCCCCTCTTTGTCGAGGCTCACGTTGTCGCCCTATTGGTGTATGGGCAGTTGTTGTTGCTGTGGGCACAATGCTTGGTCCCGCCATACCTGTGATGACAATCATGAAAAACGTTTAATAAGAAGCCATGTGATATTGTGTTTACATTGTATAACCTATGTTCGTCACATGATATTTTACAGTCAATATGTAAATAGGCATATTACAAAGCTACAGCCTAAACAGCCTACAACTTTTGAACCAACATGCACGTGCACTTGCTGTTGCAGATCCTGTAGCAGTGCGTGCTTGTGTAGGAGCCATTCGTGGCGGCGCCGTTGGTTGCGCACCACTTGTTATTGGAGGATGAGTTTGCGATTCTGATATGCCTGTAGTGACAATGAGATAAAAAACTTAATAAGCACTCATTTGACAGTGCACCTACATTTTAGTATGTAAGCTGGATTGGGACTAATCTAGAACTGATTGGCAAACAGAACCTGTAATGCCAGTATAATCTTAATAATTGCGTGTACCCCTGTGAGTCTGTGCAAACATATACATTAAAACATATTGTTAAAGACAAATTAGTTCGATGAAGGCTTGTGCTTACCATAACATAGTGGTTTCCCATAGATTGACGTAAATCCTGACGATGACTACATAAGAAATCATATACACACTACTGTGAATCTCGTCTATTTATTTAGCCAATTTTCTTTTATCTAAATTCTGAACCCTGTCCAACATCCACCCAGGAACACTTACTTTAAAAACAGGAAGCAAGTCAAAGCATGCTCACAAATTTCATACCTTTTTAAACGAATATTAGTAAAAAGCTTCCTTGCAGCAGCTCTTGTGAACATCTTAAAGCCACACTGCCATGTCAAACTTTGTATTAATATAAATCCAGCAGATCAACATTGTAAAAGGATATAAAAAATCATAATCAAAAACAAAAGTCTGAAGAACGATTACCTGTGTATCACGAACTCCAGGACCAGCAGCTAGGAGAAGTGGAGAACCACGACATGGAACCCTTTCATCAAAAAGTTGCGATACCACTTCCTCTGAAGCATAAAGCGAAATTGTTCAGGAAAGAAAACTAAATACTAAATGCCACAATAGGGATATCCTCTATGACTTCATCAACTGCATTGCCTATTCAAATCTCTTTGCTCGAATTGGAAGAATCATTATGTCATAATTTAATAAAGTTAAAAGAAAATTAACACAACAAATAAGTATTATGTCCTAATGTTTAAATAGCTTGAAATAGTTGATAACATGAACCAACATCTTATTAGTGTGAAGGCAAAGAACATGACTGCTTACTATGCCCAATACACCAGTAATATGTTTGTAAAGTGGAACCTGCGGAAAACAGCTCAATTTACCTTATTGTTAAAAAGAAGAGGGGGGTATTGCTTACATGATATTTTGACTAAAAATGAAATTAAATGAATATGCATGCCTCTTTCTCAGCGTTATGTTATTTTTTGGAGGTGTAATATGTTTAAAAAAAACCCCTTCATACCTGGTTTACTTCTCTGCATCTGTCACCACCGGTTGTAGAAGCAACACCCGATAATTTACCTAGTAATCCAAGCCCGCCAATAAGGACCCCTTTGAGAAGGAACATTGAATCAACATCAAGATGGGCTCATAATTCAGCCTTTAGAGCTACCCGATCTGCAAATCTCGATTCAATTTCAGATCACCCTATATTTGCAGAGTCAAGTAACAACAGTTCCAATGGTGGTGACGGCTCCCAAGCTGGACCAATTTTAGGGCGTGACGCACTTTATCGTGCCAGAAGACTATCATATCTTCGAAAGTCGCTGTTGTCTGCTGCTGCTGCTGATTTGGAGGCTGATGGAGGGCATAGTAGTAATATAATTCCTAGAATAAAGAGCATATAATGGATGAAAATGGTGCATATAATAAATGGTTTCAACGTTTCTATTATGCTGAGCACAAATCATCACATATACTTGGGTGATTCTTTCTTCTTGATTCAATGTTATAACATTATAGCAATGCAAATAAACAAACAAACAAACAAATAATAATACAAAAGAACCTTATTTAGTCAAATCAAAAAGGCTTTTGGGATTGCATTTGCAAACTGATTAAACAATCCTAAACACACCCTAATAATGACCATTAAGAAATCCTTTGGCCACACACTTAACCAAACTACCCACAACAGCAAAACATGAATGAGATATAATATTATTTCACGTATTTTATTCTTCTATCCCAGCAAAGAATATAATGTGAGCAAAGAAGCTAAGAAAATGAAGGTACCTTAAGTGCAATGAAATAAATTCATCGTACATGAAGCTCTCATATGATTTTGAAATGTACAACAAAATATTATACCATAGAAACCTTGAGGAAGCCAATATTTATCTCATCATGATTAGAGTGGCCTAGAGCAAAGAACGTGACTTTGTTTGATCTAAGACGAATTCTGAAACACCCAAAAAAAATAAGACATGATCAGTCATTAGTCATTGAAACTTGATATTGGGTTGTGTTTTATGTTACTCATAACATGTAATATAATTATATTTAAGCCAGTGGCAAGGCTCAATAAGTAGTACAGAATTACCAACTCCACATGCGGTACCATCGGCATACATGTTCAAAAACTCATTTCCATCCAATAATACCATACACTTGAGCGGAAGATCAATGATAGAATACTCAAATTATATATACGAAGCAATAATTAAACACAAATCTAGAATTTTCCTATGTAACAATCTTTATTTCATAAACATCTAAATAAGAAATTTCAAACAAACCGATTAAGCTACTGCAACAAACAAAAGAAAATTAAAAAGTACCAAAATGATGAATCAACAAAAAATTATAATGCACTTTGAATAAGTAACTTCAATAAAAATATGGTGAGGTAAAAACTTTTTTCCATTTTCATATTTTATAAAATATTTTCTATACTGGTATTGAAATAGTTTTCCATTTTCATAAGCTAAAAAGATACAACTCACCACCAGATTGTAGCTGTTCCTTGCAGCCTTGATCCTTAACTATAAAACTATGGACCAGGTCGAGTGTAAAAAGTTGGGTGAGTAACTATTATTTTATAAAAACCATGCTAAATCATTTTATTGAGATAATATGATCTTGAAAAGGCTGTTGGACTGAGTAACTATTTTTCTTATAAAGTGAATGTTCCGAACTAACCCAGCCTAGCCAAACTTAAATAACTCATTTTGATGACCCATTACCTAACCCAACCCATTTTGCCACAACAAATTAAAATGGGCGGAATCTTAAAGTCTGTTGAACAGAAAAGAAGGTTAAAAGATACAAACCTTGAGCATGATGGCATTGCTACTGGTATTAGCTTTCTCATTGATCAAAGTCACCAAAAGAATATATCGAGTTCTGGACCTTTAACTTTTCCTCCAAAATTATCTCTTTCGTCGATTACAGCCTTAAATTCATTTGGGTCCGTAACTCCCCAAGTGTGGTTTCACTTAAATGCACAGCTGCTTCCTGACCAAAGTGCTGGTGGATAAGGGTTTGGGCAGCCTGCTATGATTGGATCAGGTCAACAGGCTCTAGGTTCTGGTCTTGGTTCTTTTGGACAGTTGCGGCAGTTTGGCATTGGTCTACCCGGAAGTGTTGCTTCTCTAAGTCCATTTGTGAGTAGGTTTGCTAGCAATCAATTTGGTGGTTTTGCAACTGCTTCCTCAGGTGGCAGTAAGTTTGCTAATCTGGCTTCAGGAGATGGTGGCTTTAGTAATTTAACCACCAAGTCTTTTTGTAAGGTCTACATTCTCATTCTTTTCATCAGATTTATTCTTTTGCAGAAATAAAATTAAACCAATGACACATTACTTAGAACGCTTACTATCCAAATGTTTTCATGAGAGAATGATACATCAATATATCGACAACAGAAGCCTTACCTAGTCAATCCGGCCAACTTTGTTGTGAACTTCCTGAGCTCTACTTGAGAATGAGGGAGATCAAGATCACTAAGGTAAGTATGTAATTTCTTTTTGGCACATTGATGAAGCCTTTCTAAATTAGCCTCTGCGTCACCTGCCGTGAAGAATTTAATTAGTTAACTCTTACTCAAAGAAAAGATCAATAGATTAGATACTTTAAGTACATACATAGAGAGACCTTGTTAGTACTTTTTCGAGTGGAGGATCAGTGGAACCATTCTCAACATACAGACTGCTCTTCCCTCCATGCAAATAATCAAGACCTGATCATTAACTTTGTTAGGTTTCATTGCATGAATCAACTGTAAGATTCCATTCCCACAACCACCCATATATTTAAGCTACCTTGATAAGCTGTTTACATTTAGCTGCTTATATTTACATAAAAAAATTTGATAAGCTATCCAAACACTATTTCCTACATTGCGTTTTGATACAACATGAGTTAATAAACTATCATTTCTAAAAAAAACCCCTTCTTATAAAGTTTGTGGTTTTATTTAAACTATAATCGTACCATGAAGTAAAAATTAGACATCTATATGGCAATGAACAACTTGAAAACTAAGAATTCAGACCTATTATATTGAGCACATAATCTATTAGACATGTGAAGAAAGGTAAGGATAAAGAGATACATGTTCTTTGACAAAGAGGGTAGTAATGAACAGCAAGGTAACATTTGGGGTGGTTTTATTTAAACTATAATCGTACCATGAAGTAAAAATTAGACATCTATATGGCAATGAACAACTTGAAAACTAAGAATTCAGACCTATTATATTGAGCACATAATCTATTAGACATGTGAAGAAAGGTAAGGATAAAGAGATACATGTTCTTTGACAAAGAGGGTAGTAATGAACAGCAAGGTAACATTTGGGGTGGTGGTGAGATAGGGAGGAAAAGAGGGTAGTAATGAAGTGTCAACTTTGTCCTACTAAAGAAAGTAAAACTAATTCTGGTCACTACTCAAGAATACTACAATCTCAACGCAAGACCTATCACTGTAAGTTTGTAATGCATATGAAAAAAAGAAAACTAACCATCTTTAATCTTCGAAGCTCTCTTCTAGCAATTCTCGCCCTCCATCCACTTTGTATGGTAACCGTTGCCTGTGTGAGTTTCTTATAGCATTTATGTTTTCTATGACCTCGCCATTTGGCCTATATATAAGAACTGACTCGTATTAGAACAAACTAACATTATATTTATAAGTGAATGAATACCAGGTACTGACTTCTAATTTAGTAGCAGCCAATCTCAGACCAGCCTGGAAGACAACTGCATGCTGCAGTCTCTTGTAGGACGAACTCAATGTGTACTGCCAAAAGTTAGTCTGGATTTTAGTTGAGAGGCTTCTTACCAATTTGTTAGTGAAAAAACGCAGCCGACGCAGCAACAGGCGCGTACCAACACCAAACCAAACTGAAAAAGGAGTCGCGGGACCTGTAGATGCAGGAAAATAAGTCATCCTTTTTATACAAAGATTATAATGCCCAGTGTGAATACTTACATGATTCCCCGAAAGATATGCTATACCTCCAGTTGAGTCCTGTACAAACCATTTCAGCAGTCATTTGGCGGTTGAACCATGTTATCAAGGGCTGTTCGAATAGCTGTAGTTTGGTTGCTTACCCGACCTCGTGTTTGTGAAAGAACCTGCAAAAATAGTTGTCAGACTATAAAGGTAGTCATAACAGTAATAGCTTTTTGGATTGCTAAATGTAAAAGCTTAATATAAAACAATAATAAAGTACCTCGCTAACAGGGATGTGCGTGCCTGTTAAATGTAAATGAATTATGAAGGCTTGCTTCTCTCTGTTGGGCTATACCTAAAAATAATAATATGGCATTAACATGTTAACCTGAGAATGGTATATTTAGTTGTTTACAAAGAATTTCTTGTTGTCACCTAGACAAATACAATTTGTAAGGAATATGTGTTACTAACCATTATCTTCTCTAATTTGAGTCGTTGTAACTCTTGATACCATAGGACCTGTTGCTGGGGAAAAAAATGAAGCTACTTAAGCTCTTTTAACCTAATAACACATACACATGTTCCTAAAAATAACACAATATTCTTTGTACGCAAAGAATAACACATACACACGTTCCTAAATATCATGATTCATAAAACCTGGAAAAATAAAAAAATATGTACCAGTTAAGGCAAAAGAGCGCGCAGACATTTAGGGAATGCAAACAAACATGGAGATATTTAACCTTTAATGTTCTGCTATGTATTCTTTCTTCTGGATCATAAGCCCACACGTATTATATAATTCCCAAAAATAAAAATACAAACGAAAACAAATCCCTTTTTTTTTTTTTTTTTTTTTTAAAAAAAAATACGGTATTAATTTTTTGTTCAACATTATATATATGGCTTTGCAAGATGTAACTCAAAAGTTAAGTTGCTCTAGTGGTAAGCATCCTCATTACTATATTAACAGATCCTAGGTTCGAATCCTCCTACTTAAATTTTTAAATACGAATTAATTAACGAATTTTAAGTAAAAAAAATTAAATAACGAATTTTAAGTAAAAAAATTTATTACGTAAAAATTAAATTAACGTCTAATACAATCATTTTCGAAATTAATTAATTAATTAAAAAAATGCAAATAAAATAAATTAAAAAAATTGCTTACATGGCGACAATGTGATGACATGGACTTAAATATGATTATTTGGCATTGAGGTGGCATTGAGGTGGCATTAATGACGTCATACGCCTCCTGTTATATATAATGTATAGATATATATATATATATATATATATATATATATATATATATATATATTATATATATATATATATATATATATATATATATATATATATATATATGTATTTTAAATGTATATATATATATATATATATATATAGTGCATTCTATTAGGTATTGAAACTGGGGCAAAGCAAAGTTCATATCAGCATGTAAACCATGTAAATACAGTAGTAGTTGAAAGGAGGCAATTATATGTAGTGACACAGTTCAGTGTCAAAAGTTGTGTAGCACAAAAAACAACAACAAAGAATCAATGATGGATGTACACACCATACGAAATTGGGTATAGCTGCATATCTGCAGTAACCGTGACTGGTTGCCATACATCCATCACTGATATTCTTTCTATTTTTTTTACAATCTTTAGCTTTACGTTATCTGCCTTGGATCTGTGGAGAAGTTCAGAATTTGATACCATTGGATTGATGTTAATAACTGATTGCAAGAAGTAAATACACCTGCCACGGGTGCAAATCTAAAAGATTGGCTTACCAAGAGCGACGTATTAACTTCTTTAATCAGAGTAATAGATTCATGACAGGCTATCATAACCAATAAGCGACAAACTCAAACATTTTAGCTCAGATCTGTGAAGAAGTTCTGAATTTTATATCATTGGATTGATATTAATAAGTGATCGCAAGAAGTAAATACACCTGGCACGGTTGCAAATCTAAAAGCTTGCCCTGCCAAGAGCCAGGGATTCACTTCTTTAATCAGACTCACAGATTCATCACAGCCTATTGTGCAAACATCTGTGCAAGTTTACTATTTGATATGAAACACCACAACATTTCTACAGCAACCAATAAAAGTTTACAAAGAAGATCTGCACAGATACCGAGAAAAGCACACGGAGTCAATATTAAACACAAGTCATGGCTGCAACCACAATCCTGGTTACCTCGCCAAGCAGCATGCGTTCAAAAAATGTAAGTTCAAAAAATTATCACGATCGCTGTACAGAGACAACTGAAAAGAGGTAGTGGCTGCAAAATAAGACAAGTTGCTTAGTTATTGTTTATAGTATGCCGCCTGGTAGTTGTCACGCCACAAACTAATTATACAATAGCCACTCTAAGTTGAGGGTAGTTGCAAAACGGATAAACGGATCCATAATATAGATCTAAATCATAAACCATAAACAAACAAAATATCGGCAGATTACGACAAAAGAAGCAGGCACATAAGCAAAAGATGAACAAATAAGCCACCACAAAAAACAGCAAGTACCACAAAGAACAGCTACATAAGCAAAACACATCTAAAAGAGCAACCACCATAACCGATCCGTAAGTAAACAATATCGGCAGTCAAGTAGGCAGGTACATAAGCAAAAGATGAACAAATAACCTACCACAAAAAACAGCAAGTACCACAAAAAACAGCTACATAAGCAAAAGACATCTAAAAGAGCAGCTACCATAACCGATCCGCAACTAAACAATATCGGGAGTCAAGTAGGGTTTCGGCAGAAGACACTAGAAGATGCAAGAATAAATGAGGCAGGTACCGCATTGTCCAGTGCATTCTCTCATTTGTTAGCCATCGAAAAAAGGCTAAAAGAAGCGACCAAACAAACGAAAGGGAAAAAGCGGAAGCCATAATTCAAAACTGAGCCCAACACTGTTATGTCAACTGTAGCAACAATAGCCACTTTAAGTTGAGGGCAGTTGCAAAACGGATCCAGTTACATAGTCAGTATTCATACTATGACATTCAAGAACAGCTACATAAACGATACCCACACCAAATCACCCCAATCAATAAGGCAAACCAAACAATGAAAATAGATCAACATGCTTCATTGGCTTTCATAATTGCAAAACAAAAGGCATACTAAACAAATTCTTTTACGCAAACCATCACTTATCTCATCTATAAATTTTGTTAGATACGTATTCACCATGGGTGCAACCACAACTCAAAAGTGTGCTGCCATCCGATTATGTGAAACGACAACCACACCAAATCATCACAATGAATAAGCCAGAGCAAAAAAACAAAAGCACAACTTAAAAGCGCGCTGCCATCCAATTAAGCTAAACGATAGCAACACCAAATCAGCCCAATCAATAAGGCAAACCAAACAATGAAAATAGTTCAACATGTTTCATTGGCTATCATAATTGCAAAACAAAAGCCAGAACACTTAAAGAACACTGCCACATAAAAATATTTACGACACAAAATATCCTCTTATGGCCAATATCATTTCAGAGAAAAAAAAATCTTCCAACACAACAACAAAAAGCCGGGCAAACCAAATTCAGAGAACAACCACAATGCATAAATAGCCTAAAACGAAAAACAATAACAATAATGAGGAAAATAATATTAATGATCAAATACAACATACCAAACAAATATCGTAACACAACCGATTATGCTAAAAAACCGAAGTATAACAAATAATACCCACAAAAAGTTTAAACATCAATTGACGAAATTAATAACAACAACAACCGAAAAACCCATTGCCAATCCAAGACCAGATCCAAAAGTCTGGATATAACCAAATGACCAACTGTAGATAAACAACGAAACATAATAAAAAAACAGAACCTACAACCAAGGACTTTATGCGGCAAAAGGTTAAACATGAACCGATGAAATTAACAACAACAACAACAACAAAAAAAAGCCAAACAACCAGATCTATAATGAGTTCGATCACAAAACCTATTGGCAAACCTAAATCACATGCAAAAGTCCGGATATAAACAAACCACTAACTGCAGATACAACAACAACACAAACAACCAAACATAACAAAAAAAACAGAAATCGGATACAACAACAGCACAAACAACCAAACATAAAAAAAACAGAAATCAAAGCACCCGTTTTTTTTTCGCGAACAAAACGCAGAGCAGCTAAATTAGATCCAAAAGTGTGGTTATAAGCAACCTAATAACTGTAGCAAAAACAGATGGGCTAAAAAGAACCACACATTTAAAAAATTAATAAACACACTATTCATACAACTGTAGCTCCCCTCACAAAGCACTGTAGTAACAAAATAATCCACAAATTCGGATCTGAAAAACACAAAATAACCGTCAGGTAAAGATACCAGAATTAATCATCCCGGATCTCAAGGAAAAGAAGAGCATGTGAGTGAAGGGCAACAGTTCCACGACCCAAGAGCAACCCAATGGCTAACCCAAACCCGGGCGCAAACGGGTAGAAACAAAATGTCAGGCGGGTCGCGCCATAAATGTATAATAGATATAATGTATGTATGATAAAAAAGTGCTAATAAAGCATATGAAATGAGTTTCTTAGATGCTTACTTGATGTTGAGTGTGATTAGTGCCAAAGGACCTGAAAATGTATATATATATATATATATATATCCCGGAATATATATATATATATATATATATATATATATATATATATATATATATATATATATATATATAACCCGGACTAGTCAAGCGAAACGCCACTAATATTTATACCAACTCAAATCTTGAAAATCAAAAAAATGAATACCCCTTTGTGTTGTTGTTGCTGCTGTCCAACTCGAGAGAGAACAAGAATGAAGAAATTTGGTTATGAGTTTTGGGTTATGGATTGTTGCCTTGTTCTTTTCTTCTTATACAAGGGCCAAGCACATGGGTGAGGGTGAGACAAAATTGAATAAGACAATGTGGTACAAGTTGGTTAGACTAAGTGACAAAATAAAAAGAAAATGTATAGGGTGTGTTTGTATGGGTTTCATCCGATCAAAGAGAAAGAGAGAAAGAAGTGATTTTTTTGTATGTGTGTACGTAGTGCCAAAAGTTGTTGTAGATGGTGACAAAATCTAGTAGGACAAAATGGCAAGAGTACAATGAACATGAATTGTGTGTGTTGTGTGGGTCTCGATCAAATGGGACAAAGGGGAGGGGACCAATATGACACCAAGGTGGTTGTTCATTTAGCTTACATAAGCCTTTGGCTTATTAGTTGAATATTGTGATATTTTTGTGCATGGTTTGGTTAGGCTAAGCAACAAAAGAATGTGTATGGTGTGTTGGTGGTGGGATTCGGCCAAGCAATAAAAGAGTGGGGGGGGGGGACATTTTCAAAAAAAATAATGTTTAGTTAACTGTATAAATTAGTTAAATAGAAGGATGGTGTAAAATGCGTGCGTGCATGAGCTAAAATGCAAAATGAGTGCGGTTTGCGAAAAATAAATGTTATGACATATACAGTATATTTATAAAAGTTAAAATGTACTAATTTAGTGTAAATTACACTTAATTTAACGACGATACGCGGTTAACGTTGTTTTATGTCTTTCGCGATTGGACTTAATAGTTATACGTAACAGTGAAATTTCAAGTATCAAAAGTCAATAGTTATTAGATTTATGCCGTTACTAATGATACGTCGGTACGCGTGTGGTGTCGATTCTCAATACGAATAGTTAAAAGTGATACGCAAAAGTGACTACGAAATATCAAAGATAAATTGTTGAAGGATACTCATGAATCTAAACACATATAGTTCTTGTGATTTGGTCGATTAATGTATAGAGAGAGAGAGGAAGTGGGAGCCTTTAGAGAGAGAAAATGAGAAGTATTAGATTAAGAATAATGAAAGGTCCAACCCTTCCCATGGGTGGGAAGGGCTATTTATACAAGACATAAAAATGCCTCTAGTAGGCTATGGACCGGGCTGATAGTGGGTAAAGACCCAACCCAACTCCATGGTGAAACGATATCTAAACTAATATGATTAAACCTATGAGCTATTTAATGCTAATCCATACTCGTGGTGACCGAGTCTTTCATGTGAATATTTATATTCCTAACAATCTTCCCCTAAGGGAGGTCACCCCGAAAATTACAATTTGAATTCTAGCATTCTTTTACATGAGTTTTATTTCCGAGCTCGTAGTCTTTGATTCTTCAAAGTCCGCAATCTTTGTACTTCCAGCAGTGATCTTTTGATGAATGTTCTTTTGGTTTGGGTGATCTTTGAACTTTCATCGAGATCATCAGCCACCGTAAATCTCCAAATCATCCTTTGTAGTATTGCCTCCATGTGATGAAGTGACCATCGGACCAGCATGCTCACACTCTTCCGGATCATGATCTTTAGCGTCAGAGTTGCGGAAGAAATGTTGTAGGTCATTCTACTATCATGATTTCCTTGACTGTGAGGGTGAAGTGTGAGCATGAGGTTATGAATTGACATCTCATTAGCCATCAGCTGCAACCGTCGGGAATTCCTGCAAACAACAGTTAGCAATAAACAAATGAAAGTGTCTTTGTTCACTTTCGTTCAATACGGTTGCAAGAACCACGGTTCCCCGCTGACCAGTATAAATACTGCCTGTGATCAGGTAGAATTCTAAAGAATCTCCTTGACAGGGTTTCGCAGCTATACTCGCCGTTCTCAAACAGGAGCGTCTCAAAGTAGACAAAGTACGGAGTGAGTGAACCAGCGAATTATGATTCACTGATTAATGAGAAATTGATTTGAAAAACAGTCACGTATTACTGGATAAAGAGTTTTTGCAATACGACGAAAGTTTTATGAGTAACATCAAGTTTCAATCACAAATACTTTTGTTTGGAAATTTATGCGCAGTCAATGTGCTCGGAAACAATTGTTGAGCATATCGAAAGGTTTTCCAAAAGCATTCGTCAATTCATTTACTGGAACAAGTTTGATTCAAGAATTGAATCGCCCCATCGTAGTTTTCCAGTTATCACTAGTTTGATCCATGAAGGATCTCACATGTCACCTACCAAGAGCTTGTTTGATGTTGGCTCTAGAAGGATTTCCATCTTCATTGTGAATACTTACGTATCACTCGGATGTTCTGGAAATACCACGAGGATAATGCGTAGGACTCTTCATATATATTTTCTTGCTTTTCATGGTGTATGAAACAGCAAGCATATTGGAAATGTATCCTAATGAGATTTATGGATGATCTCTTGGCTCTAGACTCAATAGTGCATTTTGATTTAGTGATCGGAGGCTGGAGCAGACTACTACCTTTTCAATATCAACTAACTCGGAGTGAGAGAGTCAATATTAATGAGTGAATCTCCGTGTGAATGAAACAAAAGTCTTTTGAGAGACCTTGAGTGGCTAGGGAGGGTTTTGCAGCATATCACTGGGTCCATGATACTTGTCTTCAATGTCAGCAATCAACTACGTGATTCTGACAGCATATGTATTGACCCGGTTTCTGCCTAATGTGTAAGGAGGGCTTCTTTCTTTTCACCCATTATCTTTACATTTCTTTTTCATTCTTCAACCCCTTCAGTGCTTACCGAGACTTCATGACTAGTACCTTGTTGGGTTTGTTCCAGTACTAGCTCCATCTCAGTCAGCACTCTTCCCTTTTTCTCACATTGCTCCTTTTTTAATCATACCTAAGGACTTCTACACTAACTAGTGGATTGTCCCTGGGTAGATCCCTCCGGCTCTGGCGGGATCGTGGGAAAGAATACCTAACCTTATCATCCTTATAACACCAATAAAGTTAATGCAAGGTCGGTCTTGTGGTACTGTTCTCTCCGCCTTAAAACCAATTGAAAATCAGTCAAGGTACTTGTGATATTTGATATCAAAGCATTTGTACCTTAATTGTTTTTTATCTTTCAGAAATGCTCCCCCTCAACATGTGCATCGGTATTCGAAATTGTTTAGCACATGGAGGGAGGAGTGCCTGGTTGAGTCTTCAACGATCACTTTTTATCAGATTTCATAATTAAATCACATTCTCTCCCCCGATCAAAAATTTCAAACCTTTTGAGATTTGTGATCCCAATTGATTTAAATAAGTTTAGAAAATATGGGAGAAAATGTGGTCAGGTTTAATATGTGCTAATAATGGAACATACTAACACTCCCCCTCAATCTATGAGGGAGAATGTTAGTGTCAGGTATGATAGGTTTGAAAGATTTTGAATTAAAACAATCATTCACTGACACATAACAACAATTGTATATTCACTACTTATGATGTACAAGATAACTGTTATGCCACAAATGATGTTGACCTTTACGCACAGATGATGTGATCATTCACTTCTCTGAGGGAGTCAGTATTCAACATCAATTATCCATCCACCAACAAAACTTCCCAAGTATTGTAGATCCCCACTCGGCGAGACTAGAATTAGTAATGCTTTGTTGAAGTGAAGATGGTGGTGGTGGTGAAGGTATTGTTGTTGTTGCTGCCGATGTTGTTGTTGTGGTGAATTCATAGCCAGTCAATGGAGTTTGAATATCTGATCAAGTGGTTAGAGCGGTAGCAGGCACATTCACATCAGCCATGGAATCTACATAGGGGTATCCACAAAGATGGGCATACATACAGATTAACTCTACATTAACCGCTACCACGCAGCGGTTTGCCTACTCGTAAAATCATATTCGTGTCATTATCAAACCACAATCAGGAAAATTTTCAAAACGCTATCTAGCATGAAGAGCAAGCAGCAATCATGAACATGGCAATTTACTCATATTTCAACATTCAATTAAGGATCTTATAAATAAGATTCTAACACGATAGCTACATACCTAAGTATATCCTGAGTGCACAAGCAATACGTCAACAACAATTAAACAGCTATCGACTAACAAAAGTCAATCAACATTTGAAACTCATTCAATCTGATCATACAAATGCCTGTGGAGTATTCAAGAACATCAAACACAATGGGTTTTCTAACTTCTTTTAGATTTTGAGTTTTAAAGTATTTAGGGGATTAAACGAGGATTCCTAAGTGACACAAATGAACCTTCTAGTTACATAAAGCTAGGAAACTATAAGCAAATTACATATAATGCCCTAAACTTTCTAACAACTAACACATTTGATACATTTGAGATGAAGCTTAGTAAGTTCCTCTTCAACTAATACCCCATTAACTACAAAAACTTTTTCTAACAATTATGAGATAACCAAGAAACCCGTTTGATGTTATAAATTTTGAAATCACTCTCCCTCTCAATCAGTGACCCGTATTCGAGTTAACGAGCTGTAGTCATTGATTGAGTGACAAATTTTATGAACAATCCAAGTCTGAAAGAATTTCAAACAACACGTTACCATCATGTGTCTCACAAATAATTTTCGGAAGAATCATAGAAGAAAAATTATTTGTTCAGGGCAGAAGACTTCTCTTCTGTATCATGAAACAATGCACTGAAGCGTGCATTAAATCGGGTATGCACAGATATGAAGTAATCCATGCCCGAGTGAACTTCACCCGTTGTTAGGAACAACCATCTTTTTGCCGACGTGCTTTCCTCATTTTGAAAAATCGGGTTGCATATCTGATGTAATAGCAAGCCATAAAGGCATGTTTTGAAACACTTTTGAAATTCTGCTCGAACTTCATTTAAAGACCCGTGTCATTATTGAATGACATTTCTAGGACCGTAAATGTTATCGATACCAGAAGACATGCCTTGAAAAACTATTTTTGGAATTTTCTATTTTTCTGATTTTTATGGTTTTTCTTGGTTTTATATTTTTGTATTTACATTTTGTATATGGTATTCGTTGGTTTTATATTTTTTCTATTTACATTTTGGTTTAAGATATGTACAAAATATATTATTCAGTTTAAGAAGATGTTGACATGAATACCGAAATAAGGATATCGTTCTGTACGTTGTAGAAGTCTGTAGTCAACATCTCTTAAACTTTCACCACCAAAGCTTTCGAGGCTCCTGAATAATCGTCTGAACTTGAGCCTTCTCAATGTGAAGCTTTGATAGCTTCCCCCCAAACCGACAATCTTCTTTTTGAGCAGTTTCAAAGCTCTCTTTCAAGCTTAAATTAGTTAAGTTCACAGCGGAATCCGTAGCAAACCACATCAAATATTGCTGCTCCTTTTAAGAATAATCATTGTGATTATCCGTTCGGGGGATCATCAAATAGATCAGCAACGTATCATCTCACGCTTGAGTAATTCTTCTCATATTTCTTCCCGCCGAAGGCTGAAGTAATGCATACCAAAAGTATCAAGAGGCTACTTCCCTCAAGTAGTTGAAGTGATGCAATCAGTCTCATTGTATGAAGCTCAAAAACCCGAAATACACACTCAATCCCATTAATGAAGTCAAAAACGTAACATCAAAATCAATTAAGACTCGGAAATGCACTTTTCTCCCTTCAGGAAATTGCATATGAGAATTGTTACAGCAAAGTCAACTAAGTCCCGAGTGTAATCAATTTATCCCGTATGTAGTCGAAATGATAACACCAAGACAGTACCACAAAAGCAACTGAGTACCGGATGTAGTCGAAATGATAACACCAAAACAGTACCGTAAAAATCAGGCAAGTCCCGGATGAACACATTTCCTTCTGTAGGATACCGACTAACTAGAGGAATCATCATACACTTGTGTACCTCTTTAATCATTAGAAACTATTTCTTACATCTCTTTCCCCACATAGTTGGAATAATACACCAAAAGCCACGAGTTAAAACACTGATTTTCTCTGCGGTTATGACATTTGTCTTCCCAGAATAACTTCAATTAAGAAGAATTATAAAGTTCATCACATGTACTCGTTGTGCGTTCAGATGTATGTCTCCTTCCCCCTTGCTGGTTTTGATACCTCAGAATCAGCCACACATTTTACGCCCATATACTTGAAATCTTGTGAGAAGAACAAAATTGGCTCAAATGTATCAAGTGAGAATTAACCGCTACCGAAACTCTCTCTGACTATCTTTACCAACCCTTAAGTAGGCTATTTGAAGTGATAACTGATGGAGCAAACCCGATATACCAAACTTGAAACTGAAGTAGAATTCCCCGTTCTCGTGACTTAAGCTTGCACTAATGTTGGAAGAACGATGTAGAGAATTTATGCTCAAAGCAAATCTCTAAGTACTCAATACCCAACCAAAGTATGAGACATTAATACCTCTTGCGATTATCCACAACGTTATCGGCCTGTGACACTGAGTACTACAACATAACTCCTTTAAGTGATAGTTGGCCAGGTCTTCAAACATTTACCCCGACTGCTGGTAACTAGATAAACTAAGTCTTCAACTTAAATCTTAAGCACGAGCAAGTTATCATTGAAAGTCATGCATCCAACCAACCCCGACTTCAAGATAAAATAAGATTACGCCTTTGTGAAAGTCAACTTCAATCTCAAATAAGTGATACCTGATCAACTCCGTAGTCACAATTAGAGTCACATGCCCAACAAGTGAGTGAACATACAATCAAATGTACGTCGATCCACTGTTCACACTTCTCCCCCTCAAAAATTGCATATGAGGTTGCCATTTTTGATTGAACAAGTACATATGAGGTTGATCCACTGTTCACACTTCTCCCCCTCAAAAATTGCATTTGAGGTTGCCATTTTTGATCGAGTGAATAAAAAATAAAATCTAATGAAAGTAGATCCACTTGATGACTAAACGAGCATGGAACAAGTATGAAGCTTGTTGATGAGAATAGTCAGAAACAAGAAGATTTCTCTTTTTCCGAAGATAAAGCGCACTCAAGCGTACGCCTTTCTTTTCTTTGAGGAACGGGGCCTGGAGTGTTTTCAGCAGATGCCATTATGTTGACATTAAGGCCCGAGGCTTGAACTGCAATGTTCAAACGTCATATTTCACAGAAGAACGAGGCTTGAACTGATGTGTTCAAACGTCATTTGTCGTTTCCCCTCATATGTTGTGAGCAGCCTGAGTCCAAATGTCAAAGGACGATCTGTACGACTTGCATTTCAAAACAGACGAAAGAAGAGAGTTTGGAGTGTCGGATCCCCAATTTAAGTTGGGTTCCAGTTGGTTAGTGCGAACAATCTCTGAAGCTGCTGAAACCATAGGTGCGTTGGTTTTAACAATGGGGGCAACACTAGTAGATGCAATGGACCTAGTTAAAGAACATTGTGTATCTAAAGGGATAACTCTACCAGTTGGCTTCCATTCCTTAACAGGCATTACTCTAGGCATGGTAATCCTCGTTAAAGGGCAATGTTCACCTAGTGTGAAAATTCGGCTCATGGGCTTCCACTGAAAGCCCACATTGGTAAACATTTTCCCTGTAGGTTTCCAAGATTGCTTCATTTATCTAGCTTCCCAAACTTTCTTAACTGGGGGTTTGTTGGATGACTTCAAAATTTTCTCAACACATTTATCATGATTACCCGAAATTAAACAATCATTACATGTTTTGAAAAGTGAATTAGGATTTGAATTATGATTCCTTTTGTTCAAATCTGACTTATTGTTCCTCATGTGGTCTTCTACTTTCTTCTTAGGAACAACTTTAGCTGGTGAAGTCCTATAATTCTTTATGTTTCTCCTATGTTTTGACTCGCTAGCTTTAGTGTCACTGTTAACTCCTGTAGAATGACTGATGGGAATCTTAGTCTTTTTCACTTTTGGTTGTTGAACATGTTTTGATGTGTTGGGATCTGAAGTTTCCAAGGGTACCTCAAAGGTTACATGCTTGTTCTTAGGTATCGAAGAAGATGCAATAAATCTATCTCTCTTGCTACTGGTTTTAGGGCATGTGCTAATGACGTACTCTAAGAGTTCCTGAGACCGTTTAGTGAGGAAGCAGGCATCTACAACTGCACTATCAAGTGGTTTCTCTATTATATCCTCTTCTACAATCTCACGAAGAATGTCAAGACTATCCTTAATATATGTGAGATAAACATGATGAGCTGACCTATTGTTCCTAAGGGGAAGCGGAATAGTCACAGCATCAATTGCATACTTTCTACCAGCATAAACCTTTGGAGCCATATTATCACTAGTGATGACTGGCATTTTCTCTTTCACCTGAGCCTTTAGATTCTCAGTCTCATTAAGCAAAGAAGTTATCTTTTCATTGTTATTCTCACGTGTGATCTTTATCGTATCATATAACTCTTTGTAATGCTGTTTGACTTTTGAATTTTCAGCTTGAAAACAATCATTTTCCTGTTGCAATTTATTGATGATTTCTTGAAATTAAAAATTTTGAGAATCTAAAGACGATGGTTTATGGGTGCCAATCACATCACTCTTGTTTGACTTTAATTGAGCAATTTGGGCCTTCAATTTTTTAATCGTGTTAGTGTGAGCTTGAATTCGTTCATCTCGTTTGCTTAATTCAAAATATGCATCAAATTCAGGAGCATCCAAAGATGTCTTGGCATTTGAGGTTTTAATTCTTTCTTCTAAATGTTGATACTTTAATTACAAATTAAGATTATCAACCTCTAGTTTTGACAAATGCCTAACCATGTTATCATGGTCATCGTTTTGGATTTTCTCATGCAATTTTAAATTCTCCCCCTCAAGCTCAACAACACGATTCTGGGCAACATCCAAAGCAATCGACATATCATGAAATTGAACAGCAGTTAATGCAGAATCAATGGCAGTATAATAAACATCCTGAGCAATACATCTAGCAATCAAATTCTCATTGGTGATGAGAATACTCCTTCTTTCAATTTCACAAGTTTTAAGTTCAATTGCATTTTGTTTCCCCAAGTTTTCCATATCTTTAAATACTTCCTTCATTTCATCTACTTCATTATTTAGGGTTTTTTGAAGACCCTCAAAATGTTCTTTGAGAAGCTTAAAGAATGGTATAACCTCAGTTAAATAGCACCGTTTTGTTTGTTCAAAACCCCTTTCCCCTTCAGTAATACCCATTGGTGTAATTCTCTTCTTACATGTTTTATCAAAATCTGCAAATAGTTTATCAAGTACATAAATGCCAATTAAGGTTTTACAATTAGTGGGAAGAGTTCTAGGTACTAAATGCAAAGGTGTTTTAGGAGGGTACACCGTAGCAGGAGGTAATTTCCTTAGGGGAGGATTTCTGGCTTTGAGTTCCTCAGCCTTGTTTTTTTCTAAGTCTGCTTTCCAGAAAATTTGTTCCGGAGTCAGCTAAGTTTGAGGAGTGAATTTGACTAAGGCTAAGGAGTTCTCATTTGAATAATCATGAGGTTTGATTAAGACCCGTTTTCTCACACATTCTGGATCCTTCATTTTTTCAGCCAATTTTTCTCTATTTATTACTTCTATCTCATTACTCTCTTCAGAAGATGGCACATCAGGAGGGGCATGACCAGGCTTAAGCATTTCATTACCATCATATAACGCAGGTTGGGCCACTTTAGCACTTCTAAGGTAAACATATTTATGGTCACCTATGGCTTTCTCACTATGTTCATCGCATAACTTTTTATGCTTTTGAATCATTTGAGCAGTTTGTCTGGTCTGGTCTTGTGTGTACAACTTGTGTTCAAGTTTATTCTTTAACGTTTTAAGTCTGAAAAAATCATTTAAGAGTTTTGTTTCTTTTTCTTTAAAATTCTGTTTGAGCATATTTACATTTTCTTGTAAAACCTGTTTATGTTGTACAGTTCGTTTAAGTTGTGTTTGCAAAGAATGTAACTTCATTTTCAATTTTTCTTCCCTTAGATTACATTCAGAAATAAGTGTACGCATCTGACCATCCATTTCTTGCTCACGTTTAGTTAACTCAAACTTAGCACGTTGTTCATATATGCCCACTTGATCTTTATAGATGTTAAGTTGGGTGGTTAATGAGTCTTCAGGGACAAATTCAGTGGTCTCAAGCAACACATTATCATCATTTGGAATAGAAGACGCACTACTAGGTACAACAGGTACTTCGTTGTGTTTCACACACTGTTCATATGGGATAACATCGCTATTTCCCATATTAGTAGTATCTGACTCAACAACGTTTATTTGTTGTACTTTGTTGGGAATCTTATGTTCATGCAATACATAATCATCATTTAGAACAGAAGATGTGCTACTAGGTACAACAGACGCTTCATTGGGTTTCACATATTGCTCATGTAGGATAACATTGCTATTTCCCATATTAGCAGTATCTGACTCAACAACGTTTGTCTGTTGTACTTTGTTGGGAATCTTATGTACATCTATCATGTCGTACAATTTGAGTACCTCAGCAATGACTGAATCCGAAGTGTTTGACATGATATAAACGTGCACGGGATTTTACAAATCTATGATTTAAACCGAAAAATAGAATCTTTCGCGGGATTTTACAAAATCAAGAAGAAACCGTGAAATGATAATTAATTGAACGTGTTATGATAACCGTTGGATCGGTATAATAATTAGAGATTGTGTGTTAAAATTGATGGTTGTTTGAAGTTTTGACGTAAAAAATCAACTTTCAGTCAAACCGCAGAGTCTTCAGTCAAACCGCAACAGACAAATCGCAACTGTCAAGTCACAACACTCAAATCTCAATGCCAAATCGCAATGCCAAATTGCAATGCCAAATCGCAAGGCCAAATCGCAAGGCCAAATCGCAATGACAAATCGCAATGCCAAATCGCAGTGCCAAATCGCAGTGCCAAATCGCAATCCCAAATCGCAATGCCAAATCGCAATCTTAGGCAAATCGCAGAGTCAACTCGCAGCACCAAATCACAACCCTAAATCGCAACGGAAAATCGCAGTTCACAAAAGCAAAACGCACCCTTCAACCAAATCGCAATCTCAGGCAAATCGCAACGACCAACTCGCAATACCAAATCGCAGATTCCAAAACTCAATACCAACTCGCAGATTCCAAATCGCAACTCACAAACGGACAAAGGTGTCACTTTCTTGTAGTTTTGTCTTTTTCCCTTTTTAGTTAAAAACCAAATCGCAGATTAGACTAACCCAAATCGCAACACAATCTTTCTCAACCCAACTCAAATCGCAACTAAGAAATGTTTACCGAGACTCAAATCACAATCAAGAGACACCCTTAAATCTTCCATGAAAAGCACCAAAACCACAGTAGATTACCAAGAAATGATTCAAGAGAGTTTTGTAAACACAAAAGTACAAGACTTTAACCAATTTGACAACAAACAAAGCTTAACTCGTG
Organism: Artemisia tridentata subsp. tridentata; assembly: GCA_021014915.2. Taxonomy (NCBI): domain Eukaryota; kingdom Viridiplantae; phylum Streptophyta; class Magnoliopsida; order Asterales; family Asteraceae; genus Artemisia; species Artemisia tridentata. Next base: position 29,806,088 of record CP139501.1, on the reverse strand, counting down.
ATTCTTTTCTTCCTTTTCAATTCGAGTTACAAAAAAAACAAAAAAAAACTAACAAGAACAAGCTACAAATCCTAGTACATATTCCAAGATTAACCACAAACAAAATCGAACCAAGGTATTTTCAGAAAAAACTAGTCGAACCAAAATAAAATCACAAAAACCAATCTAAAAATCCGAGCATCCACAATCTAAATGATCTAACCTAGGCTCTTGATACCAATTGAAGGATACTCATGAACCTAAAAATATATGGTTCTTGTGATTTGGTCGGTTAATGTATAGAGAGAGAGAGAGAGAGAGAAAGTGGGAGCCTTTAGAGAGAGAAAATGAGAAGTATTAGATTAAGAATAATGAAAGGTCCAACCCTTCCCATGGGTGGGAAGGGCTATTTATACAAGACATAAAAACGCCTCTAGTAGGCTATGGACCGGGCTGACAGTGGGTAAAGACCCGACCCGACTCCATGGTGAAACGATATCTAAACTAATATGATTAAACCTACGAGCTACTTAATGCTAATCCATACTCGGGGTGACCGAGTCTTTCATGTGAATATTTATATTCCTAACAATTGTTTTGAGTTTTAAGGTTGAGTAAGGACCTGGAAAAATGCTGGCTGTTATAGTATGCCAACCTAAAAAGGAATCTCGTCCTCGAGATTCAGCTCGTTTGTTCTACCGACGTAAGCTCTCATGGTTAGATTTGATGGGCAACTTTTTCATTCTCGAGCTTAGCCCTCAAGTGACCTTTAGTTAATGGATTCTAACTTAATCTCACAACTCCTCAAACAAGAACGGTCATGTGTTTAAGTTGAACAGATTGAGTAACAACTTGATTCTATCTTGATTTTTGTAACTTATCAAACAAGAACTGTCGCTAGATCAAGCTAGGAAACAAGTTGTTAGAAAGGAAGATTTTAACATCTTAGATGGAGGTCTCTTGAAAGTTTGGCTCAAGTTTGAAATTGTCTAAGCCAAATCAAATCAATGAATAGTGGTGATTTAAATTAGCAAGAAGGCTAGAAGTTCAATTAAGGCTTATAACGTTAGGTCTCACATTAGTCATTGTCATTAACTTGATAGGGAACGAAAGTAAATCCTACACTAGTACCAAATAATACTGAAATAAAGTGGTTGTTTAAAAGAATGTAGCCGTCACGATGTTTGGGTCCTAGCGGGCTTCCTTGGTCCCCAGAAAGTATGGTCGACCCCGAGTTGGGCTGATATTGCCTCCACAATTTGGGTCATTTCCATCAACCGCTACAGTGAGATTTGGGTTATCCTGCACTGGCCTCTGTGCCCTATTCAACCTAGGACACGTATTCCAGAAGTGATCCGGACTCCCACACTCGTAACATGTCAGCCTTCGTTCTTGTTTTTCATTTCTGTTTGAGCAATTCTGACTAAGATGGTCCGTCTATCGGCATCTGTTGCACCTTGGGCAGTCTCCTGAGTGATAGAGGTTACATCAAGTACACTTAGGATGTGTGCCTGCATATCCTCTGCGCTCCTGAGTTGTTGCTCCATAGTTTTTGGCTACTTGTTGCCTCTTATCCTATTGGTCCTGGTCTCAGCTTCCCTGCTGATCCACCTGTCGCTTTCGTCCACTGTCGTTTCCTTTTATTAGCCCACCAGACCTGATTATATTATTTGTCAAGCGGTATGCCATGCCTACTGCATCTTGAAGCGTGGTTGGTTTAGATGAAGTGACATCCCTCCTGATTTCAGGGATCAAACCCCAAATATATCGATCAATCAGCTTCTCCACAGTGGAGACCATGTGAAGAACCATTCTGGTCAGCTCGTGGAAGCGGGTCGTGTATTTGTCAACTTTTACTCCCACCATTAAATGGTTCCAAAATTCTACTTCCAATATCTGCACTTCGTCTTTTCTGCAGTACTCCTCAGTTAGTAATTTCTAGAATTCTGCCCAAGATAGCCCATTTGCAGCTTCTCTTCCTCTGGTCTGTAGCTTATTCCACCAAGTCAATGGTCGACCTTGGAGTAGACCCGAAGAGAACTCAACCTTATCTCCTTCAACACATTTAGTGATGCTGAGTTTCGCTTTGACATTCTCAAACCATGATAGCAGGCCAATGGCACCCTCGATGCCATAAAATTCCTTTGGCTTGCATGCCATGAAAGCCTTATAGCTGCATCCCTGGCCGTTGGTCGAGGTACCAGCTCCCTCATTGGTTCTTCCTGCATCAATGTGTGCAACAATCTGGGTGAGGAGATCTGCCAATCCAGTAGCACTGTCTCTTGGGCCTTCATTGTTGATCCTTCCTGAACGTGTGTTCCTTGTATTCCTGATTCTACAATAGACCAAAAACATTTGGTTGAGTGAGTTATACATGGACGATGGCGGATGATGTTGCGGGACAATGACAGTTTTGGAGACGTAGTGATTGTGACACGACGGGAGCAAAGGCGTGCTTAATCTATCAGGTCATAATGTAGCAAGGGAGAAGGCATATATATATATATATATATATATATATATATATATATATATATATACACTAGTTGTCGAAGTCCGCCCGACTTGTGATTATTCTTTGAGTGTATTACTTTTCGAATAGCAAGATATATGTGTACAAAGGTATTAGTTATCGGTAAATAATATATAAGGAAATTATTGTGAATCACTAATTAACATACAACCTTGACAGATTTACAACAAAGAATTTTCAATCCCTTCTTGCTCTTCACTCTAGAAACCGCGATATAAAGTTAGCCATGGGAGAAAACTGTCCGCGGAAGAAAAAGGCCAACTTGCGACAATGTTTGGCCTTGTTTTTTAATGATATTTGTTGTAAAATATTTTGAGTTTGTCCGATAAGGGAATAGAAATGAATTTTAAAAGAAATGGAAATAATGATCCGCATCTTTTTGATGAACATGTTATTTTCAGAATGCGACCCAGCACATGTAACAAATATCAACCCACCACGTGTAAATATGAGACTACAATATAAACTATTAACAAAAATAGTGATTGCTAAATATTGCCCACTTGAAACATGACTAAAAACTATTAAGGAAATATTTATTATATTGAAATACGTATTGTCTTTTGTTAATGTTATCTAAGTTGGATTCCATCTGAATGTATTCTATCAATGTGTTGGAAATAGCATATACAACTTGGCACACTGATACAAAAAACTCATCTGACCCGTGCCTTTTAACTGCAGTGACCCATCTTAATGTGACCCGCCTGACTCGTGTTTTTTGAGTGGGTGACCCTTCTGACCCGTGTCTTTAACTTGACCATCAATGTGTTGGAATAGCATATACAACTTGGCACACCTGATACAAAAAACTCGTCTGACCCGTGCCTTTTAACTGCAGTGACCCATCTTAAAGTGACCCGTCTGACCCGTGTTTTTTGAGTGGGATGACCCGTCTGACCCGTGACTTTAACTTGACCTAATCATCAAGTTGCCAAATCAATAGAAGGGAGAAATACAAACCTTGTGATTGGCCTTCCAATGTCAAAGCTGGTTCGAGCACCCACTACGTTGTGAATGTTACAAAGGGCTCGGTGTTTCTTATTTCAACTATTACAGAAAAGAATATGTAACGAATAAATAATTAAAAAATCGTTGTAATTTACTAAAAAAACATAGAACAATGAACTCAAAAAACAAATTTCAATCCTAGAAAAAACAAACTACAAATTCATTAATTAAAAATGCAGACCTCTAATGCTAATAAAACTATGAACAAACAGATTTATCAAAATGCTTCATGAATCTATAAGTGATCATATACATGTTATTCAATATTAAAGGGATGTATATGATAATGATGGTGGCAGGCGCAGAATTGAGGAATGCTAAACTTATAAAGTACATGTGGTTAACTTAGATGATCACCTTTGTTTCACACGTTTTAGACAATTTTGGTGTTTATCATCCGGCTTCTCATATTCCTTGAGTTCATCCGTGCACCTTTCTAACTGAGCGATCTAGTTCCTTAAGCAATATAAACAGAAGTTATGATGAACATAAGCTTTACCAAGTCATTTTTATTACAGTTAACGTGTTGATTATAAAACATATTAACCAAATTCTAAACGACATCTGCATGTCTTTCTTATCAGCTCATCTTGACCCGTGTTAGAAATGGCCCATTTGAATCCGAACCCCTTTGATCTGTTACGAACCATGTCAACCCGCCCATGTTTCCACCTCTAGGTTCAATGTGTCTCATACCATCCAAAAGAGCCAAAGTGCAAATAATCTTTATCATAAATAGATAAATTTGCTCACCGTATCAGAAAAATTATGAACTTCAGCAGCCCAGCTTCTTTTGAAACTTGTACCTCCATGAGACGCGCTTGTTGTTTTAGTGCCCAACGGCTCTTCATCAACATCCTAATCAAAACATTACTTGCACTCAGTACATTAAACGACATTAAAGAAACAAATGAGTATATACATACTTGGCTTTAGCACTCAAACTCCTCTATATCACGAGATTTCCAAATAGCTGATAGTTTTTTTATAAAAGTAAATAGTTTGACATTACAACGATCATTAACTGAAATAAGAAATTTCATAAATATTGTTTATAATATTACTTCCCAGAGATTGTATTTGGACAGTTTCCCAAAAATCACAGTCTTGATCCATTTTCCAGGAGGCTTCCCCCTTTTTTACAAATAGCGCCACTCGAAACACCGCACCACTACGTAACCCAACTTTCAATACAGGTTGCTTCGTAAAGAAAGGGTAACTTCAAAAATCATACTAATAATAGAAAGAACCTTTTTTTAAATAAAAATAAATGTAAAACAAAAACAATGAGAGGCTTATAACCTGATCTGAACACTCCTTGTTGTTGATGTATCCTAATCCAAACACACCTTATTGCTGCAGTAACCTAATCTAAGCACATCTTATTGAGGCACTTGGCTGATCCGAACTCACTTTATTTCTACAGGTGCCTATTCCAAACACCCCTCGTTTCTACATATACATTTTTAGTGTGCTCCTAATACATCTGGTCTTAATTATGCGGCATCCTGATCCAAACACACAAATTTTAAGCCGAAACATAAATCGTTGACCAGTAACTTTCAACAAATTATTGATAATAATAATAATCAACTCTGAATAGTTGCAATATGACATGTCAATCCCATTTTTGAAAAATAGGCTTTCGTAGTGGTAAAAAATATAGCGGTCCGTGGTTTGCTAAAAAGACCTCCATGTCAACCATTGTGAAAAACATCATGATTAGTCTATATAATCAGATAGCATGAAATTATTTCTTTGGATAAGGGCTTTAAGTCAACCTAGACCGTTTTGACCCATAAAATAACATGTATTTGACATCTTATTCAGACAACTCATTTTTCCATATCTATCGATATCATAGTCAATACAAATATGATTTTAGCAATTTATATATACCTGGAACCAAGAGATACACCATTGTGTTTGCCATCTGTACTAAAGAGATAATACACCAACTATGATTGCGCATTGAGGGGGGGAGCTGTAGAATGCAAACCTGTAGTTCGATAATGGGTAAAATTACTAACTGAAATGGGCGAAATTTATCATATCTACAATAACTGTCCAAAATATAATAAGAATGTTAAGCAACAAATAGTTAAATTTAAGTTTGTGGTTAATCAAACACCTTTCTAAACAACCCAAAACTCTTCAAAACTGCATTTTTTTAAAGCAATTACCTTCCACAACAACTCTAGCATGTCGAGTGCAGGCTGTAATAATAATACTTTGGAAAAAAATTTATCCGATACCTGTATCGTTAGTTTCTTGCGATTAGCCTTGGGGTCCGAAATAGCGTCGAGTCCTGTTTCACCTTGGGTTGTGTCTGAACAAACCTGAACCTTTACTTGTTCCATATGAGTTTAGTCCTAACTGATCTTGTTGTGGACATCCAGCAGGAATACAAACTGCTTCTCCAAGTATTTGTTCAAACGTAAGGGTTCTATGCCTTAAAGATTCACACTTATCTCATTAGATAGAATTGTACATATATGACAAAAGCAAAAGTGGGAAATACCTACCATATTCCTCTTGTTAGCTTATTTTTATGTTCCACTTTCAAGTAAATTGTTTGATCATGAATTGGGTGATAAACCTACAAATACCACCCCAAGCATTAATAACGATGCCAAAAAAAAATCTAGCATATATTAGATTCTGACCGTACGTAAATGTCAGTTTCAAAAAGTATCAGATATAAACAAATACGGCTAGAAATAGTTAATGGAACATACCTGATCAGCAGGAATAAAGTGTTCCATTCTGACCATACATAAATGAAAATTTCGATAGGGTTATTTATAGACAACCAATTTGAGTTGTGTTATATCTCAAATGGGTCAAATATAAAACAGCAAAAGGGAATGGGTCAAATATTATGACAGTTACCTATTTTGCAAGTAAAAATAGCTTCTACTTGTATAAAAGTGGTGTACAATACTTTTAAGCCATTTTTAAAATACTCAAAACCTTTAAATGATAAAAATCAAACATTGAAATATGTAACAACATTTCGTCAAAACCAAATTTTCATTAAAATTCTTATGGCATCAAGTAAAAAGTAAATATAGATACTATTGCATAACATATTTTAAGTATCTTATTACACCAATAACATCACTGGTCACAACTCTAACCATGTCAAAAATTGCCATTTCGGCTATATTTTTTTGTTCATTTACTTCACTAAGCTCATAAGTTCTTTTTTCGGTTATGAGTGCAACTTATTCAAGTACAAAAGGTCAACATAATTAGCTCATAAACCATAAAAAAGCCAGCTCATGAGCTTTTCCAAAGACAAATGGGCCCGTAAGCCTATGAAATAAGCTAATCCAAATACCCCCTTAATCATTTTCCTCAATCCACCCCAAAATCTAACATAATTTAGCAATCAAATGGACAAAAACGAACCAATAATTTGACACCTTTAAACGGGTTTGTTCATTTTAAAACACCAAATAACAGGTAAACATTTTGCGACTTTATTCATGGACAAAAGCAAATATAAATAAGAAAATGAAAGAATGTTATTCACCTTGTGTTTCAGCTCAGCTTAATCGCACATGTTCAGTTTCCATGTCGTGCCTGGATATAGCACCAGCAGTTCATTCTTGTTGCAACCGGCCAACAACAATCTGTGGCTTAGTTACAGCATTGACACCAACAGATTCCATATACCTGTTGTTAAAATAATTAAAAAACCGGTCATTAAAAAAATATTCATAAAGCTTGAAGTGAACATATACGTGTGGTAATGTCTTACCCACACACTCTTCCATATGGACCTTGACCTACACTTTGTTTCTTAGGTAAATAATCAAATTTTAGACGCTGTGTAATAGTGAATCTGAAATTGGCACGAGCTTTTCAACAGTTCCATCAACCTTTGAATGGGTAGATCATTAATAAACATGGTGGTAATTATTCTAATAGTGTTGTTTTCAATAAAAACTAAAAATGGTACCTTACAATCCCTCTAAATGTGCTCCACGTGTGTAATAGTCTATCTGAAATTGGCACGAGCATTTTCAACGGTTGCATCAACCTTGGAATGGGTAGATCATCAATAAACATGGTGGTAATTATCCTAATAGTGTTGTTTTCAACAAAAACTAAAAATGGTACCTTATAATCCCTCTAAATGCGCTCCACGTAAACTTCCAAATGCAACTCTCCAATTTCAGATATGATCTAACGTTAAGCGAGCAATACCTCCATTGAATTTGAATGCATCCAGCCTAGTTTAGATATCTATTACAAAGCTTTGGTGAAAATCTAAAAAAAACATTAATAGACTGCATGTCATTTATAAGAGTTACAATTTATTTGATTTTCTTCCTTGTATTAATGTTGTATCAAAAATCTTTATTGACCATAGACTACTCCCTTAACTTATGATCAGAGAAATGATAAACTTTACAGTCAGTAAAACCAACAACAGAGTAATGCAGCAATTAGCAATACAACTGATTTACTTACATCAATTATGGGAAGCATGAAAGCATACCCATGCTCCGGATGATGAAGGACGAACATTGCTGGAATTTCAGATTGGTTAGAATAAATATTGCTATAAAGTCCAAGTTAAAAAAATTGTATGAAAGGCAATATCCAAAACATACCTGGTATTGAATTTCAAGTCTGTCTCGGGTGTGTTCTTTAACACGCTGTGTATTACAAGTTAAAAACAAAATACATGGAGAATGCTGTAATTATAATTATAATAAATACGGAGGAATATATGGTTGAAGTAAAAAGAGAGAATAGAAAGTTAGAAGAAGGTGGGTACTTACTACTCTTTCAGGAAAAAAAAAGAGACATAAGCTAAAATCAGGGGCAAGCATTGCCATAAGAGCCTACAAATAAAATTTAACAACAAATTAATTGATATATAATGAAAGCATGTATGTTTGCTTTGCTTTGGATAGCAATTAATTAAAAGAACATGTCAGCATATAAGAGAAAAGTTTGAACACAACAGAAAAAGCAACGGATGTAACTCAACACTTACTTCATCATTAGTAGTATGTGACTCTGGCAGAGGCATGTCCAATATTGTGTTGCACTCGTTGTTGCTTCCATCTCTTCGTTTGGGATCAACCACAAGTTCACTGTTATGTGCTACCCATTACTTGTGAGCTCTGCTGGAATTATTGTTTGTTAATAGAACTTGAGTGATCAATGAGATCACTATTAAAGGGTCGTAACAAAGATAATATACATGTAAAAGAAATGTAAATAATAACAGCTCCATATATGTCATATGTAGGCATTCAAATGTCGCACACGACCACTTGCCTATAATCTGGCACTTGGTTTAGGCATATATCTGGTAGCACAACAACACATTAATTCTTTTATAACGTGGGTGTGCACCACTAATAATGTCCTCTGATGTTTGAACCTGGAACATGGGAAAGCTAAACTAAAATACTAGTGTAAAACAATATACACACTACCAAATAAAATCACAAAGTTATGTATAATAAAGGTGTGATAAACTTGGAATCAGTAACCCATCGATCAGAGGAAGCATCGAGCATCGCGGGTAGGAAAGAACATAAACACAAAGCTAGCATATGATAAAGATTCCCCATGTTGCATAGATTGCCTACTTGTGCAGATATTTTACCAACCTCGATCAAATGTCATCACAAATCCAAGCACAACCAAGTAAAACACTCACGTATAAACTATAATACTAAATTAAAAAGCAAATATAACACGTTTTAGTATACGGACACATTAAGAATTTAACATACACCAATGGAAGTTTAGCATAAAGAGATGTTAATCACTTAATCGTACCTGATGATGATGGCGGCTTACTTTTATTGAATGATTTTGGGTATCGGTTTTTTTAATAACGTAGTAATATGTTTGTAAACACTAGAATCTTAACTTTACCACACAAACTAAAACTATATAAGAACTACTAATCGTGACACTCAAAGTAGAATAAGTAAAGATGAAAAAGATGATGCGTAGAGATGAAGCTTTATATTGGCCGAATGTTATTTAATAAACATTGAGAGAACATGAAATATAAAACACACCTACACACACTCTCACACCTAGACAACTCTAAGAGGCACTCCAAAAATGAGGAGAGTGTGTGGCTATTTATAGCAAAAATAGGGACGCCCTAGATGCTTCCTCTATGGGCTTGGTGGGCTTTGTGTTAGACTTGGGCTTTTGTTCATTATTTCTATTTCATAATAAAGTCCAACACAAAGCTTACAATACTTTACTAACTACATACACGACACACATTTATATAATACAAATGACCATCACTTGACTAAAAATATAAATGCTAACAATCTCCCCCTAAGGGATGGTCATTTCCATGATTCTCCCAGTGATTGGTCTTTTGTCTTCAACGTCTTGATCTTTGTGTGTTGTTGTAGAATAGTCTTCAATAATCATTCCTTCATGCAATCGTGATCTTCAAAGTATCGTCTTTAGTGGTGGTTCTTGCCTTGATCAAAATCTTCGTGTGGTGATGATGTCGTGACCTCCAACATACTCAGACATCTTGGACTGTTATACTTATGCAAACAATCTCCCCTTGCTAACAATCTCCCCATAATCTTTTATCATATGAACTTGTTCTTGACATCTTGATTAGCTTTATGACTTCGTCTTTAATACTTGGTTTTTAACTTGATCCTTCTGTCTTGAACTTTTACACTTGAGCTTTGTTGGGATTGTTCTTCATAAGTATGAGTATACTGAGGTGAAGATGATTGACATATCTGATGATGGTAGATGGATGTTTATAGGTAGCTGCATAAAACTGTTAGTGATAAATCATCCAGCGCTTACAGGTTTAGATTTCGAGATTGTCAACAGAATATTATGAATACTTTCTCTAATCTTAACCCAGACCGTTCTGAACCGGTTACCCCCGAGAGGGCTTACACGGACACACTGAAGTGCACCCACGATTCAGTGAGTCGCTAGAGATCACCCCACGACTGTAGACCGTTTGAAGCACGTGACCATCATGATATAAATGGCAAGATCCTCGGATCTCATTAAGACTCTTGTACACCTTGTGTCCTTTTTGGTGAACACAAGGGTATTCTCATGGAAGTGTTCCTAAGAGACTTTTGATGAATCTCATGGCTCTAGACTCAATTGTACGTTTTAGATTTAGTAGTCGGAGGCATGGAGCAGAGTGCCACCTTTTCAATATCAACACATCTCGGAGTGAGAGGCCGATAGATTATGTAGTGTTCTCCGTGAGAAATGAAAAAAATATCTTTTAAGAGATATCTGAATGGCTTGGAGGGGTGATGCAGCGCGTCACTGGGTCCATGACGTCTTGTCTTCAATATCAGTATCACCTTAGTGAATACCGATAGCAGATGTATTGACCCGATTTCTGCCCTAAGTTTTAAAGGAGGGCTATTTCTTTTCACCCTTTCATTAAACTTTTCTTTTTAATTCTTCAACCCCTTCTTTCCCTTTCTCATTTTACTCCTTTTTTCAATCTTACCTAAGGACTTCTAATTCTAATCTATTGGAATTGTCCTTGGGTAGATCCCTCCGGCTCTGGCGGATCATTGGACATAAACCTAACCATAATCACCTTATTACTCCATGATTATCCTAGATTTATCGATCACTTGCCATAAAACCTTTTTGTGAAAATCTCTCAAAGTGTTTATGAGTAAAACACATTTAGATAACACTTCGAGAGTTTTATATTTTGAAATACTCCCCCTTCACATGTGCTCATGCATTTTTGATAAAAATTTGCACATGTTGGGTAGAGTTCGCACATTTTGAATTGATTGATTTTCAATGAACATGACCTTCGCGAGACACGCTTACATCACTAGTTAGACTAGCTTGAAATTATTACCCGTCCCGGTCATATTCAATGATCATCTCTCGAATTGGTACATTCTACTCAGACAAGTCCTTTGCGAGACACGTTTACATCGCTGGATAACTAGCTTGAAATTATTACCCGTCCCAGACAAGTCTTTTCGATAACGGACATTTAATTTCGTCAATTCGAGGGTTAAAATCTTGAGTCGAGCTCTTTTGAGATTCAATCCACGATCTTTAAAATTTTGATCATATTTTAATCACGTCCTCTCCCCCTCAAAAATAGCATGTAGTGATATTTTTGTTATCAACTTGATTAAAATGAGAGCTTTTTGGAGAGATGGACGGATTTGCATGAATTTGGAATATTTTTGAATTTTCTTTTTAAAACTCCCCCTTAAATAAAGCATATTCTTTAAACATTTGAGTTTAAAATCATTTAAGGGTATCGAGGGAGTTTTCTTTTTGAAGAATCTTGAGCACAGAATTTTGAGAAAGATTTTAAAAAACCTTTTTGAAAAATCTTGATCATGTGCTCAAGGGTTCTTTTTTTTTCATTTGCCATTAACACTGCGAGTCCTGATCAGAAATAATCAGAAGTCATCATTTTAGCACGGGTTTTGTATTGAAATATACAAAAGCCGTCATTTAAGTGCGGGTTCCGTACTGAAGTATACGAAAGCCATTATTTAATAAATTTTTGAGAAACGACATGTTTTAGAAAATATTTAAATGAACTCTCGCTCAAGCATCTGTACATGCCCGTATCATTGTTGAATGACATTTCTAGGTACGTACAGAATATTGATTTATACGAGAGACATGTCCTGAGAAGAATATTTTTGGCTTTTTGATTTTCTATTGTTTTTGTATTTTTGAAATTTTCTATTTTTATATTTTGTTTTTCTTGGTTTTTCAAATTTTTTGAAAAATATTTACATGCGAAGCTTTTTGAGATAAAATTCAAGAAGATTCGAGAAGACTTTCTAACTCTTCGGGAGTTAGGCTTTGCATTCCAATTCGTCGAACTAAGTTATCAAACCGCTCTTTTGGGAGGGCTTTAGTAAATAGATCGGCGAGTTGGTATTCAGTCTTCACGAAGAATAATTCAACAGTACCCTATTCAACGTGTTCCTTTATGAAGTGATAGCGGACTCTAATATGCTTGGTCTTGGAGTGTTGCACGGGATTGCACGAGATGGCTATGGCACTTTTTGAATCACAATACATAGGTATGCGGTTGAAAGAGTAGCCATAATCTGTGAGTTGTGTCCTCATCCGTAGAACTTGGGCACAACACGCAGATAGAGACACATATTTGGCTTCTGCGGTTGATAATGCCGTACAGTCTTGTTTCCTTGATGACCAGCCTACTAGCTTCTCTCCCAGTAATTGTGCTCCCCCGGGTGTACTTTTTGTGGTAACTTGGCATCCAGCATGGTCGGCATCTGAAATGGCTATTAGTGTAAACTCTGAATCCTTCGGATACCAAAGTCCCATGTTAATGGTTCTTCTTAGGTACCAGAAGATCCGTTTAACCTCTTGGAGGTGAAGTTCGGTAGGCCTTGCCTAAAACCGTGCTAATAAACAGACAGCAAAATGTATATCGGGTCGGCTAGCAGTTAAGTACATGAGAGACCCAATCATGCTCCGATATTTCTTCGGATCAATGGGTTTCCCATATAAGTCAACACCTATTTTGGGTGAAGTGACCATTGGTGTACCAACAGAGTCACAATTTTCCATTCCATGTTTTTACAAAATCTCAATTGTATATTTAGCTTGATTTATGAAAATGCCACAATGGGATTGATGGATTTGAAGTCCAAGGAAGAATTTTAATTCGCCCATCATAGACATTTCAAATTTACTTTTCATGAGATTTGCAAAAAGTTTTGAATGTTTCGGATTAGCGGACCCAAAGATTATGTCGTCCACGTAAATCTGAACAATCAATATGTCATTTTTGAATTTTTTAGTAAACAAGGTCGGGTCAATTGTTCCTTTGGTGAAATTATTCAAAAGTAGGAAAGATGATTATTCGTCGTACCACGCCCTTGGGGCTTGTTTCAAACCATAGATAGATTTCTTTAGCTTGTAGACGTAGTCTGGATGATCTTTGTCAACGAATCCATCTGGCTGACTCACGTACACTTCTTCTTTCATAGTTCCATTCAAGAAAGCCGTCTTGATATCCATCTGATAGACCGTGATGTTCTTGTGAGCCGCATATGCTAAGAAAATCCTGACCGCCTCAAGTCTAGCTACTGGCGCGAATGACTCATCAAAATCTATCCCCTCTTCTTGTCTAAATCCCTTGGCCACAAGACGAGCTTTGTTGCGAATGACAATCATCTCTTCATCCTTTTTGTTCTTCCATAATCACTTAAGATCAATGACGAGTTTGTCGATTGGTCTCGGCACTAAATCCCAAGTGTCAAGTAATTTATATTGGAGAAGTTCTTCCTGCATCGCTTCAATCCATGAATCGTCTGACATCGCTTCCCGAATGTTCTTTGTCTCTTTTAGACTGACTGAGCAGGCGAAGATATACATATCACAATTGGTGGCGAGTTGTCTTCTCGTCTGTACTGGCCTTGAAGGTTCACCAATAACATGTTCTATTGGATGGTCTTTAGTCCACTTTAACGTTGAAGGATACCTTGGATTAGACGAATGCGTGTTAGATGGTTCATGTAATCTGGAAGAAGATTCACCAGATTTAGTTACAAACGGATTTTCGAATGGTTCATCTTCTAACACAGCATTGTTCTGTTGTTGTTCTTCTTGAATTGGTGTTGTTCTGTTTTGCTCATCAACTCTTGGTAACACAATCTCAATTACCGGAGTTGCTGGAGTAGATGTTGATGACGTAGAGGGAGTTGGTGCGTCAGCTTCTATTGTTGTAGACGCATCTTGCGGTGGTGGTGGTGGTGGTGGATGTTGTTGAGCGGGTGCAGCGGAATGTTGTTGTGATGCATTTGTCGAAGCTCCACCATAGTATTCATCATACATAAACTTGAAGAAATTATCCAGTTCTTGATTTGTTGGTTTTTCAATTGTAGTTGACTGAGCTCCTTGGGGTACGAGTCCTGAACTGATATGTCCAGAAGTTTGACTTTGTGGTGCGGGTCCTAATCCGATACGATTAGAAGCCATCGGGTTAAGCGCGGGTTCTAGAGCGAGTCTCTCAGAAGCCATATGTGAAATCTCATCAAATTTCACATTCATCGTCTCCATAATCCTTTTAGTTCTTCTATTATACACCCTGAATGCCCTCGAGTTGTCTGAATAACCAATGAAGATACCAATATCACCCTTAGCTTTCAGTTTCCCCAGATCTTCTCTGTCGTTCGTAGGATAGCACAAAGCGCCAAATACATGAAGGTAAGAGATATCGGGTTTTCTGTTGTTCACTAATTCGTATGGGGTTTTATTGAATCTTGGATGGATAAGGGATCGGTTCTGAGTAAAACAAGCAGTGGCAACAGCATCAGCCCATAAGAATAACGGTGCACTGGAATAAATCAGCATTGTGCGAGCAGCTTCCACAAGAGTTCTATTTCTTCTTTCAACTACCCCATTCTACTGTGGAGTTCTAACAGCTGATGTCTGGTGAGTGATTCCAATTTCTTCAAAATATGTTCTTAACTCCTGATTAATGAATTTTGTGCCATTTTCAGTTCTTACTATCCTAACTGGAGCTTGAAGTAAAACTTGAATTCGCTTCAGAAAGGTGATGATTATGCCTGGTGCTTCGTCTTTTTCTCTCAAAAACCTTACCCATGTATATCTTGAATAATCATCGACAATCACAAGAATATACTTTTTCCCATTGATACTCTCAACTCTCATTGGGCCACATAAGTCCATGTGCAACAAATGTAACTTATCAACCAAACTGGGTACGGTTTTAGGTTTGTATGTTACCCGTTTGCTTTTGCCTTGCTCACAGGATGGACATAAGTGTTCTTTGGTGTATTTGAATTTAGGGAGATCGGTGACGATGTTGTCTTTGGCAAGTTTTGTTATGGTGTCGAAGTTGAGATGGGATAAACGTCTGTGCCACAACCAGGACTTAGTTTCGTCAGCTCTTGTCATGAGACAAATTGGTGATGAAGAGGCCATTTGATTAATTTTGATAGCATAAAGATTGGTTCCACGATTTCCGGTTAAGAGATCATCTCCAATCAAATTCCTAACGAAACATGTATTCCTTCTGAATGCAACCTCTAAATCTACATCACAAAACTGTCCGACTGAAAACAGATTATGTCCCAACCCTTCGACATAGTAAACCCGATTGATTAGAAAATTCCCGAACTGAAGATCTCCATAACCCAGAATAGCTGCTACGTGATCATTTCCAAACCGAACTGTTCCCATGAACTTCCATACAAAGTTGATCAGCAGCTTCAGATTCCCGGTCATGTGCTTGGAGCAACCCGAGTCGACGATCCAAAGACAAATTTCAATGACCTGCAAAGAACAGATGTTTTTGTATATGGAAACCGTTTAACATTTGGTTCCATGGGGTTAGAGGTAACAGATGAATCACACTTAGAGATGGTTTCAAATTGAACTTTTGGACCAGTTTCTGATGTCTCATTCTTAAGTGGAAACATTCTACCAGTTGGTTTCCATGCACAAAACTTAAGATGGTCTCTAGGCAATTTGCTACTAGTGGCTGTTCTAGCTAGTTTAAGAAGTCTATTGAAATATCTGGACCTAGCACTAGTTCTTGAAGCCACATCTTTCTGTTCAGGCATATCATTCACATTATTAGAAACAATATCATCACACACATTTTCAGACAAAGATTTCTTGCACATTAAACAAACAGAGTCATTACATGCACTTGAAATAGTGATCTTAACATTGCATCTAGATGATATATGTTTCTTCTTAGAAAGCGATAAAATCCTAGGGTGTTCTTCTACTTATTCCATTTTATTCTTGATTTCACTCTCAGATGCATGTGAGACTCTATTCCTTGTATTGCTCCTAGGCTTTGGTCTGCTGCTCCTAGAGGTACTTTCTACTCCTGTAGAAGGTAAGGCACACTCATTAGAATTTATCTTGTTGTCTTTTGTTGTATCAGTAGCATTCCTAGTCTCTTTTGGATTATCTTTAGTACGTTTGTCTATCGCCCTATATGTTTGAGATGTAGAGGTAGACGCAGTAGTGGGACTAATCCTATAAAGGCCAGGTGCTATCACTTTTGGTGTTTCGACAACTGCTTTCCCTTTATCAACATTTGTTGATTTTTCACTTTCCTTAGGCAAGGGTGTTAAAATAGATATTTTTGGTTTAACAGCCGATTTTTCCGAAGTTGATTGTCTAGTACCCTTATTTTCCTCACCCTTCCCTTTTTGAATTTCAAGCTGAGACTTCAAAAGATCAATTTGTTCTTGCATGTTTTTGTAAGAACGCTCATACGATAATTTGTCATACTTGCATTCTTCCTTTTTCTGATCAAGTTGTTTAAAATAAGTTATGTTTTCCTTTTCAATCCTAGCAAATGCATTTTCATGTTTTTCAACAATTTCAGAAGTCTCGGCTCGAATTCTTTCATCATCTTCCACAGAATATGTTTGAAAAATAATGGACATAATTTCAGTCGATAGAGCTACTTCAGAGAGTATGTCATTGTGTCTTTCCAAAACTTTTATGTGTTCAATGTTTTCATTAGCTTCCTTTACCAGGGATTTGTGGTCCTTGACAAAGTCGGCTGTTTCTTTCAGAAAAGTTCTTTCAACATTAAGAGTTATTGCATAAATTGCAGAAATCACAGGGTTGATATCTGCTTCAAACATCTTTTTCTGTTCTGAATGAAAACTTGAAAACCAGTCATTGTAGTTACTATTTGTTTTGGATGCCACAATCATTTGAAGCATTTCAATTCTTCTTTTAAGATCATCCAAATATTGTCTAGCTTCACTTGTGTGACAAGTGTTTTTAGAGAATATTTGTTCGATGTTAGAAAGATGTTTCGAAACAACTTTTCTTTTTGCGACAGCCACTGGTTTTTTGAAAAACAATGGTGACTCTTTTTGCACAAGATGAATGCCAGAATCTGTATTAAGCTTGTTATAATCAATTGGTTTAATTTCTGGATTCATTTGTCTCATTTTAACACGACCCTCTTCAGTAAGCTCAATCGTTTCATAAGAATCACGAACCTCGGGAGGATCATGTTTATCATTTAGTAAACTACCATTATATAACACATTCTGGTATTGCTGAGCTTTCTTGAGATGATAAGGGTTTTCACAACCGATAACCATTTTCTTCATTGTATGTAAACGCGGGTTTGGGTCGTTAATAAGCATGTTGATTGTTTGTGTAGAATGACCCGTTTTTACAAGAAGATTTTCCAACATTTTAATGGTTTCCTGTTTATCAATGATTTCATCAAGAAGTTCATTTTCTCGTTTTGAAAACCTTGCATGCAACTCTTTCTTTTCTTTTTCAAGATCAGAACAAGTTGATTTTTGTTTAGAAAGTTGGTTGGTTAATTCAGAAATTTCCTTGTTTAGGGATTTTATTTGCATGTTCAAGTTAACATCGAGAGTGTCGTATTTGATTTGCAAATGTTTCTGCCTTAACATAGAATCTCTATAACCAGTTTTAAGTTCTGACTGTCGTTTGTTATTAAATTCAAAAGCTTGTTCATTCACCTTATATCTCTCAAGCTCAGCGGTCAATTTTTCATTCGCGGCCTTAACATCGCGATTGACTTGTTTGACCTTTTCAATTTCTATACTACAGTTATTCAATAATGATTCAAACAAAGCACATGTTTTCTCATCATTTTCAGTATGCTGTGACTCGAAGCCTCCATTAGGATCCATATCTGGAGTGGCCAAATTTATATTACAACAACTTGGGGAGTCCATATATGTATCGAAAGTGGGTGCAGGAGTCGTAGGATGCTGTTCATTTTGAGGTGACATTTCATTATTGTGACATGTAGCATATGGTTGTACCTCAGAGATCACGTTGAAATCATAAGCAGGAGGTGCATTAGAATCCATGTCATATTTAACTTCCTAAAGATTGGCCATGAAAATGCAGTTGGCATTGATATCTTCCAGGTCTTCCATGTCATCCATCAAAGCCATGAAATCATTCTCCTCTGCACTTAACTGTAACCCGGCCGTTTCCTTTTGTGACAACAGTAATGCTTTCTGCAGATATGCTGGATCTTTCTTCTTTGGCCTTGTGGGACAGTTCCTTGCCATGTGACCAGTACCTTGACAGTTAAAACATTTCAACACATTCCCTTGATTCATATTCCCAACATTCCCAGCTACTAGAGCAGCAACATTCCCAAACTTATTCCCCATATTCTGACCCCTTCGATTTCCAGCAACTTGACCTAACTGATTCTGATTACCCATATACTGACCCATCTGATTGCCTGCATACTGCCCTTGATTACCCATCTGAAACCCTGTAGCATATCCTTGCTGATTCCCATAAACTCCAACCATTTGTCCTTGATGACCCATATTGAAACTCGGCTGAGCAATCTGCCTATTGCGAGTATTCGATGAGATCCTTTGGTTGTTGTTGGTAGGTGTGGAATAGCGTCCTTGGTATGCTTTTGTCATTAGAGCAAATGCATGTGTCAGAGCTGCCATAACTTCATCTTGGTCAGTGACTTCAGGTTCTTGGAATAGTGGATTCTGTTGTTGTTGTGGGTAGAATGGTTGTTGTTGTGGTAAGACAGTGGTTTGAGGAACGTGTTGTTGTTGCATGTAGTTCTGATTGGGATTTGATGATGATGGTTATGTGTTTACAGTTGTTGGTGATGTTGCTTGAGCAATCAATGCTAGAGGATCATGTTGTTTGGCTAGCTTCTCCTTCCTAACTTCATCTGCCTCTTTCTGGTTTTGTTTCAAGAAGTCATACAGTTGATCATAGTTCACCTCATGAAGATTCTTTGTTTGGTTAACGATTGTAACATATCGTCCCCATTCCTCTGGAAGGTTGTTGATGAACTTGATGTTTTGAACAATTTGCCTTGGAGCCAACTTCTTCCTGATGACCTCATTCATGAGAGTGCAAAACCTTGTGTAGTAAGATTCAATTGGTTCATCCGGGGTGGATGTGAACTTCTCCCATTCAGTCAGAAGCTTGTTTTCAATGTCTTGTTGACCAATTTCTGTACCATGACAAAGCCTTCGAACTCGTTCCCACATATCATAAGCAGTTTCACAGCTGTGTATAGCACAAAATATTTCTTGTGGTAAACCAAGTTGAATTAAGTGCATTGCCAAGTCGTCAACTTCGATTTGCTTCCAATCCTCTGCTATGTATTCCTCTTCTTTTTGTTCACGAAAGGATGGTGCAACGGGAGGTGTTGAGTTTGGATTACCCGGTTCTTGAACCTGACGAGGCTTGAAGGGACCTTTTTGGATGGAGTTAATCAAGAGTTTGCCTTGTCCATTAGGTTTGGTTTTCATGTATCGAAGCATACGGCTTGTCCATGGAAGATAACTACCTTTTTCTAGCATAGGAGGACGGTTTTCAGCACCAGCTGCATGGATATCTTGTTGAGTAGTCATTTTTGATGTTGTATGATAAAGTTGATTCAATTGATTCAGGATCGTTGCAAAGAAATAGGTGTTGTGGTTGTTGAAGGTTAATCTTTGATGTTGTTGTGAAGCCTTGGTTTGTTGTTGATGATCGTTGAAGTTACAATTTAGATAAACGAAACAAATTAAATAAAGTTACTAAATTTGACTAGACTATAATTTAGACAAGATCAAAGGTTCACAAACTCGACAAAAGTTATGTAAATTAAAATTTAGTTAAAATGACAATTTCTATAGAAATTTCAATTTAACCAAAATTTATACAAATTATGGCAAAATTTCAATTTAGATAGAATTTATCTAATTTATATAAATTGGTAATTTTTATAAAAATCTAACTATCTTATACAAGATAGTAGATATCCGATTGTCGAAGTATTTTACACACTTATACAAGCGAGAAAATACTGAGTTCGTAATCCTTGATGTTGTATAAATTATGTTCGAATCAAAGTTATAAAGTTTATTTAAGTTGAAATACGTTTAACTCAATTGCGAGGGGCTGATTCTGCCAAATCTGAAAAGTGCACAAAACTGCCTGAATTGCGAGGGACCAAATCTGCCAATAGCGGAAAGCCTGCCAAAGTATTTGCGATAAGGGACCAGATTTGCCAATTGCGAAAAGTTGACACAATTTCGATAAGGGACTAGTTTTGCCAAGTAGCGATATTTCTCACAATTGCGATAAGAGTGACCTTTTACGTTTGCGATAAGAATCAGTCTTCACAATTTCGATAAAAGTGGCTTAGCTCAATTTCGATAAACCCCAAATTATCGCAAATCTTATACAAGATTTGGATATTTTCAATGTCGAGTAGCTTGCTTTTATCACTTTTCTTATACAAGAAATGTGATAAACTTCAATTCGTAGCAATGGAGAATCGAACTCGAGCCTTTGTTGTACTTTTTCACGATTTACAAATAACCAAGAATCACGTCTAACCCAAAAAGCTTACAACTTTTTCACTTAATCACTCGAAATAACCAAAAAGCTCACACCTTTTTATCAAAAACGCATGTATAAACTTAAAAGCTGGAACCTTTTTCAATAATCCTCGCGTAAACTACAAAAAGCTTGAACCTTTTATCTAAAAACTCACTAACTGATGCGTATAAATGAAAAAAGCTACAACCTTTTTCAGTAGATCTCACGTTAATGACTGAAAAGTACAAGAGGAAAATAAAAGTCGCAACTTTTGAAGCTTAAAAGAAAAAAAACAACAACACAACTAATACCTAAATCCTTGTATGGCGATATGATACCACTTGTACACACTCTCACACCTAGAATCTTAACTTTACCACATAAACTAAAACTATATATGAACTACTAATCGTGACACTCAAAGTAGAATAAGTAAAGATGAAAAAGATGATGCGTAGAGATGAAGCTTTATATTGGCCGAATGTTATTTAATAAACAATGAGAGAACATGAAATATAAAACACACTTGTACACACTCTCACACCTAGACAACTCTAAGAGGCACTCCAAAAATGAGGAGAGTGTGTGGCTATTTATAGCAAAAATAGGGACGCCCTAGATGCTTCCTCTATGGGCTTGGTAGGCTTTGTGTTGGACTTGGGCTTTTGTTCATTATTTCTATTTCATAATAAAGTCCAACACAAAGCTTACAATACTTTACTAACTACATACACGACACACATTTATAAAATACAAATGACCATCACTTGACTAAAAATATAAATGCTAACAATGTTTGTATATAAAAACACTAATGCATTTAATATTTGACAACCTTGACAACTTTATGATTCTTGCAATATCAATTATGACTTACAAATTTTATCACAACCACTGGAATGCTCCAATGGTTGAGGTGTTGTTTATTTGTGCCTGCCATCCCAAGTTCGAATCCTGACAACTCCTTTTTTAGATTTATTAATCCGAATTTCAGCTCATCAAAAATAAAACACACGAAAATTACTAATTAAAAATGACAACATTGACAAAATCGATGACATGGATTAATAGTTGCTTACTTGGACAAACGATGATGACATGGCTTTAAATGACAATTACATGGCAATGACATGGACATATCTTGATTAATCTACGTGTAACACCTCCTGTTATATATATATATATATATATATATATATATATATATATATATATATATATATATATATATATATATATATATATATATATATATATATATATATATATATATATATAGTACAGTAACATAAACGGGGTCGTTCGAACATGATATGCATACACAAACGACTAATGCAATTTCAGGTGATCAGACTCTTAAGACCCGACCAAAACATGATCCGAGACTACTACTCCCATCATTGCATGATTTTTCCCGAATTAGGCAGAGGTGATCAGGCTATGCATAATTGAGGAGTAACGATGCAATGCTCGGACTAGTCAATTCGTATGATGTTCGGTGTTTAAGAAAACTTTATTCTGGTTATAGTTGCGATTTTTATATTTGAAAAACCGACATTCACTATAACCTTATGCTCTGATACCAATCTGTCACACCCCGCCGAAGGCGGAAATGCGGGTTGCGACGAAATCAATATACATCACAAGAGAGATATAGTACAATACCATAATTAAAATTTAAGGAAATAGTACATTAATACAACATTGTTTTAGCCAACAACGGCCATTGAAACATATAATTTTGTTTGCAAAAGATAACATTTTATTTCATCCAACTAGACATGATATATGAAGACTCTTTTATGCTAATGTCTTCATAAAATATACTTACTGGCGATCACCTAAAATGCAAGAGAAAACGGGTCAACTATGAAAATAGTTGGTGAGTACACAGGTTTTATACAAAAGTAAGTCCAAGGTCTTTGAGAAAAGTCCATATGGCAGAGATAATGTCAAAGCATTCAGTTACATGTCCCGCCTATACAAGACTTGTAACCTACGGTTTCACAAACCATTGCATAGAAGATTGTACATTTTATAGTCAAACACACATGTTCATCAGGTTTATATTAAAAGCACCATGTATATAATAAAGTATGCGGCAAAGCCCCTAAAATAAATAATATGCATTCCGTAGACAGGGGAACGAGAGGTTGGCCGACCTCTAATAGTGTAACACCCCCATTTTTTATATACGCAGCGGAATATAAGTTGGGGTATTACTTTAGGTATCATAGTCATGAAAATAGAAAACGACTCGAAAAGAGACGTTTTAGATAAAGTTGTTATCATTCATTTATTAAAAATCAGAGTTACATAATAGAGGTCCCAGCAGGAAGTTCTGAAATACGTTATAAAAGATACATTATTTGTTGAATGATAACAAAATGGACACTCTTTTTATAAGAAGAAAGTCCATTGCCACTCCGTGCCAAGTCGTGCTTTTAGTTACCTGAGATAAAACATGCTAAAAAGTCAACACAAAAGTTGAGTGAATCCATAGTGTTTATAGTAATAATCAGTTGAACACAAGCTAAGTAGAAAGTAAATCAGTAATATTGTAGTTCAGTATATTGCCCTAAGTCTCATGACACCCAAAACGTTAACAGGATGGACATCATAGTAATGAACTATTGATGTAAATTACTAACATAATTAAATGAAAGTAATAATGCCCTCGAGTAGGAGTTTGTCAGTCTCTTTATTGATCTCAAATAAAGTGCATTTGGTTACCTATCCGGCTAACACAAATGGGTCATCAATTCCAATAGCTCTATTCACTATATTCGCGTTCACCCGCAAGTGATTAATGATTCATGATTGAGGGTCTTTTAGAGGAAATAGGTAAACTTATGCAATATTAATCAGGATAGCATACATAAAAATACTTGTGTTCGGTTTTGTAGCATGTATCTCCCCACAACTTTGGAAAACGTATAAAAAGTGGGACTATGAACTCACCTTGGTAGTCTGGATGGAAAACAAGTTAAATATAGTTGATAAACGTCTCCGGCACGCGACCTGGATTGGTGTGTCAAGTCTTAGAATTCGTATTCAGATATACGTGAGTTTTAGTATTCGTTTCGTAACGCTTTGGTTGACAGATAAATGTTTAAATAAGACAACATGAAGTTTCTTCAAAAGTTGGTGGATGATAAGATTTTATCTTATTTCATATTTTTATGTTTATGTTTTCGTTTGTTTGTTATTGAGATAAATATATCTCGTTTACTTGTTTCTATTATAAATCGAGCCGAAATATATTTCTCATAGTAATTATAAAATATTACGCTTTTTACCCTTATAGTTTCATATATTGATAGTTTATACCCCTGAACTTTCATAAAATGACAATTTTTACCTCTCAACTTTTATAGTTTGGCAATTTTTACACCTCAACTTTGATGAAATGACAGTTTCTACCCCATAGTTTCAAAAATGACAATTTATACCCACAACCATGGTTCATTGGCAAAAATAGTCCTTGTTTTAGTAACTTTGAAATATTTACACTTTTGGCCCAAGAAAACTCCCATTTTCAGATTTGGCAAGTTTTCACCCTTAAGGATTTAATACTTTTCGTTATTAGTCCTGAATACGTTAAGTGCGTTTTTAATTTAGAAAAAGGCGAGATTTGCTACGACTTATTAAAATAAGTTATGATAAGTTTGAAAATAAGTTGATAAGGGCTTATTTGCTTATATTTTAGCTTATAGCTTTTCAAAATCAAAAATAATAATTAAAAAGGGTGCGCTTGGTTTTTGTTTAGCTCGCCCGAAAGGAAAATAAATATAGGCGAGACCTTGCGATGTTTTTACTACGTTCTTAATCCTTTTAATAGTTTGCTCGATGATCTTTTAAATGGTTCAAATCCGAAGTTCTAAACCTTTGTCGTTTGCTCACAATAATTTTTCAAAGTAAGGAGGTTGGGACGATTTATAAAGAGGCGTTTGGTTTTAGTTAGCAACAAGCCCAAAACAAGGCTTAATTGAAGACGGGGCGAGACCAAGCTTTTATAACGCTTTTGTTCCTTTAATATCTATGCTACGAGGTCTTATTAATGACCAAGTTTTGGATTTTATAGACATCATTTGATGGTCAAAATAAATAACCAAAGAGGGGCGTTTGATGCGTTTTGAGACGAAGAAAGAAAAGAGGAAAACAAGTTCGAATTTTTATAAAAACTTATGAGTTTGATTCCATAGCTTGTTTATAGTTTTAGTAGCTCATTTATACGCTTCAATCAAGTAGTTTAAAGCTCGTATTAAAGTATATCACAAGAGGTGTTTGTTTTGGTTCCTCGACAAAAACAGAAAAATGAAATAGTTTTGAGTTTAAAACAGGCCTTCTGCCCAACCTTTATCGTACGTTTTTAGGACTCGTGTTCCTGAGTTTTTGAAGAAAACGTCGTTCCGGAAAACTTTCGTGTTTTAATTTTTTGATGAAACGGACCAGAAATGTCTCGTTTTGCGTGTTTTAACATTCTGTAACAGAATGATTTGGACAGTTTTTATGAAATTTCAATTGGCCGTAACTTTTGACTCGTGTACTCGTTTTAGGCGATTCAAATTGCTATATCTTCGTTTTAATTTTGTCTACAACAATATTTAAGCTACCAAATCTATATGTAGTTGGTTTAGTAGGAAATTTTAATAAAAAGTCTATTATTTTAACATTTATTAACCCAAGTTAACATATAGTTTCTCATTTTTGGTCTTAGCTTTCGACTACAACTTATTTAGTATCATATTTAAAAATATTTAGAGTTTACAAAAGTAATGAAAAGGGACTAGATCACTTACTTGATTAAATATCTGATTAATAGAGTTTTTGGATAAATTGGCTTGGAAATGGATTACTAGACTTTCTCCTCTTGCTAGGTTTCTCCAATCTCCTTCTTAACCTCTATTTGAACTCTTAAATCAGTAGCTAAATGAATGTGTTTCTGTTTTTGTATGTTTCAAATTATGTGAAGGAAATGGGAAGAAATGGTGATTGATTTATATAGTGGTGATGGGTTACGGTTTTCAAAGTATCTAGATCACTTGGTAGGGAGAGGAGGGAGCAAGGTGATGTGGTGCTTAGAAACCATGTGTGGTGAGGAGAGGTGGCGTGTGGTGCTATATGATGGTGGTGATGTGTTTCACCTTTAGGCCAAATATTTTACCTACAACCTTTGACTAGGGTAAATGTATCAAGAGACATGTTGATGTGGATGAACATGGAGCTAGTAATGGTCTTGTGGTTTATAGCTTACCAAGCATTAGGTTTAAAATGGTTTAGTTAAATATTGGTTAGGATCAAACTAGTTAAGAACTAGGAAATCGAATAGGCTTTAGTTGTAGGTACCTAGGCTATAGTGAGTTGTACATGGTATTTAAATGAAGTAGCAAACTTAGTTTAAGACTTAACTTGGGTAATGTTTGGTAAGAAAATAAACTAGGGTTTGTTTGTCTAAGTTAAGTGTCGAATTAAGTAGAAAAGAAAAAGGAATGGAGTTGTGCTTAAAGGGGTTGTACCATAGGCTAGTTAGGGTTGTACTAGAGTTTAAGAAATATAGAAAATATATTTTTAATGTTTGCTTAAGTTAAATTAATTATATGTTAGTTTAATTAGGTTTAAAGATAATTAAATGTAGTTTTAAGTTTTGTGCTATAAGCACTTGTACTCTAGGCATTAGGGTGTTATACTTAAGTTTATTAAGTCATATGAAATATATTTTTAATGCTTGTGTATAAAGGACCTGGATAATGTGCTTAAGAATGAGTACATTGAGGTTTATAATGAGTTTTATATAAATATTTAGTTTTCAGGCATTAAAGGTTTGTACATTGGCTTGAAAGACTTGTACCCTTATAATTTTTAGAAAACATGTACCTAGTAATTAGGGTTGGTGATTTTATTACATAAAATCATAGTTTAGTAAATTTAGGGTTTGTATCCGGAGTTAAAGTGAAATTAGGGTTTCTGTGCTTTAGAAGCTTGTACCTTACTTTGAATGAGTTGTACTTTAGTGTTTTAGGGTTTAGTTATTAGAATAATGGTTTAGAGTTTCGTAAAAATTCTAATAGATAAGAAACGTTTAGTTTGAACGTTTAGTAGTCGTATGTTAATGAATTAACGTAAAGTGGCAAATGAAATATCGTAAGATTTTATACTTGACATATGAAAATGTTTATGTGAAATAAACATTAAGTAGGTTGGTGTCGGTCCGCATGTGAGCACGTTTATCATGGATGTGAGTTACGTCACATTAGATAGTAGTCATGATCAGATAAAAAAAATTATACGTAGAAAAAAGGATAAGTATTCTTTATATAGAATGTAAGACAGTTTATTACAAAGTGAAATTTTAGCAGTGGTTACAAATAGCGCTATCCATACTACCTACTGCTCCGCACAAGGGAGCCGTACGAACGGTACGTATAAATTGGAGTGCGAACGGTAAACCAATCGGGGACTAACAATGCGAATGTACGAACAGTACATCATAACAACTATTATATACTATTAAGTCAAGAATGCTCTGAATAAGGGAGACTTAAAATTTGGGTGCGTACGGCACGTCATAAATTCAAAACAAGTCATAAGTTCAAATTGTATCTTAAGGTTCAAAATCAATTTCAATGAGTTCAAGTAAAAATATAAGTCATAAGTTCAAATAAAAAATACAAATCATGCATTTCACCCCAAATAAGTAAAGCGGTAAAAAGATGACTGTGAATACTCACCTTAGCAAGGAATGATAACGGAAACAAATGTGAAAGCTTAAAATGTGACCCGAAAGTATTAACCGCGACCTAATAATTAAGTCGTTTGAGAAAAGTATGATATGTGTTATATGCATATGAGTTTTTAAAAGTTTCATCACCTTTATGTGTTTGTATTTAAGTTTTATAAACTAAATACCATTTTTACAAAAGTTTTTCCAAGAATATTCAAGTTTTAATATTTTTAGAAAGTGTGTCTTTGTCCTACTTCATGGGGCTATATCTCAGCCGATACAAGTCCTATAGGCGCAAACTTTGTTTCGTCGGGTAGTACTCCAGGAATACTTTAATTTGTTCAACTGTCACTACCGCTCAATCGGACCCCAAGCTAAACTTAAACAGCCTCAAATATGGTAGGTCAGGCATTTCTGTCAATGTCAGCATGTTTTACCTGATTTTCTAATAACCGTATCTCATTCGTTACTCCGTCTTATGACCTGAGTCAACTTTCTATTATTAGAGTTCCAGTTGTTCTACAACTTTCATGCTTTATGTTTTCAAAAATAAAGTGTGTAGGGTGCCTGAAATGGGGTCCAAAAAGGCTGGGTCGACATATTTTCTGAATAGTTGTTGTTGGGTTTTTCCCAAAAATAGATTTTTGCAAAGTTCTACTAGTCATAACTTTTTCCTTAAAGCTAGGTTTGGTTCGATTCAAAAAACTATGTTTAGATGGTCATGTAGGCTACGTTTTTCAAAACTACTATGGTCCGTCAAATTAAGTCTATGGTATACAAAAACGGGCCTCAATATGGTCACTCAGTCACTATTTATAAATAAAATCGAGACTTGTTATCAAGTTTTAAATGTCGGGATTGCTTCTAATGGTTCTAGTTTTTGATTATATAGAACTAATAACATTATATTAAGTATAATAGTCAAGGTTTTAATTACAAATCAGGTCTTGGTGGTGAAACTTAGTAGAAACAAAAGTATCAAGTTGTTTGTACATTTTTCGGAAAGAAAATGTTTTCAAACGTATTACACTTCCACGACTTCTATGTCTTGAATATACTATCCTAATATCATTATCTAGGAGAGTAGTAACAAGATTTTCTTTTACCAACAAGTTCATTTCAAATGGTGAATCCAATAAAGAAAGTCAAGACATTAGGTTTATTACAAAAAGGGTCAAAACAAGATCTTGCTTTACAAACACATATTGGTGATAGTAAATAATGTATGTATGATAAATAAGTGCTAATAAAGCATATGAAATGAGTTTGTTAGATGCTTACTTGATGTCGAGTGTGATTAGTGCCAAAGAACCCGAAAATGTATATATATATATATATATATATATATATATATATATATATATATATATATATATATATATATATATATATATATATATATATATATATATATAGGGTAAAGTTAAAATAAAAAGACAAATATCCGTACACTACGTAAAAAGATTTTTTTTTTTCAAAAAAGTTCGTGAAAAAATCCATTAAAATTCCATAAGATCGGGAATGTTGGTGCATAAAACTTTTGTGAAAGAAGTTTTTCTAATTTTGAGTTTTTATACGTTTTTTTCAATGAACAAAAAACGAATTTTGATGCGCAAAAAAATTTTGATGCACAAAATTTTCAACTTGTTTTAGTTAGATGCGCAATGTTATTTTGATGAAAAAAGTCAAAAGAAGTTGGGTGCAAAAATGAATTTTTGATGCACAAAAAAATGATTTAATGCACAAACGTAATTTTTCAAAATTTTTTTTTCGGAAAAAGTATCTACTTTTAGAAAAACTTCATTCACAACTTTTTCATGCACCAACATTCCCGATCTTGTGGAATTTTTTTGGATTTTTTCGCGAACTTTTTTGAAAAAAAAAAATCTTTTTACGTAGTGTACGGATATTTGTCTTTTTTTTGATCTTTATCCTATATATATATATATATATATATATATTATATATATATATATATATATATATATATATATATATATATATATATATTAGGGGTTCAAACGAGAACCATTTTATCCGCAAGAACTGAGAGAACCACCAAAAACATACATGCACGCCTTTTAAAATAAAATAAAAATACATGCAAATCATCAATAATCGTAAACATCCACCTATGTTCTTCAATATCATTATGAACTCATCCTCTTTTTTCACAAAAACCTTACACACGGCCGCAATATTGTCGTTGCACGTTTTATAAGAACATACATGCACACCTTCAAAGAAAATTTTTGTATTTCGAATTTCTTATCAAATTCTTTAGAACAACTATGTTTTTTTTAAAACATATGTGTTGTTTTGAAAACATATGTGCAAAAATACAATTATTGAAGGCGTGCATGTATGTTTTTGGTGGTTCTCTCAGTTCTTGCGGATAAAATGGTTCTCGTTTGAAAGTTACACTATATATATATATATATATATATATATATATATATATATATGTGTGTGTGTGTGTGTGTGTGTGTGTGTATATGTGTGTGTGTGTATATATATATATATATATATAACCTAGACTAGTCAAGCGAAACGCCACTAATATTTATACCAACTCAAATCTTGAAAATCAAAAAAATGAATACCCCTTTGTGTTGTTGTTGCTGCCGTCCAACTCGAGAGATAACAAGAAAGAAGAAATTTTGTTATGAGTTTTGTGATATGGATTGTTGCCTTGTTCTTTTCTTCTTAAACAAGGGCCAAGCACATGGGTGAGGGTGAGACAAAATTGAATACGACAATGTGGTACAAGTTGGTTAGACTAAGTGACAAAAGAAAAAGAAAAAGAAAATGTATAGGGTGTGTTTGTATGGGTTTCGTCCGATCAAAGAGAAAGAGAGATGTGATTTTTTTCTATGTGTGTGTAGTGCCAAAAGTTGTTGTAGGTGGTGACAAAAGCTAGTAGGACAAAATGGCAAGAGTATAATGAACATGAAATGTGTGTGTTGTGTGGGTCTCGATCAAATGGGACAAAGGGGAGGGGACCAATATGACACCAAGGTGGTTTTTCATTTAGCTTACATAAGCCTTTGGCTTATTAGTTGAATATTGTGATAGTTTTGTACATGGTTTGGTTAGGCTAAGCAACAAAAGAATGTGTATGGTGTGTTGGTGGTGGGATTCGGCCAAGCAATAAAAGAGTGGGGGGGGGGGGGGGGGAACATTTTCAAAAAAAAAAATTAATGTTTAGTTAAGTGTATAAATTAGTTAAATAGAAGGGTGGTGTAAAATGCGTGCGTGCATGAGCTAAAATGCAAAATGAATGCGGTTTGCGGAAAAAAATTGTAAAATAAATGTAATGACATATACAGTATATTTATAAAAGTCAAAATGTACTAATTTAGTGTAGACTACACTTAATTTAATGTCGGTACGCGGTTAACGTTGTTTTCTGTCTTTCGCGATTGGACTTAATAGTTATACGTAACAGTGAAATTTCAAGTATCAAAAGTAAATAGTTATTGGATTTATGCCGTTACTAATGATATGTCGGTACGCGTGTGGTGTGATTCTCAATACGAATAGTTAAAAGTGATACGCAAAAGTGACTATGAAATATCAAAGATAAATTGTTTTGAGTTTTAAGGTTGAGTAAGGACCTGGAAAAATGATGGTTGTTATAATACTTAAGCTTGCTGGTTCAGTGAAGGTTACGGCGTAAGTGAGACGATCAACTTACGCCGTAATAGAAAATGACACGCGAAGACCCAAGTCAACACATCACATGGATACGGCGTAACCCCATCGACTAGGTTACGCCATAAATATTTATGGGACTTTGAAGAAATCAGTGATCAAGAAGGTTGCGCCGTAACCACACTCAATGGGTTACGGCGTAGATTTGCACCAAAAATGTTAACGAGAGTTTTGTGGCGTAACCCTTTCATCAAGGTTATGTCGTAACTATCTACACAAGTACGAGACATCTAGTGATAAGGGTACTTACAGCGTAACCCCTTACTTATGGTTACGCCGTAAGTTAGTCAATTCTATAAAAGCAAGCCCTAATTCTGCATTTTCAGATCATTCACTCCACATACCAGTTGAAGGATGATTAGGGTTGCATCAAGGACGATTTCGAGCAGTTCAAGAAGATTTTCCAAGGGAGAATTCATACCATTCCATTCATAGCTTTAACATATCATCAAGTATTTGTTTCGAACCCGATGTTTACATTTATCTTTTGCCGAGTTTACCTATTACAAACACTGACGGGCAGTGAACTCGATCAATGTAGCTTAGTTGATAAGTAGGGTGTCGATCACTAAGTGTGGAACGGTAACACTTAAATATCTATCAGTATTTTAATTATACAAGTTAGTCCAAGTAAACCCAATCTAACGCAACGGGGGGTTTTGAGCCTGAGAGACTGGCATAAGTTTAGATTTAATGAAAACTATAAATAAAGGCAAGGAAGACAAATAACACACACAAGCAGAAACACAGATAATAAAGAAGAGGTCAAGCCGATAGTAAGAAAAATGTATTAGCCAATGTTTAGTCATATATGATGATTGATAAGTCTAATCCCTCCCACGTGATGGTGCCCATGCATGGCGTATCTCGTTCCAATGTTTAGACATCCTAAACTTCTAGATTTCCATTCTAAGTCTTCTCGACTGACTAATCCTGTCACAATTAATCGAAATCCGCATAAAGTCTACCTTAATGATTATCAATTTATTAATTAACCACATAGGGCTTACATTAACATTCAAACAATATTAATGAAATAATAACGTAATCAAAACATGAGTTGAGCATTTAAACCTATCAAATTAGAAAATCAAAACATCATATAATCATTAAACATGGCTAATACCTATAGGTATTAGCCCATAATCTCTGTAATAGCACAAGATAACATGTTCCGAAACATTAAGTATGAATCAAAAGAGAAAAATACGCTAACCGAACGATTAAAGAGTACTAAAATGAATTAAGTGAATCTTCCTATGAATTTATGCACTAGTAGGACCTTCGTTGTCTTCTTTACTTCTCTGGTCTCGTACTTGGTGGTTATGAGTCGTTCGCCTCTTCGTGTGTCTCCAAAAATCGACTGCAAATCTTCTATTTATACTTTCTGGAAACAGAGTCGATACGGCGTATCAGTTTATCTGATACGGCGTATCTAGTTAACTTCGTGTGGGGTCCAAGATTATTATATTCTACAATATTCGTACACCGCCTAAGTGATACGGCGCATCACCTATTCTTCATACGGCGCATTGTCTTCAATAACTTGGAATTCTGGTGAAGTCTTCAAGGTAGATATAGAGCATGTTGTTGATGTCATACAGCATATCATGGAGTAAAACAAGTCAGATCTTTACGTTGACCAAAGTTTCATATACGACGTATGGGATAAATCCATACAGTGTAGTCTTCAAAGTCAGGCAATAATCTTCATATTCGTCCAAGTCTTATCATACGGTCTATCTAGAATGATACGGCGTATCTTTCGTCAGTTTAGTATACTTTTCCAACTTGATCCATTTTGCTCCAATTTACGTCCAAAATAGCTAACTTTCACCAATTGCTTGTTTATAACTGAGATTTACAAAAGTAAGCGATTAAGTATCAATTCTCATATAAAATAATACAAAACAAGCAATATACATAGGATAAATGATGCTAATAATATGACGTTATTTAATGTCATCAAATATCCCCCACTTGAACTTTACTTGTCCTCAAGTAAACCTTAAATTAAACTTATGAAAATGTATCCTAAACATTCGTCTAGGATTTTTATAGTTAAGCACTTATTCGTTTAATCTCAATCGCACAACCAAACACCTCACAAAATAGGAAAATGAAATCACTCAAATCACTCAACTAATCTATGTGGTAACATTTAAGTAATTCGCTCAATTGTTCGATCGTGATGAGTATTCTATCATAAGCTTGGTAAGGATACACATCTCCACCACTAAAGCCAAGGAGTAACGAGTCTAAAGCGGTTAATTGGGTTAATATGATAAGGCTTAAGGGTTGTCCCTAGCTTTTGTTCAAACATCTCCTACACAAACACAATAGATCGCTGGCGTGAATCCTTGATTCCTCAAACAACGGATGGTCACTAAGGTGGAACCTTAGATCGCTGGCGCATTATTCGATTAATCAAAAACTCAGATGGTCACTACGATATTCATGCACTTGACATTCTCACAAAGCCATAACAATATCCGGATGCTCGAAGGCTAACAACGAATAAAGTAACTTGGTAAGGCTAAGGATAACATTTAGAAAATACATAAAATTGGCATAAAAATAAAATAATTAAATAGATAGATTAAGTCCATACAAATGTGGTTAACTACTTCCTGACCTTCCTTTGAAAAAGACACAAATCATAGACTAACTCACGCTTTAACACGGAAACTCACGCTTTAATAAGTAGACACGAATTAGACTCAATGATGTCTCAATCATCATCTCAAAACAAACCTTAGTTGGCGTTCCCATGACGGCCAACTCCCTTGCAATCCATAAATATTTTACAACAAATAGTGGTGATATCAACCACTTATACATAACTTACATCGTTGGTTTATAACACGTACCAACGAATAATCTATTATTATAAAATATAAAATCGGTTAAGTTTAGACAAACCGTTTATCTTACATCCTCATTCTTTTTTCTCTCTTTTTTTTCTTTTTCTTTTTCAATTTTTTTTTAACATAAACAAATAACTAATGGTGTAAAATTTCACCACTTTACCATAACCATAAATCTGGATAATTTTTCCATACTTTTCAATACTTCAGATATAAAAGTAATAGTGAAAGTAGTAAACACACGAAAAATAAAAATACAATATTTACCTTCACTTTCCATTGCATTGTGCAATTCTCGACCTAACCATAGATAATCATTACGCACATGAACACAGGAAACGAGGGGAATACACACTTTACCAAAAGCAACTAACTACGGACTTAAATCTACAGGGTAGGCTAAGGTGTAAGGGTGTAACGAAACAAATTAACATATGTGTAAGAAACGAAAGGAATGACTCAGAGGGTGTTTCTAGGGGTATCTTACTCTAAAAATGAGAGTAACAAATGGGTTTATACGGGGATTAACTAACCAATGTGGTTAGTTAATATAACATAACATATATAGTCTATTTGGGTGTAATCTTAAAAATTTACCATGTTAGACAAGTCACTTCAATTATATCAATAATACTCATTATTGTGGTCTCGAATAGTATACAAGCCAAGTTCTAAAGTTTACTACAAGTCACCCGCACACTCATATGAAATGTGAAGATAAATTAACTAATTAATAAAGCTGAAATGAAATGTGAAGATAATCAATGGAGAAGAAAATTAGACTGTAAAGGACCCGTTAGTTTATTAATTAGTTCATTTATCTCCACCAATTGCTCTTAGGACGACCTCGATTTTACCAATTACTAAACTACACACGATTGGGTACACTGCCCGTTAGTGCATTAGTAGATCATAGGTAAACGAGTAATTATAAATTTAAAACGTGATCTAGAAAATAAGCATCAAGTTTTTGGCGCCGCTGTAGGGGAGCTAAATAGGAGTAGAAGTTAAGCTTTTATTATTTAATTGTTTGTTGCATTTTCAGTTTTAGGTAACTTGAGCTCGATGACGTCATCCATCAATGATTATTTAACAATGAAGCATTTGGATAGTAAACCAGGGATAATTAGACCAATGTTTAAAGAAAACATCAAATTTGAATTTTGGGGACAATATAAAGAATTAAAGAAAAGTGGATTTTCAGGTAGTAACGATGAAGAGGCTCACGAGCATATCTACAGAGTCGAAAAAATTATGGATTTATTTCATATCCCAGAAGTATCAAAAGATCAGGTAATAATGATGGCATTCCCTTTCACCTTGAAGGGGAAAGCAAGGATATGGATGAGAAAGATACCTGCAGGGTCTATAACAACCTGGGAATCATTGAAGAAAGCTTTTCTAAATGAGTATCGAACACCATAAAAGATAATAAAACATGTGGAAATTATTAGGGGATTGGGGTGTTACATCGTCTGTAAAACCCAAAATTTAACATACTGGGGAGTCGCTATACTCAGCCTGGGAGAGGTTTGAAGAAGCCCTTTTTAGATGCCAGGAACATAAACTAAATGATCATGATCAACTGCAGATTTTTTACAACGGCTTGAACTTCGACACCAGGAGAATATTAGACTTCAAAGGACCCAATCCCAAAATGACTCCTTCCAAAGGTTTAAGAAAATTTGAGGAATTAGGTCAACATTCAACAGTATGGCATGATATGGGTAGCAAGGCAGGAATCAATATCGAACCTGATAGACTTAGGACTATACTAGAAGGTTTAGAGGAATTTGAGCTCCATATGAGATCCATAACAGAAGAAGTCAAGATGGTAAAACATAAGTTCGATAACCCTATTGAGGTGAGGATTGCTACCTTATAAGAAACAATGAATAAACTTGTTTGATTCAATAAAACGTTCACGAGGCCAGCCACAAAGTTCAAACAAGAAACAAAAAGAGATGATCGACGATAAGTTTGAAACGAACTTAGATCGATGCATGCTATTCAAAAAACTATTTTTGATGCATAAATGATTTTGATGTATAATAATTTTTTTATATGAATATGAGGAATATAGTTTTGGTTTATTTTTAAAAATTATGAAGTTTTATGTTTAACAAATAGATGACAATTTGGTGCAAAACATAAGTACAATTCTATCCAAAGATGGTTTGGTGAGTAATGCAATTTACATTAGTTTATCATTTTAATTGATGATGCTGTTGAAATCATATTAAACAATTACAATGGCTGCAAAAATTTAGATGCAAAATTAATTTATTGATATAATATAATTATTAAATAAATCAAATAACAAGACTACTAAAAATAAGTTTAAAAAGTTTAAATAGACGATAAAAGATGTCGTTTACACGAGGATGCAACAATAACAATTTTGAGAATGCCTATTATATCCTTAGAGGCTTTGTGTGCGTGGCATCCTCTTGTGGTGTCTCGCATGTCTATTATTTATATAAAAGAGAGTCCCCAAATTACTGTGGAATACCCACGAAATGCCATGGGTAACAGTTGGTCATTGTTACCCTTCCTTACTTATTACCTCCCCCCCCCCTTCTCCTCTTCATTTCATATTCCACATTTCTTTATCCCTTCTCTTTCTGCTAATAAGATCTTTCATTTTTTATTTTTTGCAGCTTTGTCCTCAAAATCTTAGGTCTACCACTTGTGCTCTCAGATCTGTAAGTGAAATTTCATTATTGATTACATTTATGGATTTTCATACTTCTTTTTTGCCACAATACATATTCACTTGTCGTTATAGCCAATTTGTGTTCTTGAGTTCCGAGTGTATGTTTCTATATTATCATTTCAAAGTGACTTCTTGGTTAGTTCTTAATTTGATGCTTTTTTTCACATGAGATGAAATATCCCGTTGGGTCTGATTTTCGACCCAATTGTCTTTAACAATGTATTTAAACATAAAATAGCCTAATTTATTAAGTCTCTGATATAAGTCAGCGAGAACAGCACTCACTGATAAGGATCAGAGATTGAGTCACCCTCTGATGGAAATCAAAGGTCTTACTCTTTGATGGTTATCAAAAAGTGTTACTCCGAGAGTACACCGTGGTGGTTATCAGTGATAGGTACCTCACTAATGATCATCAATGGATGTAAACACGCTGACATAAGAAATCAGTGAGAGTTGTATAAAGCTCAACCAACTGCCAAGCTTCAGGGATGTCGAAGACCAACTGAAGAAACACTTTACAAACTGATGCGGTGTCAGAGAGTAAAGTATAAGGAGCTACAAGCAACACCAGAGGGTCAACTTAGTCTCTGTTGAAGACTGAAAAATGTCTCAGTGACCTGAAGACTTATCTCTATAAGGGGCTACAAGCAACACCAGAGGGTCAACTTAGTCTCTGTTGAATGGGCGGGAAACTTGTTGGGAAGATAAGCATAAGGTCTCATCAAATGACGATAAAGTAAGATCTTGGATACAAAAGTTGTCAGCATTGGAAAACCAAAGCACGCTCCAACTAGTATACTATGTACATGCTATCTACTCCAAGGACGGCAAACCACTATACCCATGTGCATCCACAGTGTTCCCTTTGCCTATTTAAACGAAACTTTGTAACAGGGATAAGCAGGATTCTAAACAAACACATAAAGTAATACTTAGCATTACAGTTGATATGATCCCCTCTCCTAGGAACAACTAAGCAAAGCTAGCTGCCTCTAGTCGTTCCCAAAGGAGTGTTTCATCTGTCGCTCAACCGGAATAGTTTTACCGAGAGCTATTTCACTGTAAATCTTTTGATTCATTTCTGTTAGGTCACCATATTTATCACACACAACATAGATTTTAGAGAGAGAGAGAAAGAGAGTGGAAGGAACTTGTATAAGAGAAATGAAAATAAAATAACCAAGAACCAACACCCTCTCCCTTCAAGGGAGGGGGTATTTATAGTACATACAATATAAGGGTGTTTCCCTAGGTTCTAGAAGAACCTTTCATCACGGCCCATGGGCTTACTACATGAGCCGGATATTAAATAACAAAAAATTATAAACCATATTAACTAACGACCTTTTGCAAATATAATGACCGACACTTTATACTTATAACGTGTTCCCAACAATTTCTAATAAAGATTTATACACGTTGCAAAGTACAAATAGTGTTATTATGGCTTTGGGTGATGTTGTTATTGTTCTTATTATTAGTAGAAAGAAATCGTCATTTGCTCAAACCGTGTGGACCAACATATCCAACCGCCTAGAGATGGAGGTGGAGATGGAAATAGAGAAGAGCATCGCCTATACAACTTTGAAGGATAAGGAGAAAGACTAATGTTGCATGTATTTATCTTCTTTTAGAACTAGGTTATCATACTATCTTATAAAGCATTTAGGCCTTCTAAAAAAAGAAATACTTAAAATTCAGCATTACAAGTTCTTAAGCTAAAAGTACAACTAATTAAAATACATTTTCTAACATTAAATACAGTTACAAGTTCTTAAGCTAAAAGTACAATTAATTAAAACATATTTTCTAATATTAAATACAATTTTAAATAGAAATACTTAAATTTCAGCATTACAAGTTCTTAAGCTAAAAGTACAACTAATTAAAACACATTTACTAACATTAAATACAATACAAAGCACTATTAATGTGGTCAAGATATTTAATGTAGTCAATTAATTAATTGGTCAATAAATACAATTAATGCAGTTATTAAAACACCCCTTACATAAGAAATACAAATTATCAAGCATATTGTACAACAAACTTAAACACAATTCCTGCATTAAATGTAACTAATACAAATAATAAAGCACATTATACAAATATTCAAGCCCAAACAGGTAATGGGCCAAATGGGCTCGAGACTCAACGGGCACGGGCCAAGCGGGCTCAAGCCCGAACGGTTTACAACTCCTAGCTATCACTTTTGCCTTTCGATGTCGTTAACATTTATTTTAGGGTACCCGCCGTTGCAACGCGCGAGTACCCTACTAGTATACTCATATGAACATTGGTAATTTCTTTGCTGGCTTTTGTTCTATTATATGTTTGTATAAATATCTTACACATTTCTCATGTGTTTGTGGCTCATTTCTATGTTTGCTTTTGTTTAATATAAAGGAGTTTGTGTTACCAGGTTGTGAGGTGCAATTTGTATTCTAGTAATATATTTTGGGTGCTTGCTTCTCCAATAGGTATGTTAATGGGTGTTTGGCTTGTCATGGGGGTTTGCCACATGGGTGGCTTTTTCTTCTTGTTATAAGTTGTTTATTTTGTTGGTATAAAATTTTTGCCTTCTAAAAAATATGGTGATTTTATGTTTTGCAACGCTCAAAAGTATGATACTCAAGTTTATAAAAGTTTTATTGAGTTTTTCATTATTATTTGTTTGTCTTCAAAAAATTTAATACATATAAAAATCTCTTGTGATATATGCTACTATCACTTTCTTTAGCTTTCGGGGATATAAAATCTTAATAGCAATTAATTTCCCTAATGCTATTATATGTTCTCTTTTTATTCTGAACTAGAGATGGCAAAACGGGCGGGCCGGGCGAGCATGGGCCAAAACGGGCAAATTATAATTGGGATCAAACAGGAAACTGGCAATTCGGATCAAACGAGCACGGTTCAAAAAGGGAACGGGTCAAAATGGACTCGGGTCAAAATGGGAAATTTTTTAAAAAAAACACCGAATTGCAAAATAAATTCCTAAACCAAATAGCCCCTTATTGTTTAAATAACTAGATAACGGATAAACAAACATTAAAGTCGAATATATCAAAATAAAACATCAAAATAAAACGTCTCCAATATTCAATCCTCCAAATGACAAAATGAATCAAACATTTAGGTTGTGTATACTAGAAAAAACAAGCAACTAAACAAAACATCTTCAAATCTAATCAATAGTGTTCTTCAATCCACACTCGAGCTTAGACTTGTATAGTAGATGAGCCAATAGGCACCATTTAGAGAGACATATGATCCTAAAATAAACAGAAGTATCAATTGTAAATGAATATAGTCATGAAAGAGTTCAAAGTAAAATTTATGTAAAACAGATAGAGTAGTTGCGTGTCAACCCAAGCTGTTTTGACCTTAACAAAAATCACCTGCAATCAACTTGTTACCCATCTCATCTGTCTGCACATTCTACAACCCCTACACTTAAACCTAAGTACTAACTCATAAGTGGTTACTATATAAATTTAAGCACATGAGTACAAGGATCACATAGCAAACGGATGATGAAGCGAAAAGTGTACCGCTTTTAAGGGGTCATTTAAGCCCTAAATCGTATTTATTTGATCAAATATTGCCCTAAATCGTTCCTTTTGTCATTTTAGGTACTTTGGAGAAGAAATCTGGAAAATGAAGCATTTTGGACGTTTTTGGAGCAGAAAAGTGAAGAATTCGACAAAATGCCAAAGCTGCTGGAAAAGTACACGTGACGGCGTCAAGGATTGCTCCTGACGGCGTCACGTCTTGGCAAAAGAGGTGGATATGACAAATACACGTGACGCGCCAGAAAGTTTTACAAAGGAAGTCTGACGGCGTCACCCTTTAAGGTGATCAAGACCGTCTCGTGCTAAGACAAAGAGAGATGGCCATCAGGATTAAAGAGTGACGGCGTCACCCTTAACCTTGACGGCGTCAGCTTCTGATAGGCCAGAACGGATTTTGGAGGATTAAAGAGGGACGGCGTCAAGAAGGCCATCAAGAAACCCTAACCGCGGCGAGGTGACGGCGTCACGCTCTATAACGTGACGCCGTCAGATCTGTTTTCCTATATATATTTTCATAATTTTTAGTCATTAGTGTGCAACTTTGTGAGGAGAAACCCTAAGATGATTTTTCTGCCATTTTTAAGGGTTTTATACCCTTGGATCTCCCATGTTCAATTGAAGATAAGTAATCAATTAATCATTCAATATGTCTATGTGTTGTTTGATTATATCTTGTTCTTGTCTTTTATTTAACATGCTAGGCTAGATTTATCTTGTGTTTGCTTAGATCTAATGAAACCTAACTATTGATTATTAGTTGTTGGTATGTTATTAATTGTATTGGATGATTGTTCATCGATGTTAGGCTTAAGAAAACTGGCTAACCTCCTATACGGTAACTTGCTTGAACGTCTTAAGAAACATGAACCAATGCATACTAAGGTTTTTATGGTTGTATTTAATGCATGAGCGAATTCTAGTGATCCCATGTTAGGAGCTTCTTAGCCGGCTTGACATAGGAGTGAAGTAGGAGCTTATAGAGTTGGGGAAGTACGTGCGCCACCCCACGATTGGTATTACGAAATACACCCGTCATCCACGCAATTAATACACACTAATCACCGGTAAAAGATAGTTAGGGAGTAAGGAAATCTAAGTAAACACATTTCTCTCCATATAAGTTCCACAACCTTTTTATTTTCAGTTATTTTATTTTATTTGCAATTGTAGTTATTTGGGTTAGTTGACTAGCAACTAATTCCGCCCACTCCTTCAAACCCGAGATTTTACTTGCTTTTATAAAAATATAAAAATACAAAAAGAATCTTCTCTCACCCTTAGACCTATTAGAGTAGTTTTTCAATCCTAACGACACTATTCCCCTAGAGAACGATCAATCCCCCGGTACTTGCCACTTCACTATACTACATCGGTCAGGTACACTGCCTGGTGGGGATTGCAAGCCTCTTGAGATCCCTCGAGAGGTAAAACCTGTTGTAAGATCGCAAAACCACGCATCAAGTTTTTTGCCGCCGCTGCCGGGGAATAGTTATTGTTTAGGTTGAATTTTTATTTTATTAGGTCTACTCACTAGATTCCTTTCTAGTGAGATTTTTATTTTATTTTTCTAGGTTTTCTTTAGTCTATCTTTTTTCTTCGTTTCTTTGTTCGTAACCATTACCATCCGACATCATGGAAGGTGGTAATATCCTCGATCCCAACAACCCACCTCCTAGAGCCCGTACCTTAGGAGACTACTCCCGTCCTAGCCACCATGGCTATCGAAACACCATTGAGCTCACTCAAGGAGCCAATGTCACTCCCTTGCGATCCGACACCATCCGGTTGGTGCAAAGTGGATGCGCATTCCATGGACTTCGTTCCGAAGATCCTAATCAACATCTCAAGGACTTTCTCAAAATCGTTGATTCTATAGACCTTGATGTTGCCACTCGAGAGACGACCCGACTGTGTCTCTTTCAATTCTCTCTGCGGGACCAAGCTAGTCAATGGCTAGAGCGTCTACCCGCAGGATCCATCACCTCTTGGGATGATCTCACCACTCGTTTCCTTGCTCAGTTTTTCCCACCAGGAAGAACTACCAAGCTAAGGAATGATATCTTGATGTTCCAACAACGTCAAGGCGAAACCCTCTACGAGGCATGGACTCGATTCAAGGACTTACTCCAAAAAGTCCCTCACCATGGCATAGAACTTTGGCTCCAAGTCCAAATCTTCTATGACCACATCAATCTCTCCACGAGGCAAACCATTGACCAATCGGCCGGTGGTAAGCTACGTGATCTAAGTGCGGAACAATCATGGGCTCTCTTGGAAGATCTTGCTCTTTATGACAACGAAAGTTGGAATGATCCCCGTGATTTGAATAAAACGGTCAAGGCAATATCTTTGCCTTCGAACAATTCAAGCACTTTCGACCGTAGGATCATAGAACTTGAAGACCAAGTCAAGTTTCTTATGAAATCCTACGAGGCTCCTAAACCTTCAAGCCAAGTGAACAAAATCACTTCTTCATGTGAATTATGTAGTGGTCCCCACGACACTCGTGATTGCGTGGAACTCCCCGAACAAGCTTTTGCTGACTACGCATCCTCGCGTACCGACGGAGCGGGAGACAAGTGGTACACTTTCAAACCCGAGCCAAACCCCTACGGTGATTCA
Organism: Artemisia tridentata subsp. tridentata; assembly: GCA_021014915.2. NCBI lineage: Eukaryota > Viridiplantae > Streptophyta > Magnoliopsida > Asterales > Asteraceae > Artemisia > Artemisia tridentata. The sequence continues at coordinate 29,762,971 of CP139501.1, read as the reverse complement.
TACAACCCCTCATGGAAAAATCACCCAAACCTTAGGTGGAAGCAAAGCCAAAACGCACAACAAACCAATTCCTCCAACCCACTAATCGATTCCAATCAAGCGGTTCCAACTCGAACCGTACTTTCAATAACAATCCTTCCAACAATTATGGTAGTACCAATAATCTTGAAGGATTGATGTCCAAATTTATGGCATCTCAAGAAGCTCGGATAGCTAGATTCGAATCCGATTTCAAACAAAAACAAAGCGAGATGACCAATAAGATTGACACTTTGTTGAAAGCCCTCAATGACCGAGAAATGGGAGCACTCCCTAGCAACACAGTCAAGAACCCGAAACTAAACGTCAACGCCATTTCATCGGTTACGTCTCCTAGTTCTTGTCCACAATATTATTCGGTCAATTCCATGAGCACGCGTTTCAAACAAACCCAAGTCATCCAAAAGGACCAACAAGTTAAGATATCCAACACTAAATTGGTCAACAACATAGTTGAAACACCTCCCACTCAAAACCTTGACGAAGAATTCAAGGAGCTCCACCTTGAAAGTCCGGTTATTGATGTGTTGGATGAGAAGAAGCTCAAGTTAGGCGAAAAAGGGACCGCCTTTGTTCAAAACAAGCTACCTAAGAAATTAGATGATCCGGGCCTATTTGTTCTACCTTGTAAGATCAGTAATTCGGAGGCTTATGACACATTAGCCGATCTTGGATCAAGCCTTAACCTACTTCCGTTACCTCTCTACACCTCTCTTAAACTAGGAAAACTTGAAGAAACCGAGGTGATAATAGGCTTAGCGGATGGAAGTGTTGCTTACCCAATTGGAGTAGTCAAAGACGTGTTAGTACACATAGGAAAACTAACCATTTTAGCCGATTTCCACGTCCTTGATATGGTTAGCGACCCTACATGCCCCTTGTTGATAGGTAGAGGATTTTTGGCGACCGCTAGTGCTATGATTGATTGTAAGGAATCTAAGATAGCGGTAGGAGAAGGTGATACTTGGTCAGTCTATGATGTGAAGAAACATGCCTATGATACTAGTGAGGAACCAACACCCCATTGGTTAGAATTAAATAGGAGACCATCTAGATACGGACCCTGGATCGATGGAGACTTCATAGGACCCCAACGCCCATTTTACCTAGAAGAGGACTTTGTGAACCGAACACATACGGTAGAGCAACTCTTGGCTAGGGACACCGAATTGGATCCATTTGAAGACCCTCTAGTTTTTAGGAAGATGATTGATTTTCTAGGAGTTTTGCCAATTAACCTAGGGATGAATAAGTGGACTTATGAGGATGATGATCATAAGTGGGATTGGGACAAGCCACCCAAAGATGGAGATGGGTCATGGCATATTAAGATGACATTGTATGACCCGGATGGAGAGAGGTTTGAAAAGATATATCGTACTATGCGGACCAATAGAAAACTTCAATCCAAGCTTAACCCTAAAGATGTCCTCGATGACGATCTCACTTACATAGGTTAAAAGGACTTTGAGTCTAGCTACAAGACTCGTTAATAAAGAAAAGCGCTTCTTGGGAGGCAACCCAAGCTTTATTTGCTTTGTGTGTTTATTTATTTGTTTGTTTGATTTTATTTGTTTCCGTATGTATGTTTAATTTTTATTATTGTTGATTCATGTTCGAAACTAAATTGTGAAAATGCTTTATCTTGTTTTTAACTTCGTCTTAACTACATATAAAGGTATTTTGCAAAAGATAAGTGTAAGGGAAATCCAAATCGGTTTATTAGAACAAATGAACATGAATCATAACAATATTGAATTAGCATACATATTAGTAATTGTTTGAGTCAAATGCTTGTATCGAGTCATAATGATATTTTGCAGGATTTCCAGGAAGTAAGGTATAGGTTTTTCCAGAAATTTTCCAGAAACTTAACATGAGAAATCTGGCAGATCACTTCTGACGGCGTCAGACCCCAACCTAACGGCGTCAGGTTTTAATTTTCTGAAATTTTTGAAAGTTTTGTTTTTCTACCGGAATCATAAAAAGTTTTTATTAAATCTCTAACTTATAAACTCCAGGAATCTGCAAAATAATCATTCCACAAGCATTATATCCTTATACAGATTTATCCCGCCGATGTTATGCAGGTTTTCGTGTTTGTTTTCTCAGGTTTAACAGGTTATTTTGGACAAGGAGATGTATGTGGAATCTAGCTTTTGGCGCTGCTTTAATCTTGAAACTTCAACATTACCTTGGAAGAAGATCTAACCATGTTACCTCTTTATCCACCGAACGAATCAGGGGAGTATTTGATTTCATTCTTTTACCTTATTTACTTTTACATCTTGTTATTTGAACATTGGGGACAATGTTCATCTTAAGTGTAAGGGGGGGGTAAAGTACGATACTTTAGAGAATGCAATTACGCTTGATTTTTCGTTTGTTTAATGGTAGATGTGTAATAAAACTGAGAGAAATACCTGTTAAGGCAATTTTAGTGCCAAATTTAAAATTTTTTACAACATATAGGAGTGAAACTTTGGTCTTAATGAGCGTCTCACGGATAGGAGTTATATGACTAGCACAAAACCGTACCACTAAAAAATTTTCCACCCCCAAATATGTGAGGTTCGCCCCTAGAATTGGTAGGAAAAGCATTTATGCTATGATGTGTGTACGGTAGCACTTAGATCCTAGAACTTGTGTTAGGACCATTCCGAGGCCACAAGTGAGACTACATTCGTGTAGTTAGATTTACTACATGATAAGAGGCATTAGGATTAACCCATTGTTTTACACCTATGTTTTTGTTATAATTACGTTGGCTACATTGGTCAAGTAATTCTCCCACACCCTTTGCGTTGTACTCATTTTTAGTACACGATACCCCTAGTACACCCCTCAGAGCCTATCTTTTCGTTTCTAACTTTAAGCATTTTACTTAAAGTAAGAATTTGTTTACACCCCACTTAAATGTACACCCAAATCGCCTTAGCCTACCTTGTATGCACTCATCTTTAGTGCATTATTGTGACAACATTTGTTTAAACCCCAAGTTAATTATCTAATTGATTACATGGTTGCTAAGTCAAGCATATCCTTGTACATATTGTTTTGGGACGATTGGGACTCATGGGTAAAGTACTAGTGTAATGGAGTAATGGGGAAGAACAACATTATTACCCCCATATGTGCTAAATATTTTAAAAGTACTCAAAGTGTTTCGATTATCTTAATTCGAGTCATTAGAATAGTTAATTGTAAAGTTATGTAAAAGTTCAAGTGTAAGGGGAATGCAACGCCCCTACGATGTATTATTTTGGATGGTAGGGCAAGAGTGTATGAAAAAAAAAAAAAAAAAAAAAAAAAAAAAAAAAAAAAAAAAAAAAAATCAAGAAAAATACAAAAAAATGAGAAAAAGAAAAGTAGAAAAAAACATACGGACTACCATCCCGTTTCATTTTATGTTTATTTTATCTTTTTGTTATTTCTTTCATTAGCTTAAGTCGAGTCTAGTCTTGGCTTAGCAACGCCATATTGTACATGTAATTAATCAAGATCTTTAACTCGCCACCAGTAAAATATCCTTTATCCAACAAAACCGTGTTTATCATATCCCTACACCTAACGTTATAACCCGTTTAAAAGCCCTCTTTGATAGTTTATCTTAGGTGCTTACGCCTAGTGGAGGAGGTTTTTGATCCTTTCCCAAGCCTATGGTAATCTATTTGCTATGACAGATAGTGAGAGATATTATTCATTTTCATTTATGAGATATACTTTTATGACACCTGAGAGATGTGAGTATCTAAACACTACTTGTGAGGTGCTAGTTTATAATCTCCGTGCTCATTATGATTAAAGTGGAACGACTATTTGTTGTAATTACTTTTATATTAGCGTTAAATGACCCCAAACTTGTATTTTGATTAGAATAAAAGCGCATTTGCTTGAGGACAAGCAAATCTCAAGTGTAAGGGTATTTGATGAAGCGAAAAGTGTACCACTTTTAGGGGGTCATTTAAGCCCTAAATCGTATTTATTTGATCAAATATTGCCCTAAATCGTTCCTTTTGTCATTTTAGGTACTTTGGAGAAGAAATCTCGAAAATGAAGCATTTTGGACGTTTTTGAAGCATAAAAGTGAAGAATTTGACAAAATGCCAAAGCTGCTAGAAAAGTACACGTGATGGCGTCAAGGATTGCTCCTGACGGCGTCACGTCTTGGCAAAAGAGGTGGATATGACAAATACACGTGACGCGCCAGAAAGTTTTACAAAGGAAGTCTGACGGCGTCACCCTTTAAGGTGATCAAGACCGTCTCGTGCTAAGACAAAGAGAGATGGCCATCAGGATTAAAGAGTGACGGCGTCACCCTTAACCTTGACGGCGTCAGCTTCTAATAGGCCAGAACGGATTTTGGAGGATTAAAGAGGGACGGCGTCAAGAAGGCCATCAAGAAACCCTAACCGCGGCGAGGTGACGGCGTCACGCTCTATAACGTAACGCCGTCAGATCTGTTTTCCTATATATATTTTCATAATTTTTAGTCATTAGTGTGCAAATTTGTGAGGAGAAACCCTAAGACGATTTTTCTGCCATTTTTAAGGGTTTTATACCCTTGGATCTCCCATGTTCAATTGAAGATAAGTAATCAATTAATCATTCAATATGTCTATGTGTTGTTTGATTATATCTTGTTCTTGTCTTTTATTTAACATGCTAGGCTAGATTTATCTTGTGTTTGCTTAGATCTAATGAAACCTAACTATTGATTATTAGTTGTTGGTGTGTTATTAATTGTATTGGATGATTGTTCATCGATGTTAGGCTTAAGAAAACTGGTTAACCTCCTATACGGTAACTTGCTTGAACGTCTTAAGAAACATGAACCAATGCGTACTAAGGTTTTTATGGTTGTATTTAATGCATGAGCGAATTCTAGTGATCCCATGTTAGGAGCTTCTTAGCCGGCTCGACATAGGAGTGAAGTAGGAGCTTATAGAGTTGGGGAAGTACGTACGCCACCCCACGATTGGTATTAAGGAATACACCCGTCATCCACGCAATTAATACACACTAATCAACCGGTAAAAGATAGTTAGGGAGTAAGGAAATCTAAGTAAACACATTTCTCTCCATATAAGTTCCACAACCTTTTTATTTTCAGTTATTTTATTTTATTTGCAATTGTAGTTATTTGGGTTAGTTGACTAGCAACTAATTCCGCCCACTCCTTCAAACCTGAGATTTTACTTGCTTTTATAAAAATATAAAAATACAAAAAGAATCTTCTCTCACCCTTAGACCTATTAGAGTAGTTTTTCAATCCTAACGACACTATTCCCCTAGAGAACGATCAATCCCCCGGTACTTGCCACTTCACTATACTACATCGGTCAGGTACACTGCCTGGTGGGGATTGCAAGCTTCTCGAGATCCCTCGAGAGGTAAAACGTGTTGTAAGGTCGCAAAACCACGCATCAACGGATAAACTTGACTATCAACCAGAGTCTTACACTTGTTACTACAGTCTGTTCATGACAAATTAGAGAATCCTATTGACCCAAGTCAAGCAATCAATTCTCATACTGATGCAAATGAGAAATAAAGAATGGAGTTTGGAATATAGCTACAAACATTACATCACGAAGCAAACCAATGAATGTATATACGACATTGCATTTAAAAAGTAATGACGTGATATCAAATAATCAAGAAATAGTGTCTCGATGTGTGGCAAATACTAACTAAATAAGGATGCACATGTCACATGACCCATAAATCAGAATTAGTTTCGTTGTAGCAACTCCTGATCCAACACTGATAATTTGACACAATGACAGTTAGCTAATCAAATAATATGAAGACTCAGTTAAACTACTAGAAACTATATAATCACATTCAAATCCCAATAACAAACTCTCCCTTAGAGAATACTATTGACCTAAGTCAAGCAATCAATTCTCGTACTGATGCAAATGAGAAATAAACAAATATAGTTGAATAACACTACTTGGAAAAAGAAAAGGTAGCATTATTTTTATGGCATATATACAAATTACTTGCAAAATACCTTATAAAGACGTGAATATCTTGATGCATCAAAATAAGCATAATTTATTCATATAAAATTATTCCAGTTAAGTATTTCAAAGAGAGCAAAGGTAGTTAAGCCATAAAGAAAAACACCGCAACCCAATTATGGCTGTGTTCAATGGTTGTTTTACACAATTCTGTTTCACCGAATTGTTCTAGTTAACAAACAGTGTCGGTTACCCTATATTTTTCTTCACACATTCTCACAGCTAGTTGTTACTTTGACCTTATTCCATCCAATACCATTTCTTTTTCTTTTTTTTCACATGGTATACTCAATTGACAAAGCCAGTCAGACGATAGCTTTTTCTTAATTGACAAAGCTAGTTCTAGTCGTGTTAAACACCTGAACACTTGAACTCCAAATATATTAAAGGGGTGTTTGGATAATCTTATTTTCACAACTTATGGGTTTATTTAAACTTGGACAGCCTATATGCTCACTTTTAATAGCTTATCAGTCCCATAGTAACTTAAAAACAGTCCTAACAACCACTTATTTCAGCTATAAGATAGTCCTAAACACTTGTAACACCCCCAAAAATCTGGATTCACGGAAGCATACATGTTTTAGGTGCTACTAAATTGATATCACAACACACAGATATAGAGAACGGATTTAAAAATCCGTTTCAAAAATAGTTTACATTTCTAAATTTAAAATGTCATACATCAAATTCAGTTTAAATAAAACAATGCCCATTTAACATGACTGTCCCAATCAGAGTTTTTTTTTTTTTTTGGTAAAGGGGAGTAATCATGCACCCTGGTAAAATGTATTAACCCAAAAACGTTTAAGAACAAAGGATATGGGTGAAGTCCCATATCTCAGCCCGTTACATGGGCACTTACATGAAAAAAATCAACAAAACAAACCACTATATAAGAATGACAGGCCATCCTTATAACTTACAAAAAATAAAACATACTACCTATGACGACCCTTCAGGCGGATATCACGACCATACGCCTGAGACTCATAGCCATCATAAGACTCCAAATCATCCATAAAGCCAGCACCCGGTAAAACATCTGGCATTAAAACCTCATCATCTTCCGAGTCTTCTGAGCATGCTATAGATGATTTCTTATCGATTGTAGAAGCTTTATGAGACATCGAGAATTGCTCCCATAAACTCCCACTTGCACTTGTCTTACCAACCGTACTTGCAATATTATGAGAAGCAGCAACAGGCTTCACTTCATTCTTACCATCCTCCAAAGATACTAACGAGGGGTTGTTAGAAACCTCATTATGACCAGTTTCTACCACACCCACATCAGCAGGATTCAACGGGAGATCAAGAACCTTTTCCACTTCCATAATTTTCTCCATATCACACTTGAGTTCACCAATATTAATGTTATCTTTAAAATACCCATGCTCATTGATGGACTGAGATAACTCATTGTTAGTCGCCATAGGAGGAACAGATTTCAATTGTTCATTAGGCTTCTCCACATTGGTGACCTTATTGGTAACCGGTTTAGAAATAGGCCGATATATGAAAGTATATTTATGTTTAAACAACCTAACCTCATGCTTAGATTTAGCTACCTTTCTCTCAGCCTTCTTAGTGTAAACATTATCCTTTGTACGTACACTCCGTTTCGTAGAAAGACATGCCTCCTCATCATGGCTGAAAACTTTGCAATGTGAACAAGAAGGAGGCCACCATTCGTACTCAACATCAAGGACTTCCATAAAATGGCCTTTACCATTAGGCAAGGGTATAGCAACTTCAAATGATTCCAACAAATCATAACCAGCAGACAACTCAACTAGACAATGTGCATAAGAATAACGACCCCAAGGATTAGTGCACATGGCACTAGTACCCCCGTCCAATCTAATGAGTTCTCCCACCTAATTTGCAATCAAACTTATACCAACTTCCGAATACACAACTGCAGGCACTTTATGAATACGCACCCATACCGGTACCTTATTGAGTTCCTCCTTTTCCAATTTAGTATTCGCCACCCATTTATACAAGAAAATGGGCCTTGATTTAATAAACCAGGGACCACCCTCAAGCACCTTAGACAAACCCTCTTGTGACAAAAATTGGAAAAAGACACTTCTGGTAGTTATGACCAATTCCATGCCATGCCTTCATCAAGTACATACTCAAACACCTGATAAAAACATGCTAAAAGTCCGCTAACGCTGGTGAGTTCATAGGTTCATAGTAAATAAGCACATATAGACCATAGCAAATAAATCAGCAGGCACACACTAACCGCATGCTAACACTAAGCTCATACAACTGAGGCTACGACAAACAATATGCCTAACCGGCATAGCATAACAAAGGTGCCCGCGAGTGTTTATCCCAATACACTCGGCAAATCCGACATGGTATACGCTCGCTTTGACCTGCCTGGCCAACTGAACGGGGGAGTCATCCCCAATAGATCTATTTATATCACTCGCGCTTCCCGCAGGAATTGACGGTTGATGATATTGGGCATAGTGGGATCATGCATACTAAGATTATCCGCATACTAGTGTGTATAAATAAAAGTTCAGTTTAGGTCCATGAAAACAATTTTGCATGTTTCTCACCCCAAGGTTTATAAAACAGTTCATATAAAAATGGGGCTATAAACTTACCTCAAACAGTAGCAAGCTGCTAGCAAAGATCAACAGATAGGGTATAACCGCTCCGACACGCGACCTAGATTATGGTAAGTCTTAGTACACGACTCGTGTTTTAAAAGTAATAACTCATCTGGAAAAGTTTATTGGTTTTAAAGTGTTTTTGTTATTGTTGCTTGTGTGGCAGTGTTTATGTTTGAAATAGTTTTCTAAGTGTTGTAAGTATTAGCTCTTGGAAGTGTATAAGTGTATAGTTTTTGTCAAAAAAAAAATTGGGCATGATTCGTTTATATTTATTAGATTCCCAGTCTCATATGTTGCAAAATTTTCCCCTTAAAACTATATAACAACTTTAAACCACTTATAAAATCTTATATAAGTTTCAATAAGTTAAAATATGTCAGATTAGCTCGATTAGTTTAAATAGGCAATAATCTTTAAAATAAGTGAAACTTATATATTTTGTATTAGACTAGATTTAATAAGTCCAAAATAAGCCGAAGATGCCGTAGATTAGCCTTTTTACACAATTTATATCAATATATGCCAAAGAGGCCGCATATTAAACTTTTAATAAAATTTATATCAAAATAGGCCAAAGAGGCCGCATATTAAACTTTTTGTATAATTTATATTAATAGGCGAAATAGGCCGCGGATTAGACTTTTTGTTGACCCGAAAATAAGCTAAACCAAACGCAACTCATTTGGGCCTGTTGGGCCACGACCCAGCAGTCTCTTGGCACCACACAAACACAGCCCAAAATCACTACTCAAATTCAACAAATTATAAGTTAGACAAAAGAGTTATTAGTTGTTTTGGAAATTAGCTTTTGACACACAGTGAGCAAGACCAAACGTAACTATGTTGGCTCGAGTGGGTCTCGACCCACTGTCTCCCTCGCCAAACACAACATCTCCAAAACTATTTTTAGTTTTCAACCAAAAACCATTTATATCTCATAAGTTCACTAATATGTAATAAGCTATAAAGTAAGTTAAGAATCAAAATATTCACTTTCCAAGTTTGAGCCATACTTGTGTTTTATAGGTCTAGTTTTCTTAGGTTTTCTTTTGTGACCAAAGTGTTTCATAGGCCTTTAAAAATTACTTATGTGTTGAAATATAATCAGTAAGCATTAGTTTATTTTGAGTTGCTTATTAGTGTTCCACATGTTCAAAAATATACCACACAAGTTTATAACACAATTTCAACACCCATGTTACATGTATATCGAGTCATATAACATTTCAAGAACAAATATGTATTTTCCAAAACCTTAACAAATTACTTACATATTAACATAAACATCAAAGTAACAAGTTCAAAAAAATTAATTTTTTTTTATACATATGTGTATGTATCGATCTTATATATATTTTCAAGAAACATTGAGTAATCTTTAAAACTTTAACTAATTTATATACACAACAAGTATTAAATAAGTTTGCAACATATTAGATCAAGAAAACATATAGTTTTAGGTTTAAAGAACCTTACAATGATTGTGTGTTTAACGTGAGGTAGAAAGAACCAAGAACAACCCGAATCGTTTCTAAATCACCCACAATACGTTCCGATTAACCCAAAACACTTGAAAGTACAACCCGATTAGCTTAAACTTCACTTGATTCTTGTAGGTCTTGAAAATTTATGTTGTGTCGTGTGTATGAGAGTTGAGAGAGTATTGGAAATTTTTAGATGATGAAATGAGTGTGTGTGTTAGTATGTGAGATGGTTTAGGTTAATAAAACAAAGGGTTCTTGTCTCATTATGAAATAAGACAAAAGTCATGCACCTTTTGTGCATAGAGTGGGTGGCAAAAAGGAAGAAAAGAGAGGGGGAAACCCTCTTAAATTTTATTCGTGCCTCATGAGTGTCGGGTTTAGTTAAAATGTTCCCGTAAACTTCTGATTTGAAGTTTTTTGACACGTACTCGCAAATAAAGCTTTTATTGACGTTTTTGTCAAAATAATAATAAAATGTTATTTTTTTCTCAGAAATGTATTTATTTGACTTCTGCTATGTCTACTGTGGTGTCGGTACGCTTGTGCGGTTGTTTTTCAGTAAATGCGAGAAAGCTTCTCAGTTTATAACGCAACTTGTTAGTAACTAACAGAAATAGAATAATTTATGTTTACTGACAAAAATAGACAGTTTCAGAAGTGACTGTAAGCTATAGTCCGCGGGATGGCTTCCCGAAATGTTCACGTGAGCTCAAAAATGTTCAGTTATGCATAAAAATGCGTAGTTTTGTAATAATAAATAAATATTTATTATTAAAATAAGGTTGAAAATTACCATTTGTCACAACACTTCTTAAGTACTGATGTAAACACCAAATAAGGTTACTAGAAAAACAAAAATCTTAGAAAAGGGAGCACTTACCATTGAATTTGGAAAATATATTCGGGACTCTATCTTGACACCTTTTGCATGAATAATCTGCCAAGAGAATGACTTCCTAAGCCTGCAGTTTATATAGAAGCACATATAAATAACTCATTACACACTACAATCTATGCATCATATAAGAAAATAGCATAAAATGAGACAAAAGATGTTATTTACCAGAGGGAAATATTAGTGTCTTATATAAGCTTCAAGATTTTCTGAGAGTTCTTCTTCCATTTGGTCCTTCTCATCTGAGTATGTTAAAAGAATTTAATACTTATATCATATCATATATAAATATATATTACACATAACAATAAAAGTAAAAAAAAATGAAACAATATACCTTTTAAATCTAACTAGTCACGAGTGCATAACAACGCCTCAGCACTTGATGGCGACAATGTGCTTCGATATTTACTCAAAATCCGACCCCGAATACTAAATGATGATTCTGAAGTTACCGTCGTGATTTGGACAGTTAATAAGTCTTGAACCATTAAAGCCAATCGCGGGTACCTTGGCTGATTTTCCGTCTAATATTGTAAAACATCAATGTTTGTTTTTCTAGGAAGTTTCAGGCTCCTCTATACAATCTTAATTAAGAATTTTCACTTGTTTCGGCTCTTCGAGAATGACTTGGATAAGAGTCAAAATCGGCCATCTCATCTAACTCGTCCATTGTTTCATTGCCATTAGCATTTTCATTACCATCTCCGAAAGAATCATGCATTGTCACATAATTCAACTCGTAATCAAAGTATAACTCAAACAAAGAATCAACTATATCATTTACTTTCATTTTACATAATTGAGGTGCCATTTCAAGTTTGGAAAAAACAATAATAAATGACTTTATCCTTATACCTAGGATTAGGGGTGTCAAATGGGTTGACTCGACCCGACCCGAAACCGATAAGACCTTATAGGGTGGGGTTGATTCGGGTCCAACTTAGTTTATCGGGTTTATCGGGTCAACCCGATAAATCCGATAGCCTGATAGGGTCGGGTTAGGGTCTTAATTAGTTTGTTATCGGGTTGACCCGATAAGCTAGAATGACCCATTAACATATCTATAATATTTTACCAAAAAAAAGTTTTGTGTGTTGAGGATACTGCTCATTGTTTCAGTATACTACAATTTTACATCAAGATCTTAGTTATTGTACTCAATTTTGTAATTTTGGTGCTACATTGGGCAAAATAGCAACATCCCTGCTGTGCAAAAACTTCAATGCCATACATGTAAATCATACATTAATTTGTTACTCCTTTTTCTTTTGTTTCATATGGGGAAAATATATATGGATGCTATGCTGGTCAAAATTTTATATTAAAATCGTTTTACGTGGTATTTCAATAAATGAAGCAAATTTTGGGTTGAATTAGCATCTAACCTAATAACCCGATAGACCCAACCCGATAACCTGCAACCCGATAGACCTAATCCCGATAGCTTATAGGGTCGGGTTGCGGGTGAGTTTTAATTTTTTCAAAACCCGATAGACCCGACCCGATAACCCGATTGAAACCTCGACCTAGGATCTATAATAAACGCAAAACACAAGACTTTACAATAATCGTTCCAATACTTGTCAAACTTCGTCTTCATATCTTTTCCCATATCACTTATTATGGGATCCAAATTGCGGATTGATGCTTCGATATTAGACTGGATTTTGTTAACTTTGTAAAAGTATAGGTTGGAAGTAGGATAAGAGTTCCCTAAGAATAAGTCTGTGATCTCTTAAAAACGTTAAAGAAACTTAGAAATTTTCCTAATCCTTTCCCATTCTTCTTCTGTTGGACAACATGTATAATTTGTATCAACTAGATCCAGACGAGCGTATGCATTTTGATAAACTAATGTACAGTCAAACATCATATACGTGGAATTCCATCTTGTTACAACATCTTGACATACAAGCCTCCCACATTGCAAATTTAGTTGTGCTATGCATTCTGCAAAACTAGTCTTTCTTGAACTACTTTCTCTTACATACTTCACCAGTTCACCGACTCTCAAACCTTCTCAATGGATCCTTCAATCACTTTCAACCCAACTTGTACAATAAGATTTAGTACATGTGTTCCACAACGCACATGTTTAAATTTACCATCACAAACTAACACGTTATTCAAACGTAGATGACTTCTTAAATTTTATACTAAACCATCATTATAGTTAGCTGATGATATCAAATAACAACATTTTATTGGCATCATTTATCCTATGTTTATCGCTTGTTTTATATTATTTTATATGAGAGTTGATACTTAATCGCTTACTTTTGTAAATCTTAGTTATAAACAAGCATTTAGTGAAAGTTAGCTATTTTGGACGTAAATTGGAGCAAAATGGATCAAGATGGAAAAGTCTACTGAACTGAAGGAAGATACCCCGTATCATTCTTGACAGATACGCCGTACATCAAGACTTAGACGATTATGAAGATCATTGCCTGACTTTGAAGCATACACCGCATGGATTTATCCCATGTGCCGTATATGAAACGTTGGTCAACGTAAGAAGATCTGACTTATCATACTCCAGATACTCCGCATGACATCTCATAGATACAGCGTATCAATCTCAAGACTTCACCAAAGAATCCAAGATATTGAAGAAACATGCGTCACATGAAGATTGATGGTACGCCGCATCATATGGCGGTGTACAAATATTCCAGAATATAATAATCTTGGACCCCACGCGAAGTTACCTAGATACGGCGTATCAACTTACTAGATACACCTTATCGATTCTGTTTCCAGAATGTATAAATACCCCATTCCTCTGCCAAATTCGATACACAATTTACAACACATAACCTACAGAAGGGCGACGACCACACCTCACAAGACACAACCAGAAAGAAGCATTCGGAGCAATAAGAAGGTCCTGCTAGTACTTTAATTTATAGGAAGATTCGTTTAATTTGTATTAGTACTCTTTTAATCGTTGAGTTAATGTCTTTTTCACTGTTTGTTGAGTCCATTCAATACCCAAGTGTCCTTAAAACAAGGATTTGAATACAAATTAGCCCAAGTGTCATAACCGTGAACGCTCTCAGGTCACTGAGTGAACAGTCACTCAGTGAGTTATCTTCAGGATGCTTAGGACGAGTCTAAGAAGAAGGATTCACCATTTAGTGAGGCGGAACTCCCTGAGTGGCACCTAAGCCAAAAAAGAAGATAATGGGTTCAGTGAGTGATGACAATAACTCACTGAACCCCAGTCTCCTCAACAACTATGAAGAATGAAGACTGAAGACCAAAGACTGAAGAACCTGAAGTCTGAAAGAAAAGGCGGGACAAGGCGGAAAGAGGTTGAATAGATAAGGAGAAGTCCTTATCAGGCCAAAGTCAAACTTTCCCTGAAAGGCTTTAGAACAAGAGCAGTGTTATCACTGTTACTCAGAAAGCACAATTGTCTTATACCCAAACTAGGTTCTTGTAACAGGGACAAAATACATCAGTATTTTGTCCTGATTAGCTTAGGTCATTCCTTTTGTCTTTTAAGTCACGGGTGCTCTTTTATACTTGTGTATAAATAGGATCATAAGGGAGAAAAGTGGATAAGTTTTGTGCACTTAATGCTTAGACATTCACAAAACCACTTTTCTCCCCCCAAAGAGCAACCTAGTCCCTGAGATAACTCAGTGGTTCCTTATAGTTGCCACTTAAGCTTAGCTTAAGTTTAGTGAGGAGACAATTCCATACTTTGTCATTTCAATCCCAAGTGTTTTTTCCGCGAACACTTGGGTATAGATTCTTTTGATTAACTTCTAATAAGAATTTAAACGTTGAAAAACTCTTGTTCTATTATTTAGGTTTTACTTATTTTCCTTAGTTAATCAATACATTGCTCAGTCATGGAACACGATTAGCTTAACTTTGTAGTTAATTCTAATTGTGTAAAGGGAACAACAAGTGGTATCAGAGCCGCTAGCTTATAAAATCTTTCAAAAACTAAAGAGTGCTCAAAAGGTTTTTAAAACCAAGATCCTACCATGGCTGATAGTAATGTGCCCCAGCTAGTTGACAAAAAGGGAGGAAGCTATTCAGCTGTTGCTCCCAGACTAGAAGCTGGAAAATTTAGCAAGTGGAAAAAGCGTATGCTTTGCTACTTGACTGGTATGGAACCATACTACATCACATGTATCAATGAAGGTCCCTTTGTCCCTAAGACTACTGAAGGGTTACCTAAACCTGAAGCTCAGTAGACTATTGATGAGAGAAGGGTGGTTAACCAAGACCAACGCCTGAAAAGCATCATTATATCATGTCTTCCTGACGATACAATGGAATCAGTCATTAACTGTACAACAGCCAAACAAACTTGGCTTGACTTGGTTCATAGCTTTGAAGGTCCCTCAGATACCAAGGAAAACAGGATTATGGACCTGAAACTTGAGTATAACACTTTCAGGTCCAAAGACTCTGAAAGCCTCTCTCAGACCTATACCAGATACAAAACCTTGGTAAATGAACTATCAAATGATGGTGTAGTTTTGTCTAAGCATGAAATCAATGTTGGCTTTGTCAACAGTCTCCCTGAGAAGTGGTTAAACTTCTCTCAAGGTCTTAGGAATGCTAATCACATTCAAAATCATAAGCTCCCTGAGATCTATGGGAAGTTAGTCTATGAGGACAACTTAATCTCAAAGAGATATCCCGACTCAAAGAAAGCTCTTGAGACCAAAAAGGCCCTGACAACCATACCCATATCAACTGCCTTTTATTCTAACGGTGTTGTACAGGATTTCAAAGAGAATTCTAATGATGAGGCTGATGAGAGACCCAGTGAGGAGTACCTTAATGATTTACACTAAGAATTTCAAGAAAGGGCACTCCTTGCTAATTCAAAGCGGTTTATTAAAAGAAATCAGTCAAACTTTTCTAAAGCAAAAGCAAATGAAACCACTGAATGTTTCAAATGTGGTAAAAAGGTCATTTTGCAAAAGACTGTTTTTCTAAAACCACCTCAGAACCCTCTTATAAATTCTCTGGTAATAGTTCTTCTTCAGGAACTAGCAAGTTTCAACCAAAAATGCTTCAGTCTACTCAACATTTTCAAAACAAAACTGTTCAAAATGGTTAAAAAGACTTTGAAGCTAAGTATAGAAAAGCTAAAGCTAAACTTGCTCTCCTTGAGGCCACTCCCTCAGTATCTCAGGCTGCTCAAACCACTAAACGTGTTCAAACAAAGAACAAGGTACTTGTAGCTGAAGCCTATGACTGGATGAAGAAGAGGTCTCCTCAGATGATGAAAAAGTAAGAGTCAGTGCACTGATGGCACTTTCAGATAATGACCAGCTGGCTGTTGGAAAAAGCCATGCAAGAAATGGAGAGTGGGTTAACATCACCATGAAAAAGGTAAATATTTTACTTTCTATGGATGATGATTCTAATAGGCAATCTTACTTGAATTACATTAATGTTGATCTTAATTTTGTTGAAGAGCAAAGACTTAATTTGTTTTCAAAATATAATAATCTTGTTCAAGAATTAAATAAGTGTAGAGATGAATTACTTGTCTTAAAATAAGCCAAGCTAGAAGCTGTTACACTTCAAATTCAAAACACAAAAATTTTGAAACAAAATCAAGCTCTTCAAACTGAACTTAACAAAGAAAAGGCTTTCATTGAAAGCTGGACAAAAAAGAATCCTAAAGTCTATGAAACTGTGAGTCTTATTCCTAGTTCTAACAAGAAAGTCATAGGAGAAGACCAACTCACTAAATCCCTCAGTGAGAGTCATAGTGAAAAGGCCTTTATACCAGCTAGCATATCTTTTGAGCAAGAAATGGAACCCAAGTCTAGTGACTGGGTTGTAAGAAACAACCCAGTCAGTAAGTTACTTAACTTTGAGACTGGAAAAATCCTGCAACCTGAAAGTCAGGCTATAAAAGATATGCTTGGACTCACTGATAAACCCAGTAACACTGAGTATGTCAATGAGTCTGAATCAGAATCATAAACACCACTCCCACCTCTGAAAATCCTTCAGGGAACTGCACCTAGCTCAGACCTAACACCTTTAGTTTACTCTCAACATTCTCCAAAGGAGAAATCAGGAATAGGTAGAACCATCCTGAAAAGACAAACACCTGAAGTCTCAGTTCCTACTGATGACTCAACAACTTCAGTCCTAATTGAGGTAAACACTGAAAGCCCTGAATCAAAATATGATCAGTTGGCTGAGCATGTCAGGAAACTGAGTGAAAAGATTGAATCATCTGAAAAACCTCAATCTAAGAGTAAGGAACTCAAACCAGCTTCCTCAAGCACCTCCAAAACAAAACCTTCAAAACCTCAGCAAAGATGTGAGCTGTGTCACTATACAAATCACTCCACTGATGATTGTTATAGAATCCTCTTTTGCATGATATGCAAAATGGAAGATCACGGGACTTCTGATCACTTGTCACACACAGTCACATCCAATGTTGCAAACTTTAAAGCACAGGCTTTTCAGTATCCTTCTGATTCCAAACAGAAGCAAAGACAAAAGGCTAAGCCTTTTTCACCTAGCCCACATTGTGGCTTCAATGACCATCTTCCTGATGATTGTCTAATGGATCCTAGTTGTGATATATGTGGAGATCCCACTCATGACACCTCATGACATGAAAAGGTCATTCAAGCTAGAAGAGGAACCACCAAGTCATCCTCTCAGTCTACTGAGTCCACATCTACAATCAAATGAAAAATCTGTGGAAGCTCAGTCCATACCACAACTGACCATGTGATGCGGTGCGATGTGTCGTTGCGGTTTAGCAGTATTAATGCCTACTCAAGTTTTAAATTTATATTTAGCCGACTTATCAATAACACACACACTTAACGAGCAGTGTACCCGGTCAGTATGAATATAATGGTAAGTAGAGTGTCGATCACTAAGAGTGGAACGTATTATCTAGTTATTCTAATCAGTATTTTAATATATTAAATTAGCTATACAACCTAATCTAACGCAAGGGGGTTCAGCCTGAGAGACTGGCACGATTTGGTTGCAATTAAATAATAAACTAAACCAATAGGCACGAATCAGCGAATAGCACACACGTACACAGATAAATACTTGAGACAATAAGAAGATCTGTCCTGATAGATAAGTAGTTTGTCACTTGTTTTATTGCTAGTTTTATATGAAGTGTATAGTTCGATGCAACGCACCGAGATTAAGTCCTTTCTCGTTGGTTCTAATCTTATCGGCGAGTAAACCCTTAATGATTACTTATGACTATCCTATTTATCTTTCTTCCTACTTTTCTACAGACGATAGAATGCATAGGCGATCTAATAAATAGGCGAGGGCAGAGGCATGGCGACCCGATCAACGCTCAGCTAGACACAGAGGTTATCAATGCACTAATAAAAGTCACCAAAGACATCAACATATAAACTTTAATTAATGAGAAAGCAGTTTTAAGGGAGTGCAATCTTTCCGTTGTCACATTACACAAGCCACCAATCTTGATGAATTAAAGTTTACTAACACAATAAAACAAAACTACTTAATGAATTAAACACATGCAGCACCTTCTTACAGCTCTTGTATCTTTGTTTGGGTGTGTCTTGTGCTGCCTATTCGTCTGAATTCGTCCTAGGTTTCTGTACTTCGGTCTTCTGTCGAACTTCGGAACTTTTAACTCGTCTGGTCTTTGGGGTATTTATAGTTTCTGTCTGAGGGTAAGATGCGGCGCATTGACTTAACTTCGCGTGGGGTCCAAGATTAATATATTCAGGAATATTCGTACACCGCCAGAAGATGCGGCGTAACTCCATAAGTAGATGCGGCGCATGTCCTCTTGTATCTTGGATCGTATCTGGTGAAATCTTGATAGTGATGCGCCGTATGTAATAAGTGAGATGCGGCGCATCTGGAGCAGATTTGTCTTGATCTTGTACATTTCAGTAGACTCTTAACTTCTTGCATGTTTTGCTCCATAATTAGTCCAAAATCGCCAAGTTTCACCAAATGCTTGTTTTTACCTGAGAATTACAAAAGTAAACGATTAAGTATCAATCCTCATACATAATATAATAAAACAAGTCAAATAATTAGGATAAATGATAGTAATAAAATGTACTTATTTGAGTTCATCACCATGCATCAATTGTAACTTTTAAAAAGACCATCAAAGCCAAGCCCTCCAAGAGGAGGGGTCCTAGAAAAAACTGACTCGGTTAACTATTTGTGAAGAGACATGCCAGGGAGCCTGTTTGGCATTTAGATAGTGGATGTTCAAGGAGCATGACTGGTGTGAAAGAATATCTGCACAAATATGTTGAAGAAACAGGACCTCAGGTGGTATTTGTTGACAATTCATCATGTCTCACTGAAGGTTATGGTTCAGTAAACTATAGTGGAATAGTTTTTACTAGGATAGCTTATGTCAATGGTCTCAAGTACAATCTTATCAATGTCAATCAACTATGTGATGCTAAATACATAGTTCAATTTGATGATAAGCAAGGTACCATATTCAATGCAAATAAAGAAGTTGTTCTTATTGCACCAAGAAGACAAGATGTTTATGTGTTAGATATGTCTACTCTAACTCAGAATGGAACTTGTCTCTTTCCTAAAGCCACTGAAACCCTAAACTGGCTTTGGCATAGGAGACTCTCCCATCTGAATTTCAAGAACATAAACAATCTTGTCAAACAAAACAAGGTCCTTGGCTTACCATCACTTGTGTTTTCAATGGGTAAACCTGCTCTGCCTGTGAAAAAGGTAAACATCATAGAGCATCCTTTAAAACCAAACAAAATTTCTCCATCAAAAGCTGCCTTCATCTTCTCCATATTGATCTCTTTGGACCCATCAGTCCTAGGTCCATTAATCATGAGAAGTATACTCTGGTCATTGTGGATGAATACTCAAGCTACACTTGGGTTTACTTCCTGACCAAAAAGAGTCAGGCAGCTAAAACAATCATGTCCTTTGTCAGGAACATTGAAAACCAAAATGACATTAAAGTCAAACTAATCAGGACTGACAATGGGACTGAGTTTAAAAACCATGATCTTGAATGTTTCGGTGATGAGAAAGGAATTTCTCAAAACTTCTCCTCTCCTTACACACCTAAACAAAATAGTGTTGCTGAAAGGAAGAATAGAACACTCATTGAGGCTGCTAGGACAATGCTAAATGGATCAGTTCTATCCAAACACTTTTGGACTGAAGCAGTTAAGACTGCATGTTATACTCAAAACAGATCCATCATTGTCAAGAGACATAGCAAAACTCCTTATAAGTTATTCAAAGGAAGAATCCCTGACATCAGCTATTTTCATGTCTTTGGGTGCCCTGTGTTTATTCATAATCACAAGGATCACTTAGGGAAATTTGATGCAAAAGCTGATGAAGGATACTTTCTAGGATACTCCCTTGTCTCTAAAGCCTTCAGGGTGTTCAATACAAGGAGAAAACAAATTGAGGAAACATTTCATGTCACCTTTGATGAGAGTACTGAAGCAATCAGATTCTCAAACACCTTATTGGAAGAGATAGGAATTGATGATTCATCAAGATATCCTCCTGATGAATATCATCCTGATAGTAATCCCTCCACTCAATATCATGCAGATGCTGATATTTCCTATTACATCATCCCATACAACCTTCCTTATCCAGCCATCACTGAGTTTGTTGAAGCACAAACAGGTACTGATGTAATCAATCAGTCTGAACAAAGTGTTCAAGAACCAATCAATCTCAGTGATCAACCAGGTCTGTCAGATACTCAAGATCCTGAAGATCCTCAAGTGTCTGCACCTGAACCTACACCTCCACCCAATCAGGCCTCCACAAGTTCAAATCAATATCCAAGACCTCAGGACAGTTGGACTAGGTCTAAAGATATAGAACTTATCAACATAATTGGAGAGCCCACTGAAGGAATGCTTACTAGAAGCATGGCTGCTAAACTGAAGGCAGCCTCGGCCAATGAATGCCTATTTGTGGACTTCATTTCCATTATTGAACCTAAAAGTGTCAAAGAAGCACTGAAACATCCTAGTTGGGTTCAGGCTATGCATGATGAACTAGAACAATTTGATAGAAACAAGGTAATGACCTTGGTCAAATGTCCTCAGGATGTTTCAGTCATTGGCATGAAATAGGTGTTCAAAAACAAAACTGATGAAAATGGCATAGTCATTAAAAACAAGGCCAGACTTGTTGCCAAAGGTTACAATCAACAAGAAGGCATTGAATATGAAGAGACATTTGCACCAGTGGCAAGGATGGAAGCCATCAGGATCTTCCTTGCATTTGCAACCTACATGAACTTCAAAGTACATCAAATGGATGTAAAAAGTGCCTTCCTCAATGGATCACTGAAAGAAGAAGTTTATGTTCAACAACCTCTTGGATTTGAAAGCAGTGAGTTTCCTGACATTATCTGCAAGCTTGACAAAGCCCTCTATGGACTGAAACAAGCTCCTAGGGCATGGTATGAAACTCTTTCAGCCTTCCTCATCCAAAATAAATTTGTCAGAGGCAAGATAGACAACACATTGTTTATCTATAGGACAAAAGACGATGTGATTCTTGTTCAAGTGTATGTGGATGACATCATATTTGGCACAACAAGTTATAAACTTTGCAAACAATTTGAAAAGCTGATGGCAAAGAAATTTGAAATGAGCATGATGGGAGAACTCACTTACTTTCTTGGATAGCAAATCAAGCAGACTGATAAGGGAACCTCCATCAGTCAAGAAAAGTACACTAGAAGCCTACTGAAAAAGTTTGAGCTCAGTGACTGTGCCTCAGTGAAAACTCCAATGGTTCCCCCAAACAACCTTGATCCTGACCTTGCTGGTAAACCAGTGAATCAAACTCTTTTTAGAGGAATGATTGGGTCACTGATGTACCTACTTGCATCAAGGCCTGATATCCACTTCTCAGTCTGTTTGTGTGCCAGATATCAGTCTGACCCAAGAGAATCACATCTCACAGCTGTGAAAAGGATCCTCAGGTACCTGAAAGGTACTCCAAGTCTTGGATTGTACTACCCTAAATGTTCAGGTTTTGATCTCAAAGGGTACTCAGACTCTGACTATGCAGGCTACAACATGGACAGGAAAAGTACTTCAGGCTCCTACCAATTTCTTGGTGGTAAACTAGTCTATTGAAGTACTAAGAAGCAACAATCAGTTGCCATGTCTTCAGCAGAAGCTGAATAGTTGCAGCAGCCAGTTGTTGTGCAAATGTGCTATGGATGAAAAGTCAACTCAGTGACTATGACATCCATTACAAGATGGTTCCCATCTTTTGTGACAACACAAGTGCAATTGCTATCTCAAACAACCCTGTTCTTTATCAGAGAACCAAACACATTGATATCAGATATCATTTCATCAGGGACCATGTCATGAATGGTGACATTAAATTACACTTCATTCCCACTGAATATCAGCTAGCTGATATATTCACCAAACCATTGGATGAACCAACTTTCACAAGACTGAAAGCTGAATTGGGAATGTTGGATATTGAGAATCAGTCCACTGATTGAATCCATCCAACTTAGTGTATATTCTGATAACCTTTGGTCCCTGACTCAACAAATCTCTCAGTGAATAAGAATCTTATGTCTCACTGAATAACCTTCCCTGAACATCCTCATACTGAATGAAAAGTCATTCAGGGGCCTCAAGACTCAACAAATGACATTCAATGCTATAATTAATGCTCTAAGTATCTAGTTAGTAAATATCCGAGGTTGGTAACTAAACACCTATTTAATATAGGAATATATATTCTTATACCTTCGGGCATCCACATCTTGGGCCCCCACATCATCACCACATATCCCACATGGCATTTAATGCCTCTCCTTACATACAATATCTTTTGATATTATATGTGGTGACGTCACACTGTAAAATACACTTTTTGCAGATGGCACAACTGTTCACCTTGGCAGTTGCGCAAAACCCGAAAAAGTGGAAAGGTGGCATTTAATGCGGATGTCAAAAGTTTTTACAAAATAGTTTTCAAATTTTGAGTAATATTTGCAATAGTGCAAAAAACCACCCTTCCTCTCCACTTCCCTATAAATACCCACACACATAATAACACACACACGCTTTGAAATTTTTAATCAAACTCTTGCCTTTTTTTTCAAAAGCTTGTGTGTTCTTAACCTTAAAACCAGACCTTTTTTCTTGCAAATCCAAGACCTTCTTTTATAATGGCCGCTTCTAAAGCTATTACCTGCGCCCCTAATGTGGAATTTCAACTAGATGGTGTGGATTTGACCAAGAATAATGTCGTAGGGAATTTTGCCTATCTGAAAAAATTTCCGGCCTATAAGGATATGGTAAAATACCTACAAAATTGCTTTCTCTCTACGGCATTTACCAAGACACCCCCAGTCATCTACCATGACTAATTAAGGGAGTTCTGGTGCACAGCAGTGGTCACCAACCCTAATGTCATCAAGGACTCCGTCATCACGTTCTTAGTGAATAATGGGAGAAAGACCCTCTCCCTAGACTACCAAACCTTCATCAAAGCCACAGGCCTTGATTTCACTGAGAACTTTAACCCTCTACCCACTGAAAGTGAAGTAAAGGCTAAACTGCTTTTACTTGGGCCACATGATGATAAACACCCTGATGTGGCCCCAGGGACTCTATTGGCCAAAGCCCCTATCATCAAAACATGGTTTCCAGCCGTCTGGAGGATACTGATGACTTTTGTCATTCAGGTCCTTGGCGGGAACAAGTCCTCCACGGAGCAATTGAACACTGCTCAACAAATGATAGTGTTCAGTCTCCTGGAGGGTAGAAAAATAGACATTGGAGAAATAATCTTCAAAGACCTCATAGTCAAGCTATCCGGGAAATCTAGGCAAAGACACATGTCTTACCCTAGGTTCATTTCCTGTGTGCTTCAAGACCTACTAGGCTCTGAGTATGTTAGGCCTAATATACAGGGATCTGACCCTGATGTCTTACACAAGGCAAACTACTCAAGAGACCTCATTGAGGTTACACCAGTCGCCCTGACCACATACATGTTGATGGTCATTCAGGGTGCACATGCAATATCACTAGTGCCTTCTCCTTCCAAGAAGGAGAAGAAGAAAAAGAAGGGGGGTCCAGGAAGGTGGTTCAACCCAAACCACTCGACACTGAGACCTCTGCTTCAAAGCCTGAGAAAAGAAGGCTAAAAAAGGCCCAGCCCACTGAGACACCCATAGAGGTGACCCATACTCCATTGGCCAAAGAACAACCGCCAACGGAGGGCATTGAGAAATCACCCTTAGTGTCCTCGGGCAAACCTGCTTCTAAAGACTCTGCTGGCATACACAAGTCAGTGGAGTCAGGAACCATCTACCAATCACTTTTCAATGAAGGCATTCGTCAATCACCACCTTTGCTTGAGGGAGAAAAGGGTCCTGAATCCTCAATAGAGCAGCACTACTCTACCGAGAAGGGGACCCACACCCTTTTACATCCCGCTCACGGCTCTGATACATCACAATCAGAGTCTCAGGGAGGACTGGTCCCTAAATCTTCATCAAGGCAGCATAACCTTGGTTGAAAGGGGGAACTCAATATTTCACATCCTGTTTACGGCTCTGATCAATCACAATCAGGGTCTCAGGGAGTAACGGTCCCTATATCTTCGTCAGGGCAGTACAACCCTGATGGAAAGGGGGACCTCAACATCTCATTGCCTAGTGATGGTACTGGAATAAACCCACCAGTCCCTGAAGGCACCTCAGGGGCCAAAGACTCAAAGGGCATGCGACCACCCACTGATATGGAACCTACACCCCCCCCCCCATGGCATTGCGAGTCTCTTGGGAACTGGCCCTAAGGACCAGGCAGATAAAACCCAGTCTGCAGGAATAAAGGGGTTAGGACCTGGCCAAAATGAAGGCGAGCCCTTTTTTGAGGGGGAGCCAGATACACACCTGGTTCCAACTCTTGCTAATCTCCAAATGCTTATAAATGAAGAGTCAGAAGAAGAAATTGTTGATTTTGGAGATGACGAGGTTTTTTCTGCTGGGGATGACATGGAAATTGAGACTCACAACTCCCCTCAGCACATTAAGCAATCACCTTCATCTCCTCCTCCTGAGGAACAAGAATCCCAACACCACCCTACATCATCATCATCATCATCAGGCAAATCCTCAGGCTCCTCAGACTCTGCTTCTGCAACTCCTAACTACTTGCAAAAGTATGACAATGTTCTACCTCTCACTGAAAGGCAGTTAGTCAAGTTCCTCCGCAAATCCAACACTGCTCTCTTCAATGAGATCACAAAGGAACAATGGGATCAGCATACTAATGCAGCAGCCTCTTATGCTGACTTTAGGGCTGCTATTGAAGGCTCTCACGGTAAACTTCATCAGGTCACTGTTTCCACTGATAAACATATCAGTGACCTGAGGACCTCCATTAAGAAACTGGGCTTTGAACAGGACACACAATTCCACAATGTGCTGCAGACTCTCAGTGCAATTCAAAAAGAGTTCAAGGATGATCCAGCTCTTATTACCATGCTGACTGAGTTCATGGATTCTCAGAAGACCACCTCCTCCAACATTACTGAGTTTCTCAAGCTCCTCAAAGAGGTGGATCTTGCACCTCTCAGGTCTCAGCAGGACGCCATTCAGAAGTCAGTTACTGATACCCAGGAGTGCCTGACTCAAATATCCATAGCTTTTGACCAACTCTCTGCCAAACATAATGAGCTGGTCAACCACTACACCACCAAGGTCACAGAACTCTCAGAAGCTCAGGTCACCATGGCAACAGACATATCCTCCTTGAAGAACGAAACCACTGAAATCAAGAACATGGTCTCCACCATACTGATAGTTCTTCAGACCTCTCAAGTTCCCCCAGCTCCTCAGTCAACAGATGCTTACACTGAAGCTTCAGCATCTGTTGAGGGGGAGAAACAAGATGCACCAGTTCCTGAACCTACAGCTGAAGGTATCACTAAAGTTATCCCTCTTCAAAGCTACATGCCAGGAACCTCAACTTCTTCAGCACTTGTTGTTGTTACCACTCCCATTCAAACAGAAGCAACAACAACAACAGAGCTCCCTGAATCCTCTTTCAGTACACCTCCTCCCACTGACAAAGAGAAGGGAATCATGGAGACGGAAGATTCTCCTCCCAAGCTGGTAAAGGCACCAAGAGAAGTGCGTCCTGACCCTGATGCACCAGTGCTCATGGAAATCATATTAGATGATAGGCGAAGATTCAAGGGAACTAGTGAAGAAGTAGCCGCAGTTTTGGATGAAGAAGAAAGGCTCAAGGCTGAAAGACTCAGTAGGCCAGTGATTGCTGAAGTGGCTAAGGAAGTCATCTGGGAAACTGAGCAAAATATCAGGGGGGAATAGTTCCTCAAACTTCAGGCTGACCGAATCAAAGAACACAATCTGAAGGTCAAGTTAAACACTGAAAGAAAGAGGAAGAACTATGAGAAGTATGTCTGGTACATGACGAAGACAAAGGGTGAAGGTCCCATTACTGACATGACCATTCATGCTAACACTGATCCCATCGCCATCACAGTTTATAGAGGACCAAGGAAGTCTGAGAAGAACAAACCTTTCAAGTTCTTAGAATATGGGATCAAGGAATGGGACATGATGGGGCCCATCCTGAGGAAGAAGCAGAACAAGTGTGTTCTTGACCTTTTGGCTGCCCTGAATAACAAATATGAGGAACTGGAAAGGGTAGCCAAGAGCTTAGGAATAGATCATCAAAAGGCACTTGCATCTCAGGGACTAATAATCCCTAAACCAACTCAGAAGACAGGGAAGAAGAGGAAAGCTATAGGCCAAGAACCTAAACAATTTATAGCTGCTCTTCACTGCAGCAGGATTCCTCCTGAAGGGGTCAAGTTCGTTCCCAACAAAGTGATCAAGCTTCCTGAGTTTGGTATCTTCTTCATTGATGAGTTTGGCCAACAAGCTTTTCAAAGAGTCAGTGATATACATCTGGTGGAAATAACAACTCTTCTGGCATACAAGCTGATGGCACTTCATGTGAAGAGCCCTGAGAATGAAGAATTCATAAGGCTGATGGAAATGATGATGAGTGAAAGACCCGACAAGGAGAAGTTGGTGTCTAAGAAAGATAAATTAGAACTCATGGGAATTATGGAAGCCTGAGTACATTTCCCTGAGTATTATGTTTAGATGATAGGACTGATGTAATGAAATGAATAAAATGATGGCCCACGTTTTGTTATATCAATGTTCTTTAATAGCTTTCTAGCATATTCAGTGTAAGAAGAAGCCCATTTGCTCACTTACACTGATCAAAACACTTAGGCTTAATTTATATCCAAATAGAGGGAGACTGTTGGGTCCATTCAGTACCCAAATAGAGGAATGATATACGCATACACGTAAGCTACCACTGAGAGAGAATACATTTTAGTACTCATCTTATATAACTAAGCAATTAAATGGGTGACAAATCTTCCTTACTATCGGCCAGGCCTCTTATCTGTATCTGTTTTCTATCTGTGTACGTGTGTGTCTATCGCCATATTAGTTTAATTTAATTTACTATTTTACTTAATCTTCTCATCGTGCCAGTCTCACAGGCTGAAAACCCCCCTTGCGTTAGATTAGGTTTAATTAGAACTCACTTTAGGATTAAAATACTGATAGATACTTAGGTGTTAACGTTCCACTCTTAGTGATCGACACTCTACTTACCAACTAGGCTACATTGATCGGGTACACTGCCCGTTAGTGTTTGTTATAGGTTAAGTCGGCTAAATATAAATGTAAAACTTGATAACATAATCTATACCTACAACGAAATCACATCATTAGCATTATCTAGTGTGATCGTAAAAACTTTGTTTTCAATCCCATAATATGATGATTTTTTTATCAAAACAGATGCTAATATTTTACCTGTACGAGGAGGCGGTACAACCCGAAAGTTTAACACTTTCTTACTTAATACCCAAATTTCATCAACATAATGAGCCGTTAAAGCCATGTATCCATCATTTGTTATGCAACTCCACAAGCTGTGAAAGATATCCTACTACTTACCTTTTCTAGCTTCATTTTAAGATTCGCCTTTTCCCTTTAGTATATTGCTAAAACATCCGACTTTGTTGAATTTCTATAGATGGGAGTCACATCTCGATGTAAAAATTTGTGCAATTGTCTTATTGCCTCATGCTCAACATAAATAAATGGATAATTATGTTTAATAATCGTAATTTCCATTTTCTCCCTATACATCTCTTGATCCAAAGGGGCACATTTTTTTGTGGCTTGCCTTCTTCAAAGTCGAAACATTTAAGCATGTGTCGCTTCAGATTTCTTGTTCCAGAACTCTGCACTATATTGCTTTCCATAATTATGACAAGTTGCCTTTCTATCGGCAGTGGTTTCTCCTTCAATCTTCCCGAAACACCTCCATACCAACGAATGTTCTTTATTTGAAGTAGCTGAAGAAACCTCGTCTTCGTTATCTCCTTCCAAACTTTGCCTCGACATATTTGGAAATTCTTCCTATAATGTAAAGATAAAAAAACACAACACAAAATGATAAATATCTTCAATCATTATTGGAGTCATTATTCAATACAAATCTTAGCATAGTAACTGCCTTTAATTCAGGTATAAAAACAGTCCAAAAGACCCGTTAATCCAGGTATAAAAATAGTCCCAAACAACCATTATTCAGCTATAAAAATCCCCACTAATTCACCTATTTACACAGTCCCAAAAACCCCTTTAATTCAACTTTTAAAAATGTCCCAAACACGACTTTAATTCAGGTATAAAAACAGTCCAAAAAAACCCGTTAATTCATGTATAAAAATAGTCCCAAACACCCCTTATTCAACGGTAAAAATAGTCCCAAACGCCCCCACTAACTCATTTATTTACATAGTCCCAAACACCGCTTTAATTCAACTATTAAAAACATCCCAAACAGTCCTATAAACCCCTTTAATTCATCCTTTAAAAAAGATTAAGCATCTAAGATTATTAACCATATATTTAATGCAAATAATTAACTATATTTACCAATTAAAAAAATTAATTTGATAAATCCAAATTAATAAATAACAATGCAACTACTTAAATATATCTATCAATTAATTAGATTGTTAACCTTAAATTTAATTTGCAAATAATTAAACATACAAGGATTTTTCTATCTCTCATATCAATATTATTTAATAATTATGCATTGTGTTGATTTTGCTTGGAATTGTGTAGTGTTTTTCTTTGGAAATTAATTCTGTAGTGATTTTGCTGTGAATAAAGAAGGAGAAAAGGGGACAAAAATCTTAACATATAAATTCTAGGTTAACTATGAAAGGAGAAAGGAAATAAAGAAAATGGGGCAAAAAAAGGCCCAGTTATGTAACTATGCGCCTAAGTAGCCCAGCTACATTTTTCTATTGTTACTTAAAGCCCGTTAGAGCCCATCAAAAATAAGTAGGGGGAAAAAAAACCCCATAACTTTTAAAAAAGTGTCAAAAGACGCCTGAAAATTACAATTTGGGCAAGATTTGCCACCTCTATTCTAAACTTTCTTTAGGTCAACAATCCCTTTTGAATCAAAATTCTGCATAGTTTTGTGTTTTTATGTACATGCAATATTTTTTTTAACAGGCAAGTAAGATGTGAGATGTTGAGGAAAAACATGTGATCTTCTAAAGCATTATGAGGGAGAGAGAGATTAAAATAGTGTAACTAATATAATGTCTATTTGTCAATGATGATGTAGTGTGAACATAGTTTAGAGTGTATGGTGGTTGCAAAATATGTCTTATAAAATACTCCGTAATAGGGATGTATTAGGCAACATGCCCCATCATCATATTGATCAAGACTTATATCTATGGTACAATATTTCAATACGTTATATAAATAATTAAATAAACATATATTTAATAGATAAATTGAAACCGGTAAAAAAAACAACTCGAAGAAACATAAAGTATATGTTGTTTTATTTTAGGTCAAAGCAACACATTGGCTAAAAAGAAACATCAATATCAACTCTTTGTATAATAAATTGTTAGGAGTCAGCCCATTGAGAAAAAAATAAACGGGCCAACTTACTATATGGATCCATATGCTCCATTAAATTGTGCGTATTCAAATCAAATCATTTATATTCTCACAAAAAAAATAAAATCGTTTAAACCCTCAAATTTCAATAAACCCTAAAACCTTCCAGAAACAAATCTACCTCTTTGCACATTGCACAATGAAGATCATTGTCGTGTATCTAAATAATGTACCCCACCTTCAAGAAGATGACAAAAAATGCATTGGCTGCAACGGTCCTATTGGAAATACGGTTGCAATAAGGGATAAGAGTCAAAGTCCAAAAAGATGGTATCATGCAAAGTGTTATAATTTTGGTACGCGTTTCAAGAAAGTAAGTTCGATTGAAGGGTTTCCGACACTTGAGGTATTATTAAACTTGAATTTTGTTTTTGGTGTTTGTTTGGGGTTATTATTAAACTCGATTTTAGTTCTGATTTACTTTATTTTATATTAACACACTACTTTGCATTATTTTTGTACTTAAAAACTACCGATCATCCTGTTGTTTTTCTTAATTTAATTTTGACCACAGAAGTCTCCAAAATAAATAACCAGGTTGACCAAATGTGAGCGTATAACATGTCGAAACACGAGTGTCACTCGATAGACTCTTACAAGGGCCTTTATTTAATGTGCTTCTAGAACATGCACATTGTCGAGCTTCGGTTGCATGAACATAGTGCTGACATAATAGACTTTACTTTTGTGTGACATTAATTCCGTTGTAATGTTCACATGCATTGCTTATTGTCCTACTTTACTTCCTTATACTTAAACCTATGTGTTGGGATTTATATTTGAGTTAATAAATACAAAACAATAAGTGAAGAATGAAGACAATGCAAAACACAAGGGACTTAGAAGACAAAGAAGATTTTACTTATTAGTCCTTTGTAAACCTAATTCTCTAGTATATAAAGAGATACAGGTTATTAGTTTTAATGTGTGTCAAGATGTGAACACCAGGAAAGTGTTTGTGTGTCTAGGCGTCAAGTTCTCTAAGGAGACGCCTAGGTTTGGAGTTTTAGCCTCAAGAATCTTATGATTCCTGTTAGATTAGACAACCATTCTACAGTTGATCGTGTAGAATTAGGGCTTGTAGTAGTCATGTATCATAGAAGATAATGATGAAAAACCTTGTTAGAATAACATTGATTTGTTCTTATTCCGCTACATATTGTTATCATTGTTATTGTTAATTCCTAGATGAGATCTAACAAATCTCGAGCTATAAACGATTTTCCACACTATGAACTCACCAGCTTTATGCTGACTTTTTAAGCATGTCTTTCTCAGGTGTTTGATACTTGCTGGTTGTATGACTTTATTGAGGCACTTGGCATGGCATGGTCATAGACTATTCAGAAGTGTTTTTACACAACTATGACTACTTTCATTTTTGGGACCACTTAATTAATGGGCCATGTATTTCCGTACTAAGCAAATGATGTAAACTTATTTACTTATGATGATGTAACTTTTTCGAAATAGGATAATGTAAATCCGTTCTCTTTACTTGTGTTATCTTAGACAAGGTTGTTATCCAACTGAATCCCGGGACGGGATTCCCCTAGGGGGTGAATGTGACACCATAGGCAAATCCCATATTGGTCGTGACTTAGAGTGATGCTGGGACATATGTTAACATTCGCCTTATATACCAACAACGCGTTTTGTGGTCTAACGGTTAATCGCCCATGCGGTTAAGCGTGCTCGTGTGAGAGTAGTACTGGCTTGGGTGACCTGCCGAGAAGTCTTCACTTAAGGGCCACAAAAGCAAAGCCGTAAGACTACGGGCAAAGCGGAGAATATTGTGGTCTATAAGGCGAGGTGTTACAGGTGGTATCAAAGCCACACCAAGCCGTTCGGGATGTGTGGCAAACCTTATCGAGGACGACGAGTCCCTTAGACAGGGTTGTTGCCCAACTGAATCCTGGGATGGGATTCCCCTAAGGGGGTGAATGTGACACCCTAGGCAAATCTCATATTAGTCGTGACTTGTAGTGATGCAGGGACATATGTTAACATTCGCCTTATATACCAACAACGCGTTTTGTGGTCTAACGGTTAATCGCCCATGCGGTTAAACGTGCTCGTGTAAGAGTAGTACTGGCTTGGGTGACCTGCCGGGAAGTCTTCACATGCGGGCCACAGAAGCAAAGCCGTGAGCCTACGAGCAAAGCGGACAATATTGTGGTCTATAAGGCGGGGTGTTACAAGTTTTTACCAAAAACTATACCAACCCGCACCATACTCACCCATGCTTTCACACCTATGACTTCATTTTCTATAATAAGTTAAAAAGAAACATCAATATAAACTCTTTGTGTAATAAATTGTTATGAGTCAGCCCATTGAGAAAAAATAAACGGGCCAACTTACTATATGGATTCATATGCTCCATTAAATTGTACGTATTCAAATCAAATCGTTTATATTCTCAAAAAAATAAAAAGATATATATATATATATATATATATATATATATATATATATATATATATATATATATATATATATATATATATATATCAAATCGCTTAAACCCTCAAATTTCAATAAACCCTAAAACCATCCAGAAACAAATCTACCTCTTTGCACATTGCAAAATGTAGATCATTGACGTGTATCTAAAAAATATACCCCAACTTCAAGAAGAAGATAAAAAATGCATTTGCTGCAACAGTCCTATTGGAAATGCGGTTGCAATAAGGGATAAGAGTCAAAGTCCAAAAAAATGGTATCATGCAAAGTGTTATAAGTTTGGTAAGTGTTTCAAGAAAGTAAGTTCAATTGAAGGGTTTCCGACACTTGAGGTATCATGCAAAATTCCATAAGTCGTCTAACATATCATCTGAAACTCAATCCGACCTTCCAGTTCTTCTCATATTTAGCATATAGATAATCTGCCATATCTTCGGTTAACTCGACTTTGCTCCAATCTTTTGTTTGCCATTGCACGAATGAGGGTTATTGGTTGTGATTACTATGGAATGATTGGGTGGAAGGCAGTGTGAAATGATCGGGTGGAAGGTGAAGATATTAAAACCGTGTTGAAGTTATTAGATATCGGGTCTCGAGTCTAGTTTGTTAATATCGGGTCTCGGGTCAAACAACGGGTTAACACTGGACAAGGTGGAGTTATTAAAAAAATGACATGGAAATAACCTAATGACATCAGATTCGTAGTGCATAATGAGTTTTTCTTAGGTTCAGTATGCATAATGAGACGAGGTATAAAGTACATTAAAAGTGCGTTTGTTATGTAGGATTGGCTCTTGGGTTTGGACTAAAAGTAAAAAAATGCTTGTTTGGTAGTAAAATAGGGATTTAAAATTGGTAACCATGAACAAATATATAGGATTATATATATCCCATGCAATTGCCTGGGGTTTGCTTCTTTTTCAAAAAATTGCGGGCCCTTATTAGTTATCATCACTCATTTTATTATAATTGTCTGGGTTTGCTTCTAATTCATTTTATTATAAAAAATATTAAAATTTTAAATATATACATTTTATTTATATACAAAACAAACATTACTTTTATAAAATTTATTATAGAAATATGATTTCTCTCTCCTAAATCAAATACAAATCCAAATCCTAAACTATATCCAAATCCAAAACCGTCTACAAACCAAACGCTCCCTTAATCTTTTTTCACATTCTCAATTTCTTTTGTACTCACTTGCCTAAAAACTTAACACTATATAGCAATGCTCATTTAAGAAAACAATTTAGGGTCCAAAAAGGTGACAACCAACTTGACACATTGACATGATATATTCATAATTTAACAAGTCAGCTTTAATAATAAACAGGTTTGATGTTGAGTTGGTATCTAAGGAATTTCCTTATCATTGTTAGATGTT
This sequence comes from Artemisia tridentata subsp. tridentata, assembly GCA_021014915.2. Taxonomy (NCBI): domain Eukaryota; kingdom Viridiplantae; phylum Streptophyta; class Magnoliopsida; order Asterales; family Asteraceae; genus Artemisia; species Artemisia tridentata. The sequence goes on along the minus strand of CP139501.1, from coordinate 29,728,921 downwards.
GTATTGACTAGTAAACTCCTATTATCTGTTGTTCTTTCAACATTTTATGTAATCGATTGATATTTTACTAGTTTTTTTTAGAAATGTTACAAGTTTAAGACCCTACATGTAGCTATATACCTATAGGACGAGATTTTGTAGAAAAAACTCCGCAATCTCTTTACAAATTCTAATAACTTAAGCATATAAAATAACGAAACACACGATGTGGCCAAAGTTATGTCCGTGGCGTTGCATGTTACCACACCACAACCAAAGTGGTTATAGTTACACCCCCAACGTCATGTTGGTAAGTGTATATGTATGTGTTTTAGTGAGTAAGTCTAAGTTTTCAATGTTACCACCACTTTAAGACCACTCACAACGGTTCGCGTTAAAGGGGCGTTAAGGGCAAAAAAGTGTGCGTTTAACGCACGTTAAGGTGAGTTATCCGTTGGAGGTCCCTGCGTTAACGCAGCTTTAAGGGTGTAATGTGTTGTATATAAAAAAAAAAAAAAAAAAAAGCCCCCTACAACGACTGAAATAGCCGTTAAATTCAAAAATAAAAGTTACAACTTCGGCCCTTGTGTTTAATACCATTTAATGTAAACGGCTATATATATATATATATATATATATATATATATATATATATATATATATATATATATATATATATATATATATATATATATATATATATATATATATATATTATATATATTAAAAAAAAAATCAAAACCATTTTCACTCTCCTATAAATACCCATTTCACACCACATTTTTTTTCACACTTCCACAAATCAATATACTTTCATCTTCAACCTTAAAAAAAAAAAAAAAAAAAAAAAAAAAAAAAAAAAAAAAAAAAAAAATTTCATTCACAATGGATCCGAATCAAGTTAGCAACTTTTCAGATGACGAAGAAGACATTCAGTTTATGGCATCCGTGTACGAACAAGTTGTGTAGATGGAACAACAAGAAGCAGCTGGACCTTCGATATCACGTGGGCATATCTTTCGTGAACGTGAGATTGTTGATGAACGTTTGTGTGCCGACTATTTCGATCCAGAATGTAAGTATCTGGCACGGGTTTTTCGAAGAAGATTTCGTATGAGCCGGAAACTATTTCTACAAATAGTCGAAGGTATTCAATCTTATACCTCTGATCATCTTCCTGATCATTTTAAGTTTTTTGCTGAATCGAAAGATTGTACGGGTCAAATGAGTATAAGTGTTCTTTTGAAGTGTACATCTGCCATACGCCAATTGGCGTACGGCACGTCACCCGATGCCTTTGATGAGTATTTGCAAATGGGTGCGAGTACTTCATCTGAGTGTCTTGATAATTTTAACAAGTGCGTTATTGATTTGTTTATGCCGGAGTATTTAAGAAAACCAAATGGTCCGACATTCAAAGTATTTATGAAAGACATGAGTCGCACCATGGTTTTCCGGGAATGCTTGGTAGCGTTGATTGCATGCATTGGGAGTGGAAAATTTTTCCGGTTGCTTGGCAAGGGCAATTTGGTAGGGATGATAAAAAATACCCAACTATAATGCTTGAAGCTGTTGCTTCACAAGATTTATGGATTTGGCATGCATTTTTTGGGATGGCGGGGGCGAATAACGATATTAATGTTTTGGATAACTCACCTTTATTCGACGACATTCTTAATGACGTCACCCCTGCAGCACCTTATATGGTAAATGGAAGGAGGTATGAAAAGGGTTATTACTTAGCTGACGGAATTTACCCACAGTGGGCTACGTTTGTCAAATCCTTCTTGGCAACAACTGACGCGAAACATAGTTACTTTAAAAGGAAACAAGAAAGTGCACGAAAGGATGTCGAACGTGCTTTTGGTGTGCTTCAAGGACGTTGGGGTATACTACGACAACCGGCACGTCAAATGGAACTTGCAAAGATACGTAGAATCATGTATTGTTGCATTATTTTGCATAACATGATTTTGAAAGATCAAAAGTTTACACTACGTGATTTTAACGATATGTGGGTGGATCCGTCACCACGTTTGAGGCAAAACAGGTGGGTCGACAGATGCGATGGCCAACGTCGAAGGGCAAGAGAAATACGCGACAGAGAAACGCATACTCAACTCCAACGAGACCTTATGGAGCATGTTTGGCAGAACCACCTTCAACATCAAGAAGAAGAATATTCAGAAGACGATGAATAAATATTTAATTCGTTATCATGTTAAGTTTTTTTAATTTCGTTGAAATTTTTTTTTTAACTATGTAATGTTATGTTTTTTTAATGAATGTTATGTTTTTAAAAAATGAAGTATTTATAAGATTAGGGGTTGAATTTGAAAATATTTGATATAAAGGTGAGTTAAGGTGTGTTAAAGCTGAGTTATTGTTGGGTGTGTTAAAGCTGAGTTAAGGGTGAGTGTGTTAAAGCTGACGTGGCATGGCTTAAATTTTAAAGCTGTGTTAATTGTTGGGAGTGGTCTAAGTAATAAAAATGCCCAAACATACTTTTACATTTGATGTGCAGTTTCAAAGTATATATATATAATATATAATAGTATGAAAACCGACCAATTAGTCAATTCGCTCTTTAACCAAGAGTGAAAATCCCAAGTGGTCAAAGAAAGCCAAACTATATTTGTTTCCAGAAGTATTGGATACTCCCGGGTCGTTTATGTCCCAACGAAGTGTGAATAGAAAATCGAATTCGGTTCGTGATCGGGTGATTTGAATAGGGAAAGATATTTTGAAATTATGACTACTAAAAATAGAAAACAATAAGAAAGCAAATAATAAGCACGTAAAGCAAGCAAACAAAGCACAATAAGAATAATTAAATCCTAACGCAATTTAAACTAAAACGGGCTCTAAACGGGAATTAAACGAGCTTTGAAAACCTAAAACTCAAAATTTAACCCTAGAAGTGCAAATTTAATTTCTAAAAGTCCTAAATGATTAAAAATAATTTTAGAAAAAAGAAATATTTTTTTTTATTTTTTTTTATTTATTATGAATTAAAAACACTTTCAATCTAAAAATAATATTAAAAATACTAAAATAATTTGGAAAATTATGAAAAATTCAGGAAAAGTTCTTTAAGCTAGAAGGAATCTAGGAAAAATAAAATGAACCCACCAGCTTATTTGCATAAGCTGGAAATAAGCTAAAAAGTCTTAATAAGCAAACCTGAAAAGAAAGGTTAAGTAAAAATTAAATGTAATCCTAAACGAAAAAGACCCAAGGGCGCAGTTGGCTAAGGTGTGTGTTATAAGTGTTGGTTGAGAGGGTTGAGGTCTCGGGTTCGAGCCTGAGATTTCCCCTTTCCCAATACTTTTTATTTTGCAAAACTTTTCAAACAAACTTTTAAATAAGTTGAATATAAAGACTTTTTTTGAAAACAAAATTTTTATATCTTTCAAAATAAGCTGGAAAAGAACTAAATAAGCAAACAGAAACACTTAAACACGTAAAAGCTAAAGCAACCAACTGAGCTTATGGCACAAGCTTCTATAAGCTTGTGCATAAGCAAACAAAGATTCTAAAACCTAAAATAAGAAAATCTAACCTAAATTAGTGCAATTCCAAACAAGTAATAAGCTCAGAACTGAATTAAGCTAAAAACCAAAATTGATAACAAAACAGCCTAAGTAGGTACTTTTAAGCTACTAAATAAGCTAATAAATCAATAAGCTAGAACATGAAAACTCAAAACAGCTAAAGCTTACCTACCAAGAACTCATAAAACCAATTTTTAAACATTTTGGACTTAATTAGACCTTAAAAATAAGCTGATGAAAAGTGACAGTTTTAAACAATATTTTTGGTGTTTAATGAACACTTGCAGACGTGAAACCTATTTTTGAACACCAACAATAAGCTACTAAAAGCTAAAGGCATAAGCTAGAAACTACAAAACAGCATAGATTACCAACTAAAGGACACATAAAATTAATTTCAGACAATTTGAACTAAAAAGGAGCTTAAAAATAAGTTGATAAGACAGACAGTTACACTACTATTTTTGGTTTTTTCTGACTTTTGACACTTTTATGCTAAACTGCTACTTTCAAAGCTAAGAAAAAGCTACTAAAAGTTTAAGCTAAAAAGTAAAACCTAAAAACAGATGAAGATTAACAACTAATGAACTCATTAAAACAATTTTTAAGAAATTTGAACAAGAAATAAGCTGAGAAAACCTATGTTGATTAACTCAGTATAGAAATTTTAGCACTGATTTGGTTTTTTTTTTTTTTTTTTTTTAACTGAAAATGACTACTTAACTTGACTCAAACCTTTGACACTTAACTAAAATATGAAACATGCATTTTAGACTCATTTAGACTCAAAAATAAAACCTTAAAAGACCTATAGATGATCTGTGCTAAATAAGCTGACAGAAACAATTTTAAGCTATGAAATTCTGAAAACTAAGCTAAAAGCTATGAAACTTGATAAATCTACTTAAATTTGATTTTAAACTATTACTAAAGCTAAATTAAAGCTTAATGAAATTGGATTAATGACCTAAACAGATTTAAACTTAAGGTAAAACACAAATCCAAACACTCCTTTAACTACTGAAAATGCTTTTTAAGACAGATAAAATCTGAGAAACTTATGAACTTTTGATAAAAACTGATTAGGATGACTTAATAACTAAATAAAAACTGATTTGACTAATTAATAAGCTCTCACCAATAAGCTAAAGCTTATTGGTGTTTTTGACAGATTTTATGAGAATATACTGAAACAGATTTAAACTAAATGAATATAAAAGATAAGAACAAAAACAGAACTATTAAGCAATAACTAAATAGAAAAGCAGTAAATAAGCAAGTAAATAAGCAGATAAGCAATAAGCAATAAGCAATAAGCAGATTATAAGCTGAAAATAGAAAAGTACCTTGATCCTAGCTCAACAAGGATCAAATAAGCTCGAGGAGCTACTCTACAAGCTCCAGCTTATCAAATGATAAGCTGGTAAAGACCTATAAGCCCTTCCATTTCTAGCTTATCTTCCAAACAGCTTATTTTGTCTTAAAACAGATTTTTAAGCCAAAATGCTTTAAAAGTAAATCACAAGTTACAATACTCGAAACAAACTATTGAAAAGCTTGATTGAGTATAGGTAAGAGTAATAAGAGCTTATAAACAGCTTATTAACCAAAGATAAAAAACATTTTAAGCAATAAAGTAAATAGACAATTATTAAAAACAAGATGAATTTTATTAAAAACTTAAAGAGTTACAATACTTGGAAAGGAAATTACAATATTAAAAAGCAATAAAAATGACAATAAGCAGTAAAATAAGCTAGAAATTAAGACACAAAAATTAGAAAAAAAACTACACGAATTGTGCTTGAGAATAGGCCTCTATTTATAGCCTTCAAAGGATCCTTATAGGGTTTGGGGAAGCTTCTCGTCCTTATAATCTCGACCCTTGAATGATTTCCCATCGTCATTTACCCTTGGATTGAGTGCCACGATTCATCAACCAATCGTTAGTCTTAGGATTGCCAGCTTGGACTGATTTGATGTCATGGTCTAACTTGTCAGCTCTTCTAGAAGGTTGAATAGTACTTAAGGTGGGTTAATTTGGTGTGGGTGATGCAGGGTAAGTTTGGAGAAGGAAGGTTGATAACGCTCAGAATGAGCATGTTTTTAGTTGCGTTATCATTAGTTTTGTGCATCATATTTGGTTATATTTGTATGTATTTGTTACTTAATCATGAAAAAGTGTATATGCAAGTAAATGTAGCCAAGTACAGGAAAAGATGATGAAAAGATGAAGAATTGGAGTGATTATGCACATTTGGAATATTCTCGAGATGGAGACAAGAGAGAAACCACACAATGACTCAAGGATTTGATAGTGTTATGATTTCCATGTTCATATATATATCAAGGAAATATCAAGTTTTATGGAAGAAATTAGCACCTAAATGAAGGATAAAGCATGCGACAAGAAATGGCAAGAAAAAGTTAAAGTTATGAGTGTATGAAGCATCCAACCGATCGGATGCAACCCGCATCCGATTCGGTTAGAATTTACCGAGGCGAGGAACCGATTGGTTGGTCCAAAAATCGATCGGTTGGACAGATCTGCAGTTACCATTTCGCATTAAATGAAGGTTTTACTTCCCATTAATCATTGGAGTCCGATCATTTCTTGATATTAACTCTGGAGGTACATTTTGGCTTGAAGAATAAGTGTTCTTACACTATATATTGGACCCTATGCATGTATGTTTAGGGTGACACCCCAAATTAGTAAAAGGCTTACACCAAATTCCTTACTATCTTATTATTATTGACCGAAAGTCTAGTATTGCTGTAGAAACGTCCAGGAGATATTGAGTTTGAGTCTCAATAGTTTGGTTTGAGTTTCGAGTTGTTTACTTGTCATAGTAGGCGATTGGAGGAGTGTGGTTGCTATAGTTCCACGATTTTAGTTCTTGTAATTCTAAAACTAGGTATATCTTGTTTTCTTACAATGAACTACTTTTACTTTGAGTTTAATGAAAGTACTGTTTGTTACTTGCGTTTGATTATGATTGTTATGGAGTAATTTTTGGTATACTTGTGTGTATGATATAACTATTGTTGGAGTATTCTTATCTTAAAAAGTGATGCATGAAAACATTTCTTATTTTATGAGTTTGTTGGAATAATATCTAATCTTGCTTAATTTGTTGGTAAAAACATTTTAAATAATAAAAAGGCCGAAAGGATTTTCTTTATGTTTTTATTCGAAAACGTTAGTGCACGAATTAGTATGGGATATGGTGTGTGACAAGCATCATATTTACTCATTAAAATGGATTTGAAACGATTTCATCACGAGAAAAGGCCGAAAGGATTCGTAAGAATTGATGAGATAAGAATTGCTTTTCAAACAACTAGTGTTTAATAGAATTGTCATAATAGTTAATAAGGCCGAAAGGAGTTAACTAGGAGATTGAATTCTTAGTAATGATTCTTCATGATATAAACCATTGATTGTTAATCATTCATATAAAATTGTGCATCATTATAAGTTACACCAAACTTTGTAGAATACTCTATGCAATTGGTTAAGGAATTACACACAAGTATATGTTTTTGATTGATTGGATTCTATTTACTTTTTGAATTTTCACCAAATTGGATTGACAACCCTTTTTGCAAAAGCTTGTTATACTAAATACAAATACCAAATCCCTTGGGAAGATCTCGACTTACCCACCTTTACTATCACGGACGAGTATACTTGCTCGTATGTGTTAAATAGAGAACCGGATAAATCGTGTTTATAAATTTTAAAACTTGTACACGGTAGAGCACATCAAAGGTGAATAGTAAAAATGATATTTCGCGCTTCTTTTTTATTGGGTAAAATGGTTGACCCGGGTTTTATTTGTTTGACCTGGGTTTGGGCTGGTCGGGTTGTGTTGTTGGACTGGATTTGATTGTTTTTGGATTGGGTTTATTTTGGGTTTGGTTTAGTTATAAAAAGGACTTAACGGGTGTTAGGTTTAGGACTTATTTTGCAAATGTTTAGGACTAACTTTGCAATTGGTCTAGGATTTTGGTGACATAGATTTAACAATTAAGGTTTAGGTTTGGTATTTTGGTTTAGGCATGATCAAAAAATGTAGAAATTGATGATCCCAGTTGAGCTAATGATCTTGTTAATTATCTTAGATATAGATCCAAGACAATAGGTATAGAAACTGTTCTTGAACAAACTATTAAATACTATGCGGAATCTAGCACTTAATCTTAAGAAGAATTAACACACAATGAATTCTCTCAACAATCACCTCAATATATTAATATGGTTACTCAAAAGTAACAGGGTTACAATAACCTTGAAGTGAATCGACTAATCCATAATACGTATGCTAAACCTAACCCTAGATCCTCCTTTTATAGACTAAGGAGTCCTAGTCGGTTACAATGACTTTCTATACAAGAATAATATCTATTCGTATCTATTCCATAATTATCTAACATACTATATATAATTATCCAATAAGCAGCAGTATACTATCTCTAGCAGTAGAATCTTCGAAGCCTAGCAGTAGTATCCACTTAGCTTATTTCCATGATCTTCTCAAATACTCCAGCAGTATAATAAAATATACCAGCAGTAGAATGATTTAGCCTAGCAGCAGAATCATACTTGGTATATTTTTCATTTAGCACAACAAGAAGTAGAATCCATTCTAAGCAGCAGCATCTTAAAACCCAACAATCCTCCCCTAAACTTGATATTTTCTTCCAAAATCATCAAGTTTCTTTTAAGCATAGATAAACACCAAGAGGATGCTTCCAAACACTTACTGCTTTTTCTTTCTTCCATAATTCTGCCCATAGAGTTTTCTTTGCATCTTTCTGATCAGATCAACTACCATTTGATTCTAACTATTAACAAGAAGTTTAATATCTCCTTCAATCATCATCTTAAGTGTAGACTTTGCCAGAGAGTAATCCTTTTCAACTAGCATGTACATTTGAAGTCCTCCTTGCAATACAACTTCATGAACTGTACATGATTCATAGAATCTCCAAAGATTAATCTTAGTACTTCTACCAAGTTCCATCCACACTCTATTGTCAGCACAAACTTCAAACATGATTTTAAGATCTCCCCAGAGCACTCTATCAATCTCATCTTGTGGTCTATTTTCACCATATTTGTTCTTGACTAATCCCCACAAGTTTATCAAATCATCTCTATCAATATTTCTAAGCATCTGAGAAAATGACTTAAATCTTTGAAGTCTTCCACCAACTCTGTAGATCTCATACCAAGGAATTTTCTTTTCATATCCAACCTTCCATCCAGTAATAGGAGTTTTTGCACTTAAGGGAGCAGTATCAACAAATGTATCATCATCAGACTCTACAATTTGAGTCATTAGTTGTAACTCAATTGTTTTCTTGTAGAATTCCTCTGATTCCCTTTTCTTCTTTGTTCCTTCACTCTCATATTCAGAACTTTTCATGACAACTTTTCTCTTTTTCCTCCTAGCTTTCATCTTTAAAACTCTACCAGTTCCCTTTTTACCAATAATAAGACCTTCTTTCTCTTCTTTTTTTACAACTTTTTCTTTCACTTCTTCCACTTTTTGCACATTTTCTTTTTCTTTCTCAACTCCAACCTCAGTCTCAAGTTCAGATTCCTTCACCTTCTGAAACCTCTTTTCAATTATTTCTTTGTCAACTTCAGATCCTATAGGCACAAAATTTTCAAACTCTCTTTTAGCACTTTCAAAAATCTTTTGAATTTCCTCATCGGAATGATGTTTCAACTGCACAAGCTTCTATCCCTTCATATTCTTCAAGTAATGTTCTTGAAAGTTTCTTACTTGCTTGACAGTTGGTGGTCTGAGTTGCTTTTTCTTCTTTCTCTGAGCTAGATACTTTTTCTTCTGTTCTGCTTTAAATTTATTGAACCATGAATCCATTCCTTCTTCAATAAAAGTATCTTGTATCTCCTCCTTGACTTGTTTCAACAATTCCATATCAACTTTACATCTGATTCTTTCCTCATCCCAAGCATCAAGTACAGCCTGAGTCTTTGCTTCATCGTCAGCATGTTTCTTTTTCCTTTCAAGCTCTGCTCTATTTTCTTCTTCATATTCAGCAGCTATTTTCCTTGCAGCTTATGCATCATGCCTTTCTTGAAGATGTTTTAGCCAAAAATTCAAAAGGAATATCTTCAGGATAAGGTTCAGGTTCATCAACCATCTTTCCTTTTCCTTTTCCAGTATATGTATGAGATTGAATAGGCTTTTTACTTGGAATGGGTTCCCTGATTGTAACTCCTTTCACAGGAACTTTTGAAGGTGGAGATGGTGAAGTTGTTTGTTTTGTTGTTGGTTGAGGTTGTGATTTTGGTTGTTGTTCAGCTTCAGATTGTTGTGGTTTTGATTTAGGTGATTTTTTTCTTGATGATTGTGATTGTTTCAACTGAATTATTGCTTCTGCTAAGCCTATCTCATCATCCAATTCTTGCTCTGGCTCAGCAGCAGCTTGATTATTCTTAGCAGCAGAATGCCCTGATCCAGCAGCAGAATCTCCCTTGGCTACTTTTTCAACACTTTCATCTTTAGAAACTTGCTCTGTCTCAGCAGCAGCTTCATCTTCACTAGCAATAGAAAGAGTTATACTAGCAGCTTTAAGAATTTCCTCAGCAGTAAAACCAACCTTTCCACTCTCACCATCTTGAACACTAGCAGCATTTTCAAGAACCACTTCATTACCTGATTTATCTTTAACCACAAATTCTTCATTCCTTTCTTCTGAATCCATATCCATATCAACATTTTCATTTCCCCCATCACCATCAACACTTTTATCATTCAAATTGTCCCCTGATTCCTTGTTAGCCTCCCCTGAATTCTTTGGCTTTTTCCTCCCCTGTTTGGGAGCATCCTCCTCCAAACTCATGCCTTCTAAGGAGCTGACTCTCTGAGTTGTGCCAACTTTCTTCAGCCTTTTGGATACCCTTGTTCTTGATCTCTTTTGACCCTCCAAATGTCTGATTCTCATCTTCAACTTGTTAACTGTTTGTGTAAGATCAAGAACTTGGGATTCCAATGTGGTACATCTATCCATCAATTCATTAATTTGTTTCATTCTATCCTCACCACTTCGACCTGTGTTACCTGGTCTGAGAGGTGGATCCTTGGATTTGTCATTTTGTACATTTTGGGTTGCCAACAATTCATCAGTGTCATTTCTAGCCTCATCACTTCGACCAGTGTGACCTGGTCCGAGAGGTAAATCATAGGCATTGTCATTTTGTACATACTCATCCATCAATTCATTTGTTTCAGGTCTGCCCTCATCACTTCGGGATGTGTTACCTTCCCTGAGAGGTGAATCAATGAGCCTAAACTCAGTATCAGACCAAGTCTGATCAGCTGAGCCCCCCTTGTTTGCCATTTGGCTGGGGTTTCCATCCTCTGTGTCTGGTTCATGAGAACCTTCAACAGTGGATGTTGCCATGGTTGAGGTCTTAGCTATGTTAACACTTTCCTTCCCAGTTACTAAACCAGAAGCAGTAGTGTTAGCCTCTTCCATCATGTCATCCCCATCACCTATGACAGCCTCATCTGCATCCATCCTAACACTGGTCTGAGGTAACTCAGTGTTCTTTGTTTATGATGTTCTAGGTGTTTGGGTCTTTTCAATTGATTGTGATGAAGTAGCCATGGTGGGTGTGGGATAGGTATCTGTGGGGATTTCAGTACCTTTACCCTGAGTAGCAGCCAATTGCAACATATATGGGAACAATGGAGTAATTGTCCCAGAAAAACCAGTTCCATTCTTTTTCAAATAAGAAAATAATTTCCTTTTAAGCTCAGGACTATCATGTGTCCTTTTATGTACCTTAGGTTCTGATAGTTAATTATTTATGATTAATTGCAAAAACCTTGGGTAAATAAAAATCTTTCCAGAAATACTCTTTTTCAACCCATCCAGTATCATAGCCGAAAAATTAAAGGGTTATCCTGTGGCCAGACAAATCAAAGCAGATGTTTGAGTTGTACTGAACTCATTCCACCTTGTAGTTTTAGGACTGAGACAATGAAGAAGGGTGTGAAGAAGAAATTTCCATTGTGGGCAGAGAAGACCTTTGAAAAACTTTAAACCATTATTTTTCTTCTCATACCCCGTATTTTCAAGTTCTTGAAAAATGATAGAATTCGAAAGGCAAATTATTTCTTCATTATCTGAAAGATGAAGTGCTTCTCTTACAGATAACTCAGAGATAACTATCCTTTGTTCATCTACCATAGCTCTCAAATATTCTTCCCTATTTCTAGTTTTGATCTTAATAGTAGACCAAAACTGTTTCATGTGGGAAATGTATATAGTGGGATTTGATGTTAATGCATACCTTAAATGAGTTGCATTAAGAAAGTCAATAACTTCATCAAAACCCTTAGCTTCTGGGACCTTTTGAAGAAACGCCACTTGATTGTGGTTATCGGAGAAGTCTCTTGCTGCCATTGTAAAATCAGGGTTTTGATTTTGGGGGTTTTTGATCAGATGATAAAAAGATGTGGTAGGGTTTGAATTAAAGTGAATTTTGGGCGCACAAAGTTAATTGTGAGATCGAATTGGGTTTTTATACCGTTTGGATCTAATTAGGGTTTTATTCGCGCCAAGTTACAAAATAGTCCCTTTACTTTCAAACCAAGCAGTAGAATCTCAAAAGTTCCAATCCGAGCAGCAGAACTCCAGCAGCAGAAAGTTTTGCTTAGCAACAGAAACTTTTTAACTAGCAGCAGAATGTCTGCTGATCTTTTCAAACATCTTTTTCACATCAGATAAGCTTTCCCCTTTGATTTTTCCTACAAAAGGTTAGTCTAAAACCACAAAAACACAAGAAACAAGATACCACAATACTCCCAAGTCATAGTGATACATAGCAGTTGAATAAACAACAAGCAGCAGACAACATACAAATAGAGCAAGCAATAGAAACAACTTATTTGATTAATAACAGTACAAATCCTTACAAACTATTACAAAAACACACAGAGATAATATTTTTCAAAGATTGATCATTCCTATACTAGCAATTAAAAATTGAAATCTACCCACATCAAAACCTTTATTGAGTAAATCTGCAACATTGTTGTCAGTATGGATTTTAACTATTTGAATTAGCTTTTTCTCATAACAATCTCTTATAAAGTGATGTCTTATCTCAATATGTTTTGTTTTAGAGTGAAAAACATGATTTTTAATAATACACATTGTACTGTTATTATCAATGTAAATTTTGGTGTTCATAAAGTTGTACCCATAATCCAGCAATTGATTCTGAATCCAGAGTACTTGTTCACAGCAACTAGAAGCAGCCACATACTCAGCTTCAGTTGTTGAATTAGCCACCATAGCCTGTTTCTTGCATTGCCAAGAGATCAACCTATGTCCAAGGTATTGACATCCTCCAGTGGTTGACTTTCTGTCCAAACTTGCTCCAGCATAATCATTATCTGAGTATGCCACCACATCAAAAGGTGAATCCTTAGGATACCAAAGGCCCAACCTAGGTTGACTCCTCAAGTACCTAAAAATCCTCTTCACAGCATTCAAGTGAGATACTTTGGGGTTCACTTGAAATCTGGCACAGGCACACACAGCAAACATAATGTCTAGCCTTGAAGCAGTTAGATACATCCAAGATCCAATCATGGATCTGTACAAATGCACATCAACCTCTTCCCCATCTTCATCCTTGAGCAAAGGCTTGTTGGTCTCCATTGTTGTCTTAGCTGGCTTCACATCAGCAAAACCAAATTTCTTCAAAATATCAGCCACATACTTGTCTTGGCTGATGAAAATCACATCTGTCTTCTGCTTAACTTAAAGCCCAAGAAAGAAAGTGAGTTCCCCCATAGAACTCATCTAAAATCTACTATGCATGAGGTTTTCAAATTCTTCACATAACACCTTGTTTGTAGACCCAAAAATCCCAAAAATGATATCATCTACATATACTTGAACTAGTAGAATATCCTTTTTGTCTTTCTTGATGAACAAAGTCTTATCAATAGTTCCCCTACTGAAACCATTGGATAACAAATATTTTGACAAGGTGTCATACCAAGCTCTTGAAGCCTGATGTAGACCATACAGTGCTTTCTCCACCTTATAAATCCTATCTGGATAATCAGGATCTTCAAAACCAAGTGGTTGCATCACATAAACTTCTTCATCAATCTTACCATATGAGAAAGCACTTTTCACATCCATTTGATACACTATGAAGTTCTTGAATGAAGCATAAGCCAAGAATAGTCTGATAGCCTCTATCCTTGCTACAGGTGCAAATACTTCATCATAATCAATGCACTCTTCCTGAGTGTATCCCTAAGCCACCAATCTTGCTTTATTTCTGATCACTATGCCTCTTTCATCTCTCTTGCATCTGAATACCCATTTTGTAACAATTGCTCTTTTTCCATTGGGCAAGTCAACTAAGGTCCAAACTTCTTGAAGCTTAAACTGCAGCAACTCCTCTTGCATAGCTTCAACCCAGCTTGAATCTTGTAAAGCTTTTTGAGCAGTCTTGGGTTCCACTTGTGACAGAAAACAAGCAAACATACAATTTTGTAGATCTTTGTGGCTCTTTCTCTGATGTAGAGATTGAGCAAATAATCCCTGATCAAGCAAATCACTCAACCCCTTTGTTTTACTTCTGGTCTGAACAGCAGATTGAACATCACCAATTATCTGCTCCTTTGGATGATTTTTATGAATTCTAGTGGTTGGAATAGGACTGACAGGTATTGCATTCTCCATGTTATTTATGTCAGCCTCTGCACCAAACCCTTCCACAACATCATCATCAGTGTCATCATAGATATTGACCAAACCAGGAATGTCTGGATCATCAGAAGAATCATCAAAGAAACTCCCATCTTTGTCAGCAGTAGAAACCTTTGGTGCAGCAGTAGAACCACTAGGCTTAGCAGTAGGAACTTTTGGCTTAGCAGTAGGACCAGAGTTACTGCTGCTGGCATTGTTCTGCACATCTTCAACTTGTGGTTCTTCATCAACCACTTTGCCATCATCAGAAGGTTTAGCACCACCTTCTACATCTTTATGAACAGCACCATCTTGTGAACTCTTGCCCTTTTTCTCTTTTGGTGTGAAAAGCTGATCAAGCTTCCATTTCTCAATCAAGACAAACTCCTTTGCAGATTCATCCACCTTAGCTTGTGTACCTGCATTAGAATTAGCTTGTGTACCTGTAGACATGTTAGTTGTACCTGCAATCACTAGTTCATAATTCATACTTTTGGTTAATGAATCTATGTCAAACAGCCATTCAGGTCCACTTCTAGCAACACTAGGTGTGGTTTCACTAAACCTAACATGTAAGTTTTCTTCCACATGCCTAGTTCTTTTTTTTTAAATACCCTAAAAGCTTTACTATTAGTGGATTATCCAACAAAGAAACCTTGGTCTGCTTTCTCATCAAATTTGCCTAGGTTATCAATGGTATTTAAGATAGTAACAGGACACCCAAATGGTTTCAAGAAATCTATCATAGGTTTCCTACCATGCAACAATTCATAAGGGGTCTTGTTATAAGGCTTCACTACCTTACTCCTATTTTGCATAAAGCAAGCAGTGTTAACTGCTTCAGCCCAAAAAGTAGTGGGTAATTTTGACTCAGACAACATAGTCCTAGCAGCCTCAATTAATGTCCTATTCTCCCTCTCAGCAACACCATTTTGTTGAGGAGTACTAGCCACACTAAACTGTCTTAAAATACCTTTTTCAACACAGAACTAATTCATCACATTATTCTTAAATTCAGTTCCATTGTCACATCTGATTACCTTAACTTTGTGATTAACTAGGTTTTCTACTCTTGTTATGAAAGCCTTAAGGATACCAGAAGTCTCATCCTTAGTTGCTAGAAAGAAAACCCAAGTAAACCTACTATAGTCATCAGTGACAACTAGGAAATACATTTTCTTATTCAAGCTTTTCACAAAAGTTGGCCCAAACAGATCCATATGCAACATATATATAAGGGCTTAGAAATAGAGTTCAACACTTTGGACTTACAAGAAGCTCTGTGTTGCTTTCCCATCTGACAAGCAACACAGGTTTCAGGGTTTTCAAAAACTTTTGAAGGTAAACCTCTTACAAGGTTTCCCTTAACCAATTTATTTATAGTTATGAAATTCAAATGGCCAAGCCTTCTATGCCAAAGTTTGGATTCATCAATTGTGGCCTTGGCAAACAGACAAGTTAAATCTCTTTTGGGAATTATATTCTTTATGTCCACACTGTATATATTGTCTGTTCTAGGGATTCTAAGTAGTACTAATTTATCATTAGGCAACTTATAGTCAGGAGATAAGACAAGACACTCAGTGTCTGTAAAAAGAACAAAATTCTTTTTGTCACACATTTGTGAGACACTAAAAAGATTAAACTTAAGTCCATTTACCAAGAACACTTTTTCAAAATCCAGGTTGCCTGTTCTAATAGTACCTTTACCAACAATTTTTCCACCTTTAGGATCATTACCAAAAGCAACATAGCCACCATCCATGGCTTCAAGAATCTTCAAGTTGCCTTGGTCTCCAGTCATATGTCCAGAGCATCCACTATCAAAAATGCATTTATCCTTTAGCTCATCTTGTAGATTGCCCTGCATATAAAGTAAGTGAATTAGTTTCTCTTTGGGACCCAAGCCATTACTGACTTGGATCTGCCTTGTGCATCAACATAATCAAATTTCTTCAAGTCCATTGATGCACTGCTGTGTCTGAGAACATGATCTAAAACCTTGATTTTAGGTTTCCAGACCCAGCAAGCTGAGGCCTTAACAGCATAAAAGTGATTGCCCACAACAGTGTCTGTTACTACTTTTGGCTCAGCAGTAGAAACTGCTTTTGCCTTAGCAGTAGAAACCTCTGTTTTCTTTTGAATGGGCCTTTTTGGTGCAGCAGTAGTAATTGTTCTAGTAGCACCATTTCTCAGCAAAACTTCCCTAGGAACCATGTTTCTATGAGGGTGAGTCTTTTTATCAAAATTCTTATGGTTCACCCTAGTGTGTTGGTTCCATACAGGTTTTTGAGCATAAGTTCTAACAGGTTTTTGGTAGTAGTAACAATCTTCCTCCAAGTGCTCAAAACTACCACAACTATAACAAGCCTTCTTAAGTAATTGAAAATCACTACCTAACTTGTGTGAAATTAGGCTGTTCCAATTTCTTTGGTTTCCTCTAGGCAAGTTATTAAGTTTCCTAGGATTTTCTCTAGGTTTCTCATCAAATTCAGCCATTTTCCTAGAAATCCTACTTCCTAACACAGGTTTTTTAAACTCAACATGTTTAGCTGTAGATTCAACTGTTTTAACCTGAGTGACTTTATTATCAACAATTTTAGGAATTACTTCCTTTTTAGCATTAGGTGTTGACTCAGTCTCTTCATCATCATTATCTGACACCCAATCTTCAATGATCACAGTATCAGACAACTTCTTCTCTACCTTAGGTGCATAAGTTCTATCAGGTTTTTCATTACTTGTTTCACCTACAGGTTTTTCATCTATCTCAGTTATGAAAGACAATTCCTTCTTAGGAGGTGCAAAGGCACTTTTGACTGGGGGAGCTACTTCATTGTACCCTAAGCCACTTCCTTTTCTCATTAACTGACTTTCAATAGCTTTATTCACAGAGTTTGATGCAAATTGTTGTTTTTCTACCCTAACAACATGTTTCTCTTTCTCAGATAAAGCTACATCTCTAGCTTTTTCAGCCTCCTCTACTCTTTTATTAAGAACATTAATTTCATAATTTTTCTTAATAAGTTCAGTTTCTAGCATATTAATTTTATCAGCATACTCTATCTCATTTTGCTTAAGAAATTCAAGTCTGTCTTCTACTGATTTTAAACCATATTTATACCCTAAGTTATCAAGTTTTAGTTTTTCAACTTCAACTCTTAAACTCTCATTCCTAGACTTGAGTTCCTCAACAGTATCTAAGCATGATTTAAATGAACAAGTAGACTCATTAGATACCTCAGAGTCTGAACCAGAGGATGAAGAAGCATAGGCCATCAAAGCAAAGTTGTGTCCCTTTTCTCCTTCTTCAGCCATAAAAGCAGCATTTGGTCCTTCTTCAGCTTGATCACTCCAGTCAAACTCTTCCAATCCATCACAAGAAACCAGAGCAGTTGTAGGCTTGACCTCTTCAATAGGAACATTCCTTTTAGTCTCTCTGTTCTTCTTGGGTGCTCTGCATTCCCTTGCAAAATGTCCCTTTCTCTGACAATTGTAGCACTCAACAATTGACTTGTCAAACCCCACATTGTTTTGACCTTTGTACTTGAGTGCCCTACCAGTCTTCTTCAGAAATCTCCTAGCCCTCATAGTAAGCATGGCCATCTGCCACTTCAAATCAATCTCCTCTAGATCATCAGGATCTATTTGTTCCAAATCCTGATTAGTAACAGAAGTACTTGTGGTGAGATCAGCCAAAAAGGCACAGATAGCTGCATCACTAATGTTATCAGTATTTGAACTAGCAGCAGAACCAGATGTGCCAACAGCAGAAACAACATGACCAGCAGCAGAATGGTTTTCTTGAGAGCTTCCAGATCCCTTGTTGTTTGAAGACATAAAAGCTAGGTTGTTTGCACTAGAAGATGAGCTTGATGATCCCTTGACCTCTGATTCATACACCTTCAGATTATTATATAAGTCATCCAAAGTCATTTTTTCAAAATCAGTCTTATTCCTCCAGACCACTGTATGAGTATTCCATTTAGATGGTAAACTCCACAGAAACTTGAGATTAATGTCTTCTTGAGGCACTGAGACCTTCATAAGTTGTAATTGACTCACCAACCTCTGAAGTCTATCATAGGTAGCATCAATGTTTTCTGAACTTGAGGCAACAAATGTCTCAAATTGATGCTTAAGCAGATTCTTCCTTGACTTTTTAGTGGCCTCATTCCCACCAAATCTGAGTTCAATAGCTGCCATCAAATCCTTAGCAGTCTCAGTATTGCTAAAACTCAATTGATACTCATTGGGTATCCCCATCAAGAGGATATTGTGAGTCTTAATCTCCAGTCTCCTTTGAGCCTTCTCCTCATTAGTTTTAATGGGCAAAGGTGTCCCATCAGCAGCCTTAGCAGGTAAAGTGTCTCCATTATGAATGACTTCCCACATGGAGTAGTCAAGCATCTTTATGTACTGCTGAATCCTCATCTTCCAGAGTTCATATTCTCCAACCTTGAGCATTGGTACCTTTGAAGCAGTCACCATATGAGTAGTTTCGGATTCCATTACTTCAGTTGATGATGAACATATCTTAATCAGCAAAAATTCTTCTTGATTGCAGTCTCTAGATCACAAGCTCTGATACCACTTGTTGATCCCAGTTGAGCTAACGATCTTGTTAATTATCTTAGATATAGATCCTAGACAATAGGTATAGAAACTGTTCTTGAATAAACTATTAAATACTATGCGGAATCTAGTACTTAATCTTAAGAAGAATTAACACACAATGAATTCTCTCAACAATCACCTCAATATATTAATACGGTTACTCAAAAGTAACAGGGTTACAATAACCTTGAAGTGAATCGACTAATCAATAATACGTATGCTAAACCTAACCCTAGATCCTCCTTTTATAGACTAAGGAATCCTAGTCGGTTACAATGACTTTCTATACAAAATCAAGTTATTTACCCAAAATCAACCACAACTTCTTCTAAATTTGTGATCTTTATGTTTTTCTAGGGAAAAACACGCCCCGTTTGTTTGGAAGGTTCTTTGGGGGTTGAAGTTTTAGAACCAACTTTCATTTTCTCTTTTTCTTTTGATGTTAATGCCTGAGTTTTAGTTGTAATTTCCTTTGTTTTAGTGTAGGGGATACTTTGGGTTATCCCGATTGTTTTAGTTGTAGGGGATACTTTAGTTTATCCCATTTGGTCAGGATACTTTGGTTTATCCTGTTTGGTACGGATACTTTGGTTTATCCAGTTTGTTGCGTTTTTATGTCTGCTGCTGCTTGAAGATGTGCTTCCGCTTGCTGTTGAATGTCTTCTTCAACAATTATTTATTAGTTTTACTTTATTGTTTATTAGTTTTTTATCTCCAGTCCGAGCTTTCGCGATTTCGCCGCTCGGACTGCGGGGGAGTGTTAACCATGTTTGATGATAAGACCAAATCATTAGCTGTATGATTGATTAGCTGTAAGATTTATGATTATTAGCATAATTGGAGGGGTTTACCCAAAATAGAACTTGTAATAATCCTACATATAGGATATCAGTTTGTATGGAATGAGACATATAAAACAATTCAATTATTATTCTATTATCTTTATCGTGTAATCTTACAATGGTAACTTGAAACAATCTCATTCCAACTTATTTTAGTTTTGTTTTACTAATTTCTTAATTATTCCTCTCTTTATTTTGTTAGGTGCATTCTAAACGAAGAAATTGTCTACACCAACAGAAAATGAATGATCTTGTTTATGTTATGTATAACTTAAAGTTAACCGGAAGACAAGAAAAGAAAATGAAAGAGACAAAAGCTGCAATCGAACAACTTGAGGTGTTGGATTTTGAAAATGTTGAATCTGATGATGAGTGGATAATTGAGGAAGAATCAACTCAACCACAAGCACAAGATGAATTTGTAGGTCGAGAAGATGAATTTGAAGAACCCGATTTTGATTTACCTGATGAAAATGAAGTTAATGCACGACTCCATATAATAGATTGATCAATGATTGTTTATTTATGAATCTTTTTATAACACCCTAAATAAAATACGACTTATTAAATATGACTTATAAAATACGCTATAAATTAAAACTTGAGTTATATAACATGTTATGACTCGAAACCATACAATATGAACATATAACCTAAAGTAAAATATGAAATGATACGAGAACCTTATGATATAAATTATGGCACGTTTAATAAGTTCCCATAGGCCTAAAATAATAAAGTTTGTACACTAAATAATTATAAAAGATAAGTAAGGATTTTGGCTAATTTGGAAAGTTGTAAATCATCCCAAATTAACACCCCTAATTCTCGGCCTTTTCCCCTAATTCTCCTACCCCATAACCGATCATTAGACCCTCTCCAACAAACCCTAAACACTTTCTCCCTATTCCATTTGTACGGCAAGAACAAAAAGAAAACACACAAAAACCCTAGAAAAATTGTTCCATTCGACACAAGAAGGAGAGGAAGAGAAGATTTCGATCATTGTTTTCTTATTTCAATTCGTATCACAAAAAAGGTAATCGAATACACATTATTTAAATCCATTCGAATTTGTTGGATCAAAACTAATCGATCCATATTGTTTTTCTTTCGTTCGTATCACACAAAGAAGAAGAAGAGAAGTGTTGGTGATTTGTTCGACCTAGAGATCTTTGTATTCTTGTTCCATTCGATCTAATATAAGAGGTAATCATAAACCTTCAATCTATAATAATACGTTTCGATCAATATGTATTAATATGTGTTAATATGATTAATAATGTTATGGGAACCGGATTTATATTAACAAATTAATCTAGCAGAAATTATGTGCTAACTAATCGAATTGTTAACCAATGATACAAGCATGATTTTTAGTGGATCTTTGGTCTAAAACTGAATTCAATGAAATAGGGATCAAATAAAATTAGTTTGATGATTTTTAGAGGTCTAGAAGGCAACCATTTGATTTTTAGAAATTCATATGTCAAAACTGTATTTCGGGTTATGGAAATTCAGTCGTGGTTCATGATTTTTAATTTAATATCTATAACGAATTAAGACCTGAAATTTTGGCAGGATGAAATTTGGTATATGAGTTACGTTGTGTAATTTTTATAGATTTTTCTGAGATGTTTAACCTGGGTAAATAATTACATACTTTCGGGGCGTTCCAGCAGACCCAATTCGAGAACATGTTGTGGTTGTCGATTTTTAGTTGGTACTTGTACTACTTATTAAAATCTGGAAAAATTATGTAAAATACTTAAGACATATAGGTATATCTGGGAAAAAGTATAGAATTTTATGAGCTCGTTTAAGGTGTTTTAAAAATAGCTAAAGTCAGATCAGTTTTCAATGTTAATTCTGAATTTAAGTAATTAATTATTTAAAACACTTATAAGCTTATTTGCCTCACTTTTAGAACCTAAATAAGCTATTTGTCATTTTAAGAGTACTTAACTTATGGTTTAACTAATTTTCATATTGACCTTTAACTTTGGCATAATTGCAATAGTAACCATAATCTTTGAATAATGATAATATGAAACCCAAATTATATGGATTAAACCCTAAAACTGCTAATTCGAGAAATATGACTTAATTATGACTTAATTGAATGTATGAAACCCTAATTAGAATTTAATTACTTTAAATGATCAATTAAAATGACTTGTGTAATTAGAAACCCTAATCTCACACTTACTTAATTTGGAAACCCTATTTTGACTTGTAAAACTCTAAATTGTGGAATGACATCATTTTATAAGTATATTAATATATGAAACTCAATTTTGACCATTAATAACTATTTAAACCTTTTTAAATACTATTTACTATTTTTAGAAACCCTAAATTGCTTTTAAACCTAAATATGAAAACTTACTATTTTTGGAAAGTTACTAATTATGGAAACCTGCTAAATATGGAAAGTTACTATTTTTGGAAAGTTACTAATTATGGAAACTTGCTAAATATGGAAAGTTACTATTTTTGGAAAGTTACTAATTATGGAAACCTGCTAAATATGGAAAGTTACTTAAAATGGAAAGAAAACTAAAATGAAACCCTTATGATTATGAGACTATGAAACTTATAAATAAACTTATGATTAATGTAGATCGGGTAAAGAAGGAGTAATCATCTGCTTCCATTCATCTATTTGCTTTGATTTGTGTGCTTTGATAAGGTACAGATATTCTTTCCCTTTTCAGTAGGGATATTTCTATCGATCCTATGCCTGATATGATTCCCTTATTTGACTCATGACTTTCATTGTATGATTGTCATTCTTATTGATTCATTCTGACATTTACTTAAATGTCTCTGCCATGCTATGCTTATGTTTTGCTATGCTTATTGAGTTACTATTTTGTTTCTCTTACCATGCTAGATTATATTTGTTGTATGCTATGATAGATCTGTGCCTGAGCTAACATAGTTGTGGAGGTACCATGACCATGTCTTGGATGGCACCCTAGGCATGACACTCCCGTAGAGGTGTGATAGATCTACGGCGTTCCCCCTTATGTTATGATTTTGTGTACACTATTGGCCAACTTTATATGTGTGACCAGTCTAGTACTGACATACATACTTATGTTAGGGAGCGTATGGATGCATCATAGGTTTTATGTTTATATGATTATGGTGACCAGGTGGTGTGTGCCTTACACTCCTTCTCACACTTTTATTACTTAGAGGTCTCCCCCCTTCGTATACTTGTATTGCTTTAGTATGATTTGACGGATTATGTATGTAGTTCCTATGGCACATCCTTATATGAACTTTTCCTTTATTTCATTATTTCTCTTGATTCATTTCTATTCAGTTCTCATGCACTCTTGATCCTTAGTTCTCTTTAAAATTCGTATGACATTCATGATTATGCTTTTCATTTTATATTCTTATTCCTTCGTTGCTTATGCTTATTTACCGTTATGTTATGTTATATATATATCTGTTCACTGGGCTTTTTAAGCTCAACCGCATGTTTTCTTTTCTTATGCGGCAGGTAATAAGCGGGGCGACGGGCTTGGGAATGAGAGAGCGTAGGACTTAGAGACCCATTTATTTATCATTTCGTTGTCCATTGTTTCGGACTTCATTTCTTTCAGTACTTTGATTATTATCGTTTTACTCTGGTTTTGTTGGTTAACCCACTATGCATTTGGGATTATCTTTTGATACCAGTCTTGATGTTTAAGACTTGGTTATTTATTTAAAAGACTTCCGCTTGCGTAATGTATACTTTGTATGACACCATAATGTGATATCTTGGCCTTGTCGGGTCGGGGAGTTACACTTTTGGTGTTATGGCTCTTATGTTTTGAGACGTTTAGGACTCATGTTATGTAATCTTATTATGCTAAATCGTTAATGTAACGATTGAAACTTGACTCTTTTGTGTTTTACTAATACTTTGGTGTTTGAAATTTGAACTTTGGCATTTTCAAGAGGATATTATATGAATTTATCTTTGACGTGTAGTAGAAATGTAAAACTTGACTCGTTTATCCTTTGTTTACAAAATATGACAAATTGGTAGGATTGTATGATCTCGATCCGATCCTACGATCTCGATCTTACAAAGGTAAAAACGATCTCACGTAAGATCACGATCTTGACAGCCTTGCCTGACTCCACTAAAAAATTATCATCCACTATTTCCAATCACAAATACTCAACCAAACATATGATTAATGTCTTATTAAAGTAAACCTATTCCACACCCTCAAAACAAACAAAATCCAAAACCCATCTACAAACAAAACGGGCACTAACACTATGTTCTTAAGTTTTATTATTAAAGAAAAAGAAAGTAATGTAAAGTAAACATTTTCCTCCTAAATTTGGGAGGAAACACTTTACTTTAATAATCAGTAAAAATTTTGTTTTTATAAAAAAAAGTCTTACTAGCCCTCTTACTCTTACTAGTAAGAGGTGGTCAGACGTTTTGCTTGTTTGTTTTTTTCTTTTGAGTCATACCCAGTTATACATAAAATATTTTACTCAGTAAGAGGTGAGAGACTTGTCTTACTGCCTCTTACTCGATAAGAGATTGAAGATTCGTATTAATATAATATATTTGATGGTTTATTAACTATGTTATATTTATGATAAAAAGTCTTGTTTCATATTTACATAAGTTA